>JAKCOX010000002.1:53870206-54343551 GCA_022605575.1 Laterallus jamaicensis coturniculus | reverse complement strand
GACCAGTAACATGCCCCCCCTCTCTTTTCAGACCTCTTAGAGCTCACTAATTCTCCAGAACATTTAAAAGTAATTGTCAGGAGTTTGGATAAGTTCATTAGTTAATTCCCTTTCCTCCCCATGCTGCACATCACAGGGATATGCTCAGTTTCACATCCTTAGTTTTCTCCCACCACTTCAACCTTCCTTATGATGTTCTCTCAACAGTTCTAATGACAAGGTCATTTTGCCTAATTGAACTTTATTTTTCTTCAAAAATTGAGGTTCAATACTTTCCCTAATTTAGAATCATTACTCCTTTTGTTCCTGTAGGCTATCAAACCCTGTTTATTCCCAACAATTCCCTTCTTCCCATTGTAATTAAAAGATCACCCAGTATCTATGCACATCTAAGTAGTTGCTACATTGAAAAATGGAGACACTAATGCTAGGCAATGCTGTTATACTCTATAAATTAGGCAATTTTATATGTTTAATAACTTACCTCGGACATAAAATATAAAAATGTGTTGAAATACAGTTCAATGAGAGTAAAAATCCACATATTTAACAGTGAAAAATAATTTTGTTCTCAGATTCTCCCTATATTTCAACTGTTTTTGAATTAAAGTAGAAGATCATTTCCTATTACATCCCTTCAGTTGCCATGATAAATCACAAGAAAGAACAAAGAATTTCCTTCCCGGATTACTTTGCTAAATTCATACTTTAATCTTTTGGTAGATGATGTTTTTCAAACACACTCAGATGTCTGATTGTCAGCTTTATGTCTCAGGAAGTATTCCCAGCAATTCAAGTACAGTAAAGTATCTACCTCTAGCAAGTCTCTGTGTACTATATAACTTTTATAGTCATTATAAAAAGTAATTTATTGAAAAAACTTAAACCTTTTCCAACTCAACTGACTTTTGATTTAAAGGTGTGTGCTCCTGGTTATGGTAATCAGGTGTGGTAGGTGTTTTTTTCAGAATTAGGTTTGCTGTTTATGTCACGAAGTTTAGAAGCTCTGAGAGTAACATCCTCTAAAACATAGCATGTTCACAGAAACAGAGATATCATCTCACGTTTCACTGTTACACTGCCTGGAATTGCACATAATACAAGGTAGGGAAAGTTTTCCCTTTTTTAGACCACATTTTTCCTCCTGGTTATTATTTCTATTTGTGTTCGCTGGAGTACCACACTGTGATACTGGCTACAGGCTAGGTCTGGGGAAATGGAGCTTAGTAAAAAAGGGGAAGCAACACAGCTCATTGTATTTGACTTTCTCTCCTCTTTCTCTTTTTTATTCTTTGTCTTCCTTGCTTTTGCTTGCTTACTTCTGCTTTCTTGCTTGCTTCATATACCATATGGCCTTCCTTAGTTTAAAAAGTGACAGGACCCTTTAATGACAGCAGAGATCATGACCAAGAGGAAAGCTCCTTGTAACAGTGCCTAGCTCTGATTAGCGCTGTGACACTTGCTCACAATTTTTTTGAGCCAAATCATTGCAGTGGGATTTGAACTTGTTTTTTGATCCAGAGATGAGGATGCTGCCAGCTACAGTCCCAGTCCTGCCGTTGATTCTGCGTGGGCAGAGGTCCATTCGTGCAAACCAGAGGACCCCACTTCACTGCAACCATGCTGTCAGGGGAAGGAAAAGCAGCGAGTCATGAGCAGGTGAGGCAGGGTCCCTGCCGTGCTCCTGAGAGGTCCAACTGCTGAGCTCTGACACCTGGGGGGTGCCTTACATCAGACTTACATCTGTATTTTGCTCATAGCTCTGTTTATTAGTCTTCTGTTCAAACCCAGGATCAGCTCACCCACTGCCAGAGCTCAGCCAGAAACCAGTGTAGGGTAAGGGCTGGAGCATCTCCTCTACGAAGAGAGGCTGAGGGAGCTGGGCTTGTTCAACCCAGAGAAGAGAAGGCTGAGGGGGGACCTCATTGCAGCCTGCCAGTACCTGAAGGGAGCATACAAACAGGAGGGGATTCAACTTTTTAAAAGGATAGACAACGGCAGGAGAAGGGGGAATGGATTAAAACTAAAGGAAGGAAGGTTTAAATTAGACATTAGGGGGAAGTTTTTTCAGAGAGAGTGGTGAGGTCCTGGAATGGGCTGCCCAGAGAGGTAGTGGATGTCCCAACCCTGGAAGTGTTCAAGGCCAGGTTGGATGGGGCCCTGGGCAACCTTGTGTAGATCCAGGCCTGAGGTTGGTGTCCCTGCCTGTGGCGGAGGGTTAGAACTCTATGATCCTTGGGGTCCCTTCCAATCCAGACCATTCTATGATTCTATAATTCTATGACAGAGGCCAAATACTACCCATGGAAAAAACCCCAACGGTTCAGTTTTTGTGAGGAACTTTGGCTTTCAGCATGTTTTGCAACACAGCCGCAGTTACCAAGAACAGTCCAAGTGCCACAGAGCTTACACACAACTTCCTTTCTGAGGGTAAGACCAAATGACCAGAGAATGCTTGAGGGCTGACAAAAGCTTTTAGCATCCTTAGTCCCATCTTAGGCTGTCACAGATACTTTCCTTTGCAGAGCTATTTGATAATTCCAGGAGAGGACTGCTGGAGGCAAGGGGCCCCATGCACCTGCAGGCTGAATTCAGCAAGGTGACAGTCATCTCTGAGGAGGAAAGTTTCCACGGAGATCTGAGCACATTTCAAACTGCTTTATTTCGTTATTGTCTCATTTTTCTCACTGACCGTCCTCTTGGACAACAGTTTGATTTCTTTGTGTTTAAATGAGCATGAAAACAAATGGCGTGGTCCAAATTTTGCTTTTCTAAATTCAGTCTCCCTTCTCTGTATCATACCATATAATTTCCTTCAGGATTCTCCTACTTTTCAGGGTAGGTTCTCTGCATTGCTCACCTAAAGTAAAAAAACCAAACCCAAACAACTCCACCCAAAGATAAAACAAAGGGCCAAATGCTGTCAGCAGTGCTAATGATTCCTGTGCACCAGATGAAGCCCACAGTGCAGAGGAGTGTAGCTTCAGTGTGCTCACTAACCTTCTGCTCATGCATGGGATCAATCTGAACCCCAGCACCCACAGATCACAAGATCTGAGCCCCATTTTTAGCAATAACTTCAGAATTATACCAGTGGTGTGAGGCACAGTGAGAAGCATGGAGCCTGCAACACATTGTTATCATATTCATGCTGTTGATTCTGATTCTCTGATAAAGTTAATTGACTGAGTCAGGGCAAATTTGCTCCGCACCTGCTCTGGACAGAGCAAGCTCAACCAGCTCTAATCAATCATTCCCACCAGGAAACTGGCACAAACAGTGCTTGTTCAGCTGGTGCCAGAGGCTGATCTTGGTGGCACTGATGCAATCCCAGGGTAAGACTGTGGGACACATGAGTTGTCCTGTGGGAACCACATCAGAATCTGTCCCTAAGACACCATTTTTTTTTTTTTTTACCCCCAGTATGTTTCCCAAGCCTTTCTACTAAACTTTGCTGGTTTCACTGCCATTCAGTTAATGCTCCAGTAGTCTGGCAGCATTTCTTTCAGAAGAAGTATACATTATTGCATTTTTAACCTGGTTTTAGGTTGGACCAAGGGAGGGTCTTTCCCTCTGATGTCCATCCTCAAACTCCACATCCAAGGGCCTTCAGCAAGGAGGGATGGCTATGCTTTCCTCTGTGGGTAGGGCATATGGTCCAGGAGTCTGAGAAATGTCTCACTGTGCCCTGCATTTCATAGATTTACTCAACAAGATACTCACCCTAGTTAGGGCATGCTATTAGACCTGGCTATTAGACACACCAAGGGCCTGCCTCACCCTTTGCTTCTAAATATTTCTGAGCCGTTTTAGCTGTTTTTTCCCAGTACCCACTCAGAAGTCACTCTGTCCAAAATCTGTACTTCCTCACAGAGGAAAATTGGATCTAAAGGCTCTGGAACAACCTCGTGGGTCTCCTGCATAGCAGTTCCTGTTGTGGTGTGTAGAGCAGTTGTAACTAAGGCCTGAGAGAAGCAAGACTCTGATGGGCCCCTACAGTGAGCTACAACATGGGATAGTGTAGATGCGGCAAACCTAGGACCAGAAGACTATTTAAAACCCCCAGCAGAGCTGAAACTCGTCCAAAACCAGCAACATAAGAATAAATCATGCACATTTGGACCCTCTCAGCTTTGCATGCTGTGGCTAAAGACCCTCACCCTATGCTAAATGTGGGTTTGGGTAAATTGCTCCTTATGTATTGTGGGATGAGGAGCTTCAACCAGGACCAAAGGGACACTCAATGAGTTATTGTGGGTTTTGATTGGCCTCATGATGACTTGCTTTTTTGTCCAAATGCTCAATCAGAAAGCAAGTGCAAAATTTAAGGTTTTACATTGGACACTAATGAACAAACCAGGGCATGGGCAGAAGCAGTGCTATCAACCCTACTGTCATTACCCCAGCTCTGATGGCCACAGTAGTGGTATGCTTCTCTCTGTGCCGGGCTCTGAAGGCATGGAAAGTATTTCAGCTGTCCCAGTGAATTTAATTCCTTGAACATCTGGTCTCCATCTGCCACAGAAAAGATGGCAGGCCAGATGGGAGCATCCTAGTGGCTGCAGTCAGCCTGGGGGGCACCTACTGCATCGTGCTCGAAGATATTTTGAAAACGATAGATCATAGAACCTGAAGTGCTTTCAGGCAAAAGACCTAAAGATACTGTAATGTTAAATAAGGTCCAGCTTTTTCTTTTTTTTTTTTAATTTGTAAGGGAACTATGTTGATACAGAGGCAAAAGTAAAAGTTCAGTATAGTTTCAGCAAGTAGACCATGCCTAGTTCTAGGTAAAGGAAAATAAAAGACACAGTGACCCAGAGCATGGGTGGTGCGCACTGTTCCGTTGCTAGTACACACTCTGCCTTTGATTTTCACCAACTGGCCACTTCCAAAATAGAGTTTGGGGAGAGACAGGCTGGAGTAGTGAGCCCATGTGAGCCTCATGAAGTTCAACAAGGCCAAGGACAAGGTCCTGCTCTTGGTTCAGTGCAATCCCGAATACCAACACAGACAGGGAAGGAAGGATTATGAGTAGACTTGTAGAATGGACTTGAGGATCCTGGTAAATTAAAAATTTGGACATCAACCAGCAATGTGCGCTTGCAGTGCAGAAAGCCAACTGTATCCTGGGCTGCATAAAAATAAGTGTGGTCAAGGTGATCCTGCCCCTCTACTTCATGATGGTGATACTCCACCTGGAGTAATGCTTCCAGGATCCCCAGTACAAGAAAGACATGGGGTGGTTGGAGTGAGTCCAGAGAAAGGCCACGAAAATGTTCAGAAGGCTGGAGCAGTTTTCCTATGAAGACAGGATGAGAGAGTTGTAGTTGTTTAGTCTGGAGCAGACTCCAGGGACACCTTATTACAACCTTTCAATACTTAATGCGGGCTTATAAGACATATAGAGACTTTTTACGAAGGCCTTTAGTGATGGGGCAAGGGGCAACAGTTTTGAAATGAAAGAGGGTGGATTTAGATTGAACATAAGGACAGAATTTTTATGTGGTGGTGAGACCCTGGACTGGGTTGCTCAGAGAAGTTGTGGATGCCCCAGCATTGGATGTCTTCAAGGTCAAGTTCAATGGGGCTTGAAGCAACTTGATTTAGCAAAAGATGTCCCTGACCATGGCAGGGAGGGTTGAACTAGGTGATCTTAAAAGGTCCCTCCTGATCCAAACCATTCTGTGATTCTAAGAGTCTGAAAAAGGTTCATGCTGGGTTATGCCCAAAGGGCAATATGGACTGCATCAGGTTTTGCTCCTTCCATGCTACAGAGTCCTTTCACACCATCCTGGAAGGCTTTGTGTTTCCAGATGTCCGATCTGTCAGCATGCTTTGTTTTTTCCCTGTTTTGATGGTGCACATGCTGTATGGGCTGCATATATCATGTCTCATATTATTTTAGGTATTGTAAACTGACAAAAGAAACACAAACTAATAATGACATCTTAGGGTCACCAGGGGCTTGAGGAGACACAGGCCAAATGCTCTGGGCTCTGGGTGAAGTCTGCTGAAGAGAGGTCTGGCCTGTGTGATGTGGGTATCCATCCGTCTGTGACACTTTGCCTTGGGTCTAGGGACAGCTCCCCACCCCCTTTATTTAGGAGTGCAGATACAGCCTAAAAGCTGGAACCTTCATCACTGGGACCATTTCATCTGACAGTTGAAGGTTGCACGATTTCCCTGGGAGGTCAAATGATGAAGGAAAATTTGTCTTACTGAACTGGTTGAACCAGGCAGTATAGACAGTCAGCAAATCTTAGGGACAAATGGAAACACAATGTCATTGGCTTCAACCCTGGGTTTGACATTTCCTTTAACCTTAACAATCAACAGTAAAGACATTTGTGGTAAGAAACTGGCCATACGTCACTTACTGCCATCAGTAAGGAGGACCTGGCAGCTTCTACTTTAGGATTATAGAAATTTTTCTTTCAGCTCCAAATCAGTGATGCTGCAGATCTGACCTGACTGAAGTTTGGTAGCTGATAGAAATGCAGGGTAACAAAGTCTAGTGCTAGGTCATGATTATGCTATGATGTGAGGGAAACACAAATCCATCCAATTTCGAATGAAAGATGGACAACAACTGCCAGAACCACTGCTGGAATTAATCCCTGGAAGAAAAAAAATAGGATAGACAGAACAGCTTCTTTCCAAAAATTATTGCCAGTTGAAGCAAGGGACCAGAACAACTGGGATTTTATTTCATAATATTCACAATATTTATTTCACATTTTCACAGGGTTTTAGTTCAACCTGTATTGTGATTCTTAAGCAATGTTTATTAAAAAATAAAAAAATTTGGGTACTGGAAAATCCAAGAGAGATAAGAAAGGGGTTTTGTAATGGCTGAAAACAACCTGTGAATGTTCAAACACTAGTAAGAATTATCAGTTATACAAACTATACAGAACAACTACAACAAAAGGACATAAAGACTAACTATCCCCATAGGTGACACAGCAGGTACAGAGATTTATCCCTTTAAATCAAACTTGACATAGAACATTCACTGAAGTGTTTGGGAAACCTTACTGTCCTCCTTGCTCGCACACCCCTGAGGTATCCTTGCTACAACTAAACAGGAGATTTTTGTATTACAGGTAATTTCTGCTGCTCTGTCTAAAACAGCAGGCACAGTTTAGAGTCATGCAGTCTCAGCTAAGTGGACATGGGTTTAGCAGTTTGCAGTAAAGGGCAGGCTTAGGCAAGCACCCTTTAGTTCCCATTTTCTTCAGTCCACTTGTTGGAAACTATCTCTGAAATAATAAATTAGCTATTGCAAAAAAAAAAAAAAGGGGTACAGAGTGAACTTCTCGTTAGCACTTCTATTACAAAGTGGTGCCAATGAGATGGAGTCGACATGACCTTAGGTCTTTGTGTGTGAGAACAACACAAAAGAACCTGTACTAAACCAAGACTGATACTTGCAAAAATAAAAGAGGGAGATAAGGCAAACCCAGAATGCCTGAGGAGCTGCCACTACTTGATAGAAACAGCCTGCATATCTGTGAGGATATCAGTTGTGTCACGAGAGGTAGCCTGGTGGTCATAGGAGGTTGTAACTCCAGATGGACACATGCTCTGCCAAGAGGAGAGCAGACAAGAGGCATTAAGTCAATTGTTTTGCACAAGACATTTTCAGGCAACAACCAGCAGGTAGAATTGACTGAGTCCCAAAATGTGGCACAGTCAGGAAAAGGCTGTGTCAGGGTAGACCCAGAGGTACAAATGACAAATACGCGCCTCTAATTCGGCATCAATTCTCTAATTAAGTTAATAGTTTGTTTACAAGTATTTGAAGGTTTTTGCTGTGTTAACCCTAGGAAAGTGATGAAGACGTGGATGGTGTGTGCCTGCTAAGGGAAGGTATGGGGAAGCATGTTGTGAGATGGTGCTTGGCATGCGCCTTTTGGAAGGGACTGTTGGGTTGTGCTCCTGTAGCGCTGTGCCGATCCGCTTGCGCACAGGCGATGCGTGGAGCAGACCTCTGTCGGGCTCCTTGGCTCTTAATGAGTCTAAACAACAGCTGTTCTCTCTTTCTTTGGGCCAAAGTCAAATGCTGCAGCATAAAACATGTGGGGTACAGTGCCATGGAGGGAGTGTGCAATTCATCCTCCTCTAACTGTTGCAGGCATGTGCACTTGTGTAAGCAGCATTTACAACCACGAGACAGTCTAGAGGAGGGTGAGAGAGTCATAAAGTACAGATTACAGTTAAAGGGCCCAAAGTAACTACTAAGAGTATCTAATTGGAGCTCTCTGCAGTGCAGAAGATGGCATTGAATTTATTTGTTTAAACCAGATCATGTCTAGAAAAGAAAATGATTTGGTTTCCTATGTTAACGCACCATGACATTAGAGAAATTGTTCCACTTATAGCTGTTCTCACTCTGTTTAAAACATGCAACTTTCTCCTGGTTTGGATCCTGCTAGTTTCCTTGGCATTGTGTTGTTATACCTTCCTCAGCTAGACTGAAGATCACTTCTATGACCGTAACTGAGAAGTCAACTTCACACTTGTTAAAGTTGGTTCCTTAAGTTTATCATGATGAAACACCCCTCGGTGATCCTTTCTGGCTCATTTCTGAACCCTTTCCCTACTTTTGGCTGCTGACCTGAGGAGTGGGTAGAAGGACTGGGCACCACGATCCAGCTGCACTCAGTAAGTGAATGCTGAACCTGGATATCAGGCCCTTTTCCCTATTTGATATACTTTATGTCTCCAAAGATTCCAGTAGTCCTGGAATTACACCTGGAATGGTGTTCAACTGAAAACCTGCCTTCTTTCTGACAGATTTATTATCAGCAGAGTAATTTTGTTTAAGATCTGAGCATGTTATTGCCTTACTCTTAGTTGTCTTGAACTTTTCCAGTTTCACAGATTATAGAAAATAGTGAGTTTCTTCATTAATTCTTCTGAAATTCTTGTACACAGAATCTCTTACAACACAGCCCTCGCCTACATTTTGAAAGGTATTTCACATTAATTTATATGCACCTGCTGTATCAACAAGAATTTGCATGTGCACTTCAAATATGCTAAAACTTACATTTAAATATGCCTTGCAGACCGGAGAAGTGGTGTTCAGCTATTCACAGATTTTAAAATCAGGAAACACCATTATAATAATTTAATCTATGTCTATGAAGATGCTGGAACAGCTTCAGTGCAAGAAGCAAAGAGAAGCAGCCTGGCATTGATAACCAAAGGTGTACATTTTAATCTAACTTTTGCCTGACTTAGACAGAAGGGTTTTTTTTTTTCTGTACTGGTTAGAAATAAATTTGCATCCCTGGGTGAGCTGAAGCAACCCTTTCAAGCAGGCATTTTCTCTTGATTCAGTGACTTCATTTGATATGAAGCTACCAGAGAGACTGAAAAATTTCATCAAAGTGCAATTAATCTCACCATTAACATTTTATACGAGTTCTAAATGCAGTGTATACACTGTCACTTGCCAGCTATTGGAACTTCACAGAATCACAGAATGGTGGAAGTTGGAAGAGGCCTCTGAAGGTCATTGAGTTCAAACCTTCTGCTCAGACAGGGTCTGTTATCGCAGGTTGCCCAGGACCATTTCCAGTTGCCTTCTGAATATCTTCACAGATGGAGAGTCCATAACCTCCCTGGGCAAACTATCCCAATGTTGCACAGGCTGGCAGTTAAGAAAAGAAAAAAAAAAGAAAAAAAAGAAAAAAAACTTGGGCTTTGTATTTAGGTGGAATTCCCTGGGTTTAACTTTTGTCCATTGCCTCTTGTCTTGTCTGTGGGCACTGATGAGAAGAGTCTGACTCCCTCTTCTTGATTTCTCTCCATCAGATATTTATACATGTTGATATCCTCCTGGAGCTTTCTCTTCTCCATGCTGAACGGTCCCAGCTCTCTCAGCCTCCTCTCACACAAAAGGTGCTCCAGTCCCTTAACCATCTTTGTGTCCTGCACTGGACTCACTCCAGTAAGTCTATGTCTCTCTTACCCTGGGAAGCTCAGAACAGGGGACATTACCACATATGTGCCACTTCAGTGCTGAGTAAAAGGGAAAGACCTGCTGGCAAGTCTCTTCCTAATGCAGCCCATGATGTTGTTGGCCTTTTTTGCTGTATTGTGGGCTCATGGTCAGCTTCTTGTCCACCAGGACCCCCAGGTCCTTCTCAGCAAAGCAGTTTTCCTGCTGGTCAGCCCCCAGCATACTCAGTCCTGGTAAGGCCACACCTGGAGTACTCTCTGCAGTTTTGGATGCTACAGTATAGGAAGGACATCAAGGTGCTGGAGGGGATGCAGATAAAGACAACTAGGCTGATTAGGGGTCTGGAGACAGGCCTTATGAGGTGAGGCTGAGGGAGCTGGGGCTGTTCAGCCTAGAGAAGAAGAGGCTGAGGGGAGACCTTTCTGCTCGCTACAGATACCTGAAAGGAGGTTGTAGTAAGGCGGGTGTTGGCCTCTTCTTCCTAGTAAGTAGTAACAGAACAAGAAGAGGTGGTTTCAAGTTGCGCCAGGGCAAATTCAGATTGGATAGCAGAAAAAATTTCTTCACCAGAAGAGCGGTGAAGCATTGGAGCAGGCTGCTCAGGGAGTTGGTGGGATTGCTGCCCCTGGGAGTGTCAAAAATGGGTAGATGTGGCACTTCAGGAGATGATTTAGAGGTTATGGTAGTGTAGTGCTAGTGGTTGGACTTGATGATCTTGAAGGTCTTTTCCAGACTTGGTGATTTTATGATTCTATGCACTGGTGCCTGGGGTAATTCCTCCCTAGGTGCAAGACTTGGTATTTCCTCTTCTTGAACTTCATAAGGTTCCTCTCTGCCTGATTCTCCAGTCCATCCAGGTCCCTTTGAACGCAACTGTATGTTGTGTCAGACACTCCTCACAGTTTTGTATCATCTACAAACTTGCTGAGGTACAGTCTGTCCCAGCATCCATGTTGAACCCTGTGGCACACTACTTATGATTTGACTCCAAATGAACTTTGTGCTGCTGATCACAATTCTCTGGGTCCAGTTCTTCAGCCACTTTTCAATCTATCTCACTGCCCACTTACCTAACTTGTACTTTGCCAGTTTATCTATGATAATGTTATGGGAGACAGTGTCAAAGGCCTTGCTAAAGTCAAGGGAAACAACATCAGCTGCTCTCCCCTCATCCACCAAGCCAGTCATCTCATTATAGAAGGCTATCAGACTGGTTAAGCCTGATTTCCCCTTAACAAACCCATTCTCACCACTCCAAATCACTTTCTTGTTTGGAAATAGTTGCCAGGAGGATTTTCATTATCATCTTCCCAGGAACTGAAGTGAGGTTGAGTGGCCTTCAGTTCCCCAGCTCTTCCTTCTTGCCCATCTTTAAGATAGAAGTTACATGTTCATGCTTTCATTTTTCAGGAACTTACCCCTGTTGCAAAGACCTTTCAAAGATAATCAAGAGTGACCTCTGGTGTCAGCCAGTCCCGGTGCCTCATTGTTTAGCTTGTTTAAGTGGTCCTTTTCCTCATCCTCCTCTACCAGGAGTAAGTCTGGACTTTGACTCTGTTGGTAGGAGCCTGGGATTCCTGAAGACTGGTCTTACTGATATAAACTGAGCCAAAAATGGCACTGAGTACCTTGGCTTTTTCTGTGTCCATCATGAGGTACCCTGTAGCAGACACTAATGACAATGTTCTAACTTGGCTGGTCCTGTGTGGGGCAAGGAGTCAGACTTGATGATCCTTATGGGTCCCTTCCAACTCAGTATATTCTATGATTCTATGATTATGTGACAATGACACCCATGTTGATCTGCCTGTTAATGCTGACCCATAAGCTCTCCACTGGCTCTGATCTGTCCCAGGGCTGAGCTCCATGCACTGCAGCTGCTTTTTCGTATAAAACGAAACTCACCTTCCCCATCATCTTAGCTTGTCTCACCTGAAGAGTCTGCATCATTCCTATGTAGTGCTCTAGCCATGTGAACCATCCCACAATCACACAGTGTCTTCATGATATCAGAGGTCATAGTCTTGTAGCTGCACGTCTTCTAACTCCTCCTGTTTGTTATATCTTTTCCTACCAGACAGATTTCTTACTAACAGAAATCTTTCCTAGGCTCTTAGAGCTTTGGTATCTTCTTAGAGAAACCAAATTGATGCTGTGTTACTTTCTCATTGTAAAGCATGTTTTCCAGACCATGAATGTAACTATTTTCTGAACGTTTTTTGATCTGTATCCTAAAGCAGCATTATTTTGCAATATAGATCTTAGCTCTGCCTTAGAGATATGGCCTACCTAATCCTGTGTACTGTGTGAATGATAACATATCCTTACCATTCCTTACCTTTTTGTTTATTATTCCAAGAACTTAAACTTTATGAGCAAGGAAGGTGAAAAACAGTGCACAACAGAGAGAAAGACATGCTTTGTGTTTGCTCAGTGATCTCTCTCTGTCCCCAAATCCCCTAAAGCTCCAAAGATTTAAAAGATTGAGAGTGATCTGCAGGGGACTGCTGGCACTGTCCCCTATTTGCTTTGTACAATCTGGAGAGACACCAACCAATCTGGAATGACAGTGTGGAAGAAACTTACCTGTGTATAAGCTTCTGAAGCATGGTCTATGAAGGGTGTTGTCAAAAAGGGATGGAGAAGTTGGGAAATACTTCTAGTCAAGACAAAGTGACAAGGAAGCTCACTGTACTAGGTAAAGGCAAGTCATTCCATGAAAATAAATTATAAGATAGAAAGTCAAATGTTTGTCAAGTTGTTTGTTGAACCTGCAGGAATATTTTTACCCTGTACATATGTACATTAAAGTTAAACAATAACAGCTAGATCTTAAATCAATATTGATGGCACAATAGAATCACAGAATAGTTCAGATTTGCAGTCGAAACTCCAGCTCAAGCTCTGAAGTCACACATACATAAAGGCCTGGATCACTATTCTTGAGAACCTCCTTGCAGGCACTGGAAGGCTTCTATGAAATGCCCTCTTCTCTAGGCTGAACAAGCACAGGTCCCTTGGCTTCTCTTCGCAGGACAATCACTTCAGATCCCAGTCATATTTCTGGCCTTCTGCTGAACTTGGTACATTTGATCAATGTTTTACTTGGTCCAGAAGGGGCAAAACTGGAGACAGTACTCTACATGCCATCTTAGGAATGCTGAGCAAAGGGGGATAATCACTCCCCTTGAAGTATTAGCCTTGCTGCTGTTAATAGTCCTGGATGCTGTTGGCTCTTTTGTCTGCCAGAGGATACTGCAGGCTTATGTTCAGCTTGCTGTCTACCAAAACCCCAGTGTCCTTTCCAGCAGAACTGCTCCACAGCCTGTGAATCTCCAGCCTGTATCACTGCAATGGATTCTTCCTTCCCAGGTGCAGGACTTGGCATTTGTCCTTACTAAATTTAATGAATTACTAATTTCCTATTCCTCCAGCCTGTTTAGGTCCCTTTGGATGCTGGCCTTGCTCTCAGGTGTATGGACAGGTACCAGTTTAGTATCATCTGCAAACAAGATGAGAATACATTATGTCGCCTCCTCCAAGCCATTGATAGAGTTGTTAAACAGGACAGGTCTTGGTACAGATCCTGTGCTATTCAACTTGTAACTGGCCTCCAGGTGGAGTACAACACATTAAGCAGAGCATCTATTGACTAATTTTTCATGTATCTAGTTGTCTGCTGTCCAGACCAAAACATCCTGATGTGGATACAGGAATATTGTGGAAGGCAGTTTCAAAAAGTCTTGCTAAAATAAAGGTAAATGACATCCACTGCTCTCACATTGATCATCACTCCAATCATTTAATTGTAAAAGCCTATCAGGTCTGTTGGGCATAAGGACTTTAGTAAATCATCTTCTGCTGCACGTTCCCAGAAATGTCTTTCAAGATAACTTGGTCAATGATTTTCCCAGGGACAAAAGGGCAGATGACTGGCCTGTAGTTTCCTAGATGGCCATGTAAGCCTTTTCTGAACATGGGTGCAACACTCACCTCTCTCCAGAAGTCACTGATCTTTTCCATTCTCTGTAACTTTGGAAAAATGAGAGCTTCACATTTCAAGGACATTGACCAGGTCTCTCAAAAACCTTGGATGCAGCTTGTATGGGCTTGTATGAGTCATGTAGCTTTAAATAATCCCTGACTTGGTCCTCTGTTGGTAATTCTCCATGTCAAAATTTCTAAGCAAAGAGGCTTGGAAGACTTTGTTGAGGAAGGCTGAAATGGAAAAGACATTTAGTGTCTCAGTCTTCTATGTGTTCACTGTCACTACTATCACATACTCTGTTCAGAAACAGACTCACGTGTTCCTTCTTCAGCCTTTTACTACTACTGACACAGTTGTAGTAACTTTTCTTGTTGTCCTTGCCACCCCTTGCAAAGGTGAGCTTTGGCTTTTCTAACACCATCCTTACGTGCCCAGACAACATTTATACATTCCTCCAATTCTACTGCCTTTTTGCATTGGAGCTCCATTATATGATCCCTGTTTACCCAAGCCTTTATTCTAATACATGCACTTTTTCTTCCTGAGTATTGGCATTGACGATTCTTGGAGGATGCTGTCCTTACAGACCTGCCAGACTCATGAGTTCTTTTTCCCTTCAGAGCCGCCTCCCATAGGACCCTACCTGTAAGACGCCTGAATAAGATGAAGTTGCCCTCCTGAAGAGAGCAGTCTTTGCTATACATTTCCCCCTGTGAGCGTGAATTCCTATGAATTTAACAAATCAATGTACACTTCTTAGAAAGGCCAAAAGTCATTAATTGTTTAAAGAAATAATTTCAGTTTCTGGGCTACAAATGCATATTTTATTTGCATTTATGCCCAAGTAGAGTTTCTTTACAATCAATTTAAGACTTTTACTTTCCAGATTATAAAATGCTTTTTGCAAATGAGGGACAAAAAAAGATCCATTTTGCCATCTAGGCTGTTTTAGACATAAAAAGGATCATATTAGAATTAGACAGGGGTGCTTGACAGCTGAAGTATAGCTGAGTACCTTGTTATTCCAGTTTAAATTAGTCCCATACCTTTGTTACTTTACTAGGTATTTGCTGTCAGTGGTGGTGGAAAAGATGCTCACTTCTTTGAATATCATGGGCAAATGGAGAAATATTGCTTCAAAGATCCTTCTCACCTTGAGGTCACTATATGGGACACAATTTCTTGCAGAGAGTGTCTAGCATCACTTGACAAGTGGCAAGAGCTCTCAAGAGGCAGTGTGAATGGACCATCTCATTTTGGATGGAGAAGTCTGGGCACATAAACGCAAAACTTGCCATTCCATTTTCTCTCAGGATCATCAAGTGGCCACAGACGTAGCACGTCTGACACTAGTAAAATTTATTATTGTGTAGCTCCATATTTTTATTACTATTATTATTATTATTACTATTACTATGACTATTATCACCATCCTCTTTATAGGTTTATAAAGAAGGCCATACAATAGCCTTTAGACTAAGGAAAGGCTTTTCTACATATTTTTGTTACTACCTGTATTGCTACTTTCAGTTGTGGTGACCCTGGTAGTGGCTCTGCATAGGGCTAAATTTCATTTGTACTTGTAGAGAAGGTATAAAAGGAGAAAGAAACTGGGGGAAGGAAAGGTTCAGGGTTTATTTTTATGGAGCTTTTGAAAGTCAAAGTGAATTGCATGAGTTTTTCTTAGGTCATTCTGAGTTAGCTTGTGAAATAATGAGGTGCAGTTTTCTGTGGTGTTAATTCACATCAAATGAACATGAATTAAAGGTTGCTTTACTTGCACAGAGATCTTGTGCTTTGCTTATTTATTAAGGCAAGTGTCAGGATACTTGCACTGCAAAGGCCTGTACTGTATGTGTTGCATGAATAAAAACCATTTTTCTCCTAAATTTCTGGCAATCTCACCGTTTTTAAAAGCACTAAAATTATTTCAGATATAAATGATTTGTATTAAAATATTAGAAGCTGAAAAAAAATCCAAGGAATATATATTCACTAAGCAGGGGTCATTGCTGTGCCTCAGAGAGATATGAATTTTATAACCACAAATAAACGATCACAAACTGCACAATGTTTTAGAGAAATACACCAAATGAGTGGAAGGTTGTGTTAAACTGACAAAAGCCCGGAAAATGAAAACAAAGTATAAACCTTATCCTGACCATTGTTGTTTTCAAGACTTGAGGTGCCAAGGGTTTTATAGGTTTAATTTTTCAATCTTTATTTCCTTTTTTGGAAGTGAACAGTTGACGGTCTGCTTTATATGCAGCATGCATAGCACATAAATAGCATTCAAATTAAATTCTACACCAGCTGTACATACCCCATACATGTGGTTTGCGAATGTTGCTGACTGCAAATGGTGCATATTTTGATTTTCAGTTGATATCTAAAACTGTGAATTATCTTCTGAATATGTAGTGTTTTGCTTTCAATCCCTAGATTACATTTATATCAAGCAAAATAAATACAACTGTCTGATAATCACAACCTGGCTTTCTTTAACTTAGGTAAAGACTAGTTTCTGGCAAAGTGACCCCAAATGTTGTCTCCTTCAAGGCGACAGTCTCGTTTTGGCTCCGAAAGGAAAGTTTGAAAAGAAGACTAGCCACAGAGGGGAAAACCCAGCACGTTTCTACACACTGCGCCCTGTTAACCTGGATTGTCTTGAACGCAGGGCTGCTTTTACTTCTGTAAAGTCTCAATATGCCTTCAGGATAGGAAGATTTGGTATTTGGCGATTAACCTTCTCATGCATGTTCACACTGCATGACATTTATATAACATTGACTCCCAGCAACCTGTTCCAGTATCCACTGGGTCCAGTATAAAACCTGTGAGGATTTTTTTGGATGTGGCCTGTGTCTGGTTCTTCCAATATCCTGGTCAGGAATATGGCAAGGAGCCATAGGAGGGAGGAGAAGTAGCCAGATGGCACCAGTACACTGTTGCTTTGGCATTTTTTTCTGGCCAGATGACTGGTGCGATCTCTAAGGAGGATTTTTGTTTGTTTGTTCATTTGTTTTGTGTCTTTTCTTTGAGGTGGCCTGTGGACCTGACTTAGGTTCACTGGTAGCTTGATCACCTTACTGATTTTCTTTTCTCTATTTGTTGTGCATAGCGTTGGAGGAAATTTGCTTTGATATACTGTAATCTTGCCCTGATTTCATATTCCTTTTTCATACAAAAGCCTTGTTGGCTCTAAGGAGAGCCATATGCTTGAAAGACATGCAACACTGATTTTTTTTTTTTCCCTATCAGCATATCTATGAACATTGTGAAAATTCAAGACAAACCTCAAAGGGAGATAAGACCCGTATAGATATTTATGCTCAAAAACCTCAAAGGGAGATAAGACCCATATAGGTACTTATTCCCACAGCAATTCCCAATTTATTTTAAATTCTGCCTGAATTTGAAAGTCCCCCCTCTAGCTGGCTGTATCACACGTGCTGGCATCTTCCTTAATGAATTGGGGGAGCTTCAGGGAAATCTATGGATGCACCCTCCTGAGGGCAGAAGTAGCTGTGAGATTTGTCTCCCCATCCTCTGAGCTGGCCAGACATGAGCCATTTCTGGTCTATATAACTGTGTTAACATTGCACTGTGCTCAAGTCAGTAAGGCCTGGTGACAGGCTGTGTATATTACCGGTTTGTGTCTAAACAGCTTTGAGACTAGAGCTGGCTTGTATCCAGCCATCTGAGAGCACCGACCAAGCAGCCTGCATGTATCTGCACCTGTCCACGTGGATGTATTATAAATGTGTATGATGCAATATAATTCACTGTTTATAAATGACATATTGTGACACCTCTTCCCTGAAACACATTTCCCCCCCCCCAAGCTTTTCAGCAACAATCCAACACAAAAACAACACAACTAAGAGAATGAGTGCATCACCAGGAGTTACCACTTCTCCTTTGTGCTTGAACCTTATGATCTGCCTAATTGAGAGATTGATCTTGATTGGTTGTGAGCACCCACGGTTCCTTCTGATGGGAGCATATGGTATTGCGCTGTATGTGCTTTGAGCCAGGGAACAGATCTCTCGCTACCCGCTTTACACAGGACTGACATCAGTACAAAGCCAGGCGGCGTAATATAATACCTCCCAGCAACTGTGAAAACTGTCTGCGTGATTCAGATGCTTTTCTACTTACTGATGATTTGATTCCAATAGTGCCTTAAGAAGTGATTCCACGACCTCCCAAAAGCACAACACTCCTGGGTCATCTGTCTGCTTGCACCTTTAGAGGTGATGATGTTCCTTCTGGTTTGGTATATCAACGGCGAGCGAGTGACTTCAGTATACAAGGTAAATGCCAAAACATTCAGTTTAAAAGCTGCTTTTGGCAAATATCTTTTCAACACGCAGGTTACGGATTCTCAAAATCCCTGTTTGGACTAAGGTGGTTAACACTACACCTGTTTTGCTGCCGTATTTTTGTATGAGATGGCATCAGCAGGTCAGTTGTTCTAAGGGAAGGAGAAGATAAGAAGCAGCTGCATTTGTGGTCTGCAGATGTTCAAGACACCACCAGTCAGGAAGCTGCTAACTACCTTTAATTGATCGGCACACCAAAGTGGGGGAGTGAGCGTTCACATCTGTGGCCCATTCTTATAACACATTTCCTCCTCACTAATTCTTGCTACTGTCTGGAAGCTTTCCAGGCTGCTGCTAGTGATCAGGAGGCAATTCTTCCATAAAGAAGCAGGCATTTCCAGCTCTTGAAGGGCTTTAAATAGCTAAGGAGAGGTGTTATCTGTTACAATAATTAGTTAAATGAAGTGTACTTAGAGAGGATTTTAGTTTGGTTTTAAGGTTTGTTACTCCTGTAGGATCACTAGGCCTTGGTGCTTTGCTAGCTATGATGAAAATCAAGTGGGGTTAAAAGGTTTGCAAAACTGGAAATAAAATTATGCCACAGAGAATTGTAAAGTCACAGGCGAGAAGAAGCAAACCAGATCATGTTTAGTCTGCAGGGTCAGATACAAAAGATCTTTCTCCATCTCTATTCAGCATTAAAACTGTGGATGTTTTCCTAAATCTCCTGTGTGTGCCTCTGCCTCCAGGTAGCACAGGGAGAAGAGCCCTGACTTGGGAAAGTAAGCCTGGTTTCAGATGCTAACCCCTCCTTGGAGCTTCCACAAGGTCCCATTCAGAGTCAAATCTTTGTTGCTATTCCTCTATAGTTTCCTAATCCTTAGTTCTACCAGAGAGGAGTGCTGAGCTTCCCCCCAGGAGCCCTGGGTTTGAAAATGCTAACATCCCCTGGGCATGGCTGCCGGTGATTAGGACTAGCCCAGCCACTACACTGGAAACTGCCTAATCCCTGAACAGACTGTCAGCCCATGGCTCAAACCAAGCAAGGTTCAAATCTCTCAACCTTGATATTGACAGCTTCCATGATAAATGTGCTGACAATCAGTTTAGAAAGGTAAAGAAGGATTTAGATAACAGGTTCTGTTGATCTGCTCAACAGTAATAAAAGCTAACAGATGGTAGAATTCCTTGTAATGGCATGTTGTTGAGAGTAGGAACCTAGCTGGGACCAGTTGTTTATGGAAGTAACAATATCCAGACTTATAAATAGCTAAAAATACAAATTAGGGGTGGGGGGAGAGAGAGGGATGGATGGATATAGATTATTCTTTTTCTTGAGCCTTTTTGTCACTTGGTGAAGTTATAGTCCATTTCTTTATATTGCACACACATCTGGAAAGAAAGTTATATGTATATCTGAAATTTAACAGTATTGCAAGATCTCTGACCAGTGTAATTGCATCAAAAAGCATTGACTGGAATCAATATTGTTGTAAAAATAAAGTTTATTGCTGTGTTATTCCAACATGTTTGTTTCCTTTATCTGGATGTCAAGATAATGCATCAAATGTACAACACAGAAAAATATTACCCAAGTTAGGTATAAAATCAAATAATGCAATCTATGAAGTAAAAGTCTTATTTGTTTATAACAAATATATTTTTCAGCTTGGAGCACAATTTTCTACATAATTTTGAATGTCCAGAAAAAGAAGAAATACTGTATTTCTTCTTTTCTATCAGAAGTGTACAATGTATGGAACTAGCACCTGAACAAGAAAAGGGAAAAGAAATTCTTGCTTTCAAAATGTGAAACTGCTAAACATGAAATATGGGTCTAAAGTGTCTGAGAGAAGTTAACAAGAAACTGCAAGAAATATCTGTTGCAACCTGAGGATAAAGATTCTATCTAAAGGGTGGATGTCCAGAGGATGAGGCCAGACTCTTTTCAGTGGTGTCCAGTGACAGAACAAGGGGCAATGGGCACAAACTGGAACACAGGAAGTTCCATCTGAATATGGAGAAAAAAATTCTTTACTCTGAGGGTGACAGGCTGCCCAGAGAGTCTGTGGTGTCTCCTTCTATGGAGCTATTCAAGACCCTCCTGGATGCCATCTTCTGCAGCCTACTCTGGTGATCCTGCTCTGGCAGAGAGGTTGGACGAGATGATCTCTTGAGGTCCCTTCCAACCCCTGCTGTTCTGTGATTCTGTGATTCTTTTGGGGCTCCAGAGTACAGAGAGGTCTCCGAGGGGTACAGCTGACTTGTCACTGCACATACTGCCATTGCAGAGTGTGGGAGTTCGTGCCAATCTGACATGCAAAGGCAAACAGAAGGATGTGGATAAAACTGACAACTTTTGGCAAAAGCTTGACTAAGCCTTGCCTTTGCCACTACTGAAAAACAGTCCAGGACAGGCTACTGACAGTGATGCTAAGCAACACGATATGTTTGCTTCCTAAACTCCTGTCCCTCTTGAAACAACCCCGTGCCTGGACATGTACCTGGCATGCTCTGTACTCTGGGCCATACCTGGACAGGATGTGCTGCCACTGCAGCAAAGCTGACCACAGACCAAAGCTGACCACTGCAGCAAAGCTGACCACAGACCAAAGCTGTGCCAGGGAGTGTGCTGACACAGTGAGTGACCATGGGCTTGAGCCTTTACTCTGCGACTTGTTTAGTTAGTACAGATTAGTTAGTACAGATGCTGCCTGAGAGAGACTGATGGAGAGGCGGTGTGTCTCTTAAGCATATTCTCCTTGGATGTTACTACTCTGCCCAGTAACCTAACCTCTCATGTCTTCTTTATGTTTCTCCTCAACTTTTGAACCAAAATAAATTGTGTTGGGGACCTTTTTGGGGGCATCTGTAGACCACATTGTGGAAGTGGAGCATTAGAGAGTGAGTATCAGCAGTGACTGCACCATGCCTTGTTTGGTCTCCAAGGATTTCATTGAGCTTTCTGCCTGGGAGCTTCCAATTTTGCAGTTCAAGGTCTAAGGCTCCTCCTGTCTATATATAAAAATAGGTTGTGTGTATGATTGACTGGCTGGCTGGCTGTTTGACTGACCAACTGTGTCTGTTCACAGCAAGGGGAGATTTTGGTATCCACAGTGCTGCTTGAATCTGCTCTGCTGCTTATGCCACTTTGACAAAAATACAGGGAAAATTCTGTAAAATTTGCTCAGCTAATCAACTACCATGTTGTACTGAGAAGCATCTTAGACATCACATGTTCTGAACGATCTCCATATTCCTATATACTGATTGATTCCACATTGAGGTAACTGTTCATTCTCTTTGTTTATATTGATGTCTACTGCAAATACTTCCCATGAATATGCGACGTGATGTTCCTGAGAAAATATCTTTACCTTGAATGTAATGTATAGAACACAAGTGCCTAAATGCACTGCTGGGGTAAATCACACACTGAGGAGAAAATGAAAACTCAAAACATTTCTCGAAGCACTTGACATCCTTGTGGTGTGGGTTTGGGGTTTTTTTCTGCTCCTGAAAAAGGACTTTATACATATGGTTCCTCTTCTGGATAACCCTGCCTCGTTATTTCTTGGTTTCACTTTGGCTGTATCCAGACTGACCGACACTACATAATTCCATGGGAATCTTCTGGTTTTAGAGCTCTCAGATGAAGGCTTGATCTATAAGTTTGACCAAGAAGTCTCCAGAAGGTCAGTGTGGAATAAATAGCAACAATTTAATGTTCTCACTTTGTTTCATTATTAGTAGCTGGCCTGATTCTGCACTTTCAGTGAGACAATTCAGCACTGTCATAATTCAGTAGTTCAGTTTTTATGGACTGATGATAAAGTTGTATTGGTGCCAATGTCAGACTGACATCACAGGTTTAAAGATGGACATAAGAGACATAAACCAAGAGTTATATACTGGCTTGTGATTTCCCCCATAAGGTCTATCTACTCTAGACCCCCATAAGGTCTATCCCACTCTGCCCTTTCTCCAAGTTGACTATAACTGACTGAATTAGCCAGAGACTATATATTATCTCACATCTCTGGCTTGGTAGCTGGGGCTCAGTGTTGTGTCATCTCCAGTCACAAGGTTTGGCACCACCTTGGAGGACAAAGGGCAAAAGATGTGCTTCTTTTTGTGCCTGCAAGGCACTGACCTCATGGCACTGGGCTACTGAGGCAGGGTGGGGGGCGGGATGTTCTATACAGCTGGGAACTGCAGCCACTAAAAATAGGAAGGTTAAAAAAAGCAAGATTGGGAAAAGCATTTAATGTGTGATAAAGTAAGCGATTTTATAACTGATTTTATTACTTAAAGTTCAAACATCATTTTCACTAGCCTTTGTCTGGTGTAAATGAAGATGAAGGAAGTTGGACAAGGGGAGACTTGAGCACTGCAGGATGCTTCAGGGATCACGTCTTTAAGGGTTATTAAACACAATTTGTTTTTGTCAGATTCCAATTTGTCTGTGTTTTAGCAAATCCTAGAAACTTGAGTTCTGACATTTTGTATATCCCTATTAATTATTCATTCCTGAGAATCCGTACTTGTTTGACCTTAAGAATTATTGCCTGTTTACGTTCAAGAAGACTCAGTAAGACTTGTCATACATTGTCCTTCACAAAAAATATAAAAATATCAGAATCTTTCTCCCTGGGTAAATGAGGAAATAAAACAACCTGGGCTGGGTCAATGGTTTTAATACTGGTGGGAAACTCTTAACATGCTGCAGAGGCAGCACCAAAGGAATCTGCTGAGATAGCTGGATCTGCAGTTCTAGGTTAAACTTAGGGACACAGGCCCACTCTTTATCAACGTCATGTGGGATGAACTGACCCTTGTGCAGAGTGCCACCAGAGGACTCATGCATCACTTATGTCTGACAAAGCATCTTAAGTGGGACTTAGGTGGTGCACGAGTCTAATGTGGATGCTGTTTGCAGGAGCTAAGCTTTAGTCACCATGAGTAATGGTAATACAATCTCTCTCTTTGTATACACTTAATTTTTATTGATACAAACTTCCACTGAACTCAATGCAACATTGAGTGTGTTGCGCAAACCCCACTGACTTCAGTAGTTCCAGGGCAGAGCTGGCTGCAGATTTTCAGCAAGAACAAGACTTTTATGGAAAATCTCATCTTCATGAAGTGTTTTGTGTAAACAAATTGTTTTTGGTGATGTCTGTGGTTTTTGCTCAAACTGTGTGGAAGATGTTTTTTCCCAGGAACTGAACTGTTGCAGCAGCTTTATTGCAGATTACTATGGAGTTGACAAGCCCAGGACTTCCAGGCTTTGCAACATTAGGGCAGACCAGCCACCTAACCTTTCTATAGCTGGTGAGAGAGCAAACATAATACTGAAAGGTCCTGGGATCTGCTCCTCTAGTTAGGGCTCACACCTTGTGTCCTCAGCAGGATTCTGGGACACAATTTTCACGTAAGCCAGGGCTTCAGGGATTCTGATGTTTCTCTTACCAGACTGAGAGCAAATCATTATCTTCACAGCTCCAGCTGTCTTGTGATGCAGTGGTGAACAAGGCCTGCAAGTACATTAGTTCTTAATGCTTAATGGTTTGGGGTTGGGTATGACTTGGGCACTGAAGAACTCACTGGGATGTTTGACTTTCCTAGAAATAGACAAGAGCTCAACTGATAAAAGAGAATTATTCCTTTATCTCAAAGAAAAATATCTGACTGAAATATGTATATTTTTCTGAAATAAATTATTTTTATAATTTTCCCTCACAGTATCAGCATTTAAAGTTTTCATTTCAGACGAGGAAAAAACCTTAATTTGATCATAAACATTTTTCTCATAATAAAATTAGTGATGGTATTTAGGACTAGAGTACTGAGGTTCATCATCACTTGTCAGCCTCTCCTTGAATGGCCAATGAGCCATTCAAGTTCAGTACTGAACTACAAATACGAATGATCTCAACTTCCCAAAGTGGAATGGAAGGCAAGGGCTAATCAGTGACCTCAGGGGGTGTAAACTTGCCACCATGATATTCTTCCTCTGTAAATCTGTGACTCCATTGCCTGCAACAATAATTTCAGTGTGAACTAATTCAAAACCCATACAGGTGAAAACCATATATTTTTTTCTTGGGATCAAAGACCTCAGCTGTTGATATTCAATTACTTGCTGATGGACGAATATCTAGATCATAAGCAACTTCTTTTTTTTGGCCTGCCTCAAAATAGGAGCTGGACTGGAGCAGGGGCTTGGCTGTTGTCTTACCCAGAACTGAGTTAAGACATGAGAGGAAAGTTATACTGATGTTGATGTCAAATTGTACTTGTTCTTTGGATTTTTTAATAATTTCTCAATCTGTAAAGTGTATGTGTTTGGTGATCAACTTCCCAAAGTAAGCAGAGAGCAGTACTGCCGTGGGGATAGTAATTCAGGAAAAGCATCGAAACAGGACTTGGGCTAAGAGGATTGAGGGGCAGAAAGTAGCATATTCTGTTACCTCGTTAGCTATCAGCAGGAATTTTGCACTGCTCTAAATTAAAAATTAAGATCTTGATTTCTGTAAGGCCTTGACATGCATGCATAAGGCTCCATGCAACACATGTGGCTAAATTGGAGAGAAATGGGTTTGGTGGTTGAATGATTTGATGGATAAGGAATTGGCTGGATGCCTACATCCAAACGGTTACAGTCAATGGCTTCATGTTGAAATGGAGATAAGTTAGAAGTGGTGTCCTTCAGGGGTGCATATTGGGATGAGTACTGTTCAAAACCTTTATTAATGACACAGATATTGGGATTGAGTGCTCCCTCAGCAAATTTGCTGATAACACCAAGCAGAGTGGTGAAGTTGATATGCTTGAGGGAAGTATTGACATCCAAAAGGATCCTGACAGGCTGGAGGAGTGGACCCTTGTAAACTTCATGAAGTTCAACACAGAAAAATGCATGATCTTGCACCTGGGTTGGGGCACTCTCCAATATTATTACAAGCCAGAGGATGAATGAATTGAGATCAGCCCTGAGGAGGACTTGGAGCCTTTGGCAGATGTAAAATTAAACATGAACAGGCAATGTGCACTTGCAGCTCAGAAATACAATTGTATGCTGAGCTGCATCAAAGGAAATGCGGCCTTCAGGTTAAGGGAGGTGATTCTCCTCCTCTACTCTTGCCTGTGGCAGGGAGGCTGGAACTGTATGATCCTTAGTGTCCCTTCCAACCCAAATCATACCAATGATTCTATACTATGCTCTTCTGAGACCCCATCTGTAGTATTGCATCAAGATCTGTGTCCCCAGTACACAAAAGACTTGGAGCTGTTGGATTGAGCCAAGAGAAAGGCCACAAAAATGATGAGAGGGTTGAAACTCCTCTCCTGTGAAGACAGGCTGAGAGAGTTGGGGTTGTTTAGCTTGGAGAAGATTGTGGGGAGATGTTATTGCAGCCTATCATTACTTAAAGGGGGCTTATAAGAAAGATGGAGAAAGACTTTTTATAATGATCTATAGTGATAGGACAAGGGGTGAAAATTATATACTGAAAGAGGATGTATATCTAGTCTAAAGACTAGATACAAGGAACAATTTTTTTATGATGAGAGTGGTGAGACCTTGGACTGGGTTGTTCATAGAAGTTGTGGATGCCTCAGAATTGGAAATATTTAAGGCCAGATTAGATGGGGCTTTGAGCAACTTGATTTAGTGAAAGATGTCCCTGTCCATGGGCAGAGGGGTTGGAACTCAAACCGTTCTATGGTTCCATGATTCCATTATTCTATTCTACATTTTGTAATGAAAGATGTGTGAAACCTCAGTGATTCAGAAAACAGAATTCCCACGTTTTCAAGTGATCATGAAGATTTTGACGTCATTTCATTGGGATGAGTATTTTCATTATCCTGCTCATGTTTTAAGGAAGGTAGTGCATGCAGGCTGAAAAGTTGCAGAGAAAAATCTAAAGGCCCCATCCTACACTCTGATATTTGTGAAAGAGGGCTTGGAAAACTGGTCAAACATCCTGTTTGAATTTGTCTACTAAAGTCATCCTCATGGCAGCTGCAGGCTTGGGTTAATTTTATGGATACAGCTTCCTATGGTCAAGTAGATAGTTTTCAAGCCCAGGAAGTCTGAAATCTGAAGTTTCATCTTTGTTTCAGCATCTAAGATGCTGACCCATTGCTTTGTTTCATTTTCTGACTTCGATTATTGTAAATCTTCCCTTGCTTTTTTCCATGGCTGCTCTTCAGCCAAACTGCAGCTATTAAAATATCCTTCTTTGGCTGTCACCCTAAGTCTCCTTGTCCCTGTCAAATTCCTCTTCCTAATATAAGTCATCCGTTGCTTTTTTAATATGTTCTGGTTACATTCTGGTTCCTTCTCTCAGCCTTCGGGTCTCCTCACCAGTCACCATACCACATACTCTCAGTAAAACACTAGCACTGGTCCCTCCTGTGGCTGTCATATGTCGGCAAGGTATTCTGATAACGTTCAGAATGAGAAAAAAACTTCACACTGAAACTCTTGGCTGCTGTCTAGACTGATGGGACACCTGTGAAGACAGACTCCCTAAGGGACTGCCAAGGAGTAACCAGCTGACTTTGTTTACCCAGTGGCAAAAATTCCCACAACCCAAAAACACATGCCTAGGGCATTGGTTTTGCAAGGCATGAGAGGGTATGTGATAATCTGCTGTGAGCAAGAGTGGAACTCTTTCCTGACCAAGAAATCCTTCTGAGTTGAAGGATGTGGGTAAGACTTGAAACTAGTTAGTCTCCAGAGGAGGTGGATGCAAGGTCTCCAGGAACCATGGGAAGGAGCATAACAGAAAGTGAATCATCTTCCAGGAGATTGTGAACACATTGCATCCCATCAGCTGTACTTTTGGAGCTAAGATTAGCATAGGGATATACATGGCTTTCATTTCATTGCTTGTTTATCAGCATCTGTAAGCTATGTACTGTGACACATTGAGTAAATGCCTCAGACTCTTGGCCATCTTCAACCTACCAGTGGATTGAGGCTACTGCACTTGGTGAAGCCTATCTGTGAATACAATTAGCTGCTTTTCCTGGTGAAATGAAAGCAAATTTCCCATGCTACAATTCACTTGATTGCCGTGAATAAACTCTTATCCATCTGATCAAATTCAAACATCCTTATTTAGACATTAAAAGCTGCACACAAAAAAACACAAGGCAAAAAAAAAAATCCTTAAATAAGTTAGTATCCCTATGAATATGTAACGGGTACTTAAATATTTTCAGTCCAAGATAGGAGGCGGTGTTCTGTGTCACAGATATTCACTCTGTGCTCTGCGGTATCAGTGCATCCAGTAAAAGGCATTAAAGGGTGGACCAGATAGTGGGGATGTTAGGAAACATGCGGCCTTAGATAGACCATGTTCCAGTGAAAGCCACCTTGCAGGTGGTAAGGTTATTCTGCCAAAATGTAGCTGGGGCTCCAGGTCCTAAGGCTGATCCTGATCCTCATTGTGCTAAGGTGAATTGGGAGAGATTTACAGACAGAAAGGCAGAAGTATGACAAAAAGCTATAGCCTGTATATTCAGAACACAGAGACTCAACTGCTGTTGAGTCTATACTGGTAAATAAAGCAGACCCTCATTTAGACAGTGTTGGGGCAACTACATGGACACAGGGGAGGAAACTTGGATTTCTGTGGGATAATTGTGGATGGTGTCCTCAGCTGCCTTTAAATGGGCTCTTGAGTTAAGTGGAAAGAGGGTATGACTTCTTTTTGGGGAAAGATTCCTGTTAGGTGGTGATAGGAAATGCTCTGAGCCTGACGGCAGGGCTGTGAACTGTGCAGAGGATGGGAAGCAGACCAACAGCTTCCTGATAGAAAGGCTGGGTATGTGAGTTTGTACCTGAGTGTGGCTGTGTGCAGGATTTGGCTGGCATCATTTTCTTCATAGTAGCTAGTATAGGGCTATGTTTTGGATTTGTGCTATAAACAGTGTTGATAACACAGTGGTGTTTTAGCTATTGCTACTGAGCAGCGCTTACACAGAGACAATAGTTTTTCGGCTCCTCACCCCACCCCACCAGTGAGTAGGCTGGGGGTGCACAAGAAGTTGGGAGGGGACACAGCCAGGACAGCTAATCCCAAATGACCCAAAGGAAGGGGCTGTGGGAAAGAAGAAAGAAGGGGGGAAGTTGGGAGCAATGGCATTTGTCTTCCCAAGTAAGCATTATGTGGAAAGGACCCCTGCTTTCCTGTGGATGGCTGAACACCTGCATGCCCATGGGAAGTGGGGAATTAATTCCTTGTCTTGCTTTGCTTGTGTGCATGGCTTTTCCTTTGCCTATGAAACTGTCTTTATCTCAACCCACAGATTTTCTCACTTTTACCCATCTGATTCTCTTCCTCATCCGGCTGTGGAGAAGTGAGCGAGTGGCTGTGTGGGGCTCAGTTTTCAGCTGGGGTTAAACAATGAGATCCCATTAGAGGGGTCAAAATAAAACAAGCTAGACTGATTAGATTAAGAAACTAGGAAGCAGCAGACTAATCTTTATTTCTAACTTGCTGTATGATTAGTGCCAACTCATCTAATTTCTCAGAGCATCAGTTTCTCTGTCTGTGGATGATGTGACCACCATCAATAAATTGTACAATGTAAGTGCCATGTGATTCCTACCTCCAGTGCCTCATGGACAGGTTTTTATTTAGATACACCACCACCTTTGAAATCACATTAAATAGGTGATTTGAAAGCTTCGTCATAAATCTGAATATTGCTGACACATTAAGAAGAATGTGGTGATCAAAGGATGAACTGCATTAGCAGAAGAAGTACATTTAAATCTGGCATAAATGAGTTTGAACTGCAGTGGTATGAAGGGGTTTTTGTTTAGGCATTCTGCCAAAATGTGAGACATTCACATTTTTATCTTTTTCTAGGATTTTCTTGGAACATAAACATCATATATATTATTGTTACAACTTTGCAGAAGTAAGTGACTCAAATACAATTTGACTATTGTTGAACTGTGTAGAAAAGATTTATTGTAGAGGAAGTAATTTTGTGAACGTAAAATGGAAAAAAAAGGGAGAGCTGTATGAGGCATCCATCATAGGCTACATTTTTTTGCTTTCTCACAATAAACAGACCGAAGGGGAAGCATTTATTTTGCAGAAGGAGCACTGACTTGAGGATAGTCTGCACCAGCAATGGATGTCACCTTCCAGAATTTCTCACGCACTTCTACCAACTTCATAATTTCAGTAGCTGAGCATGTCTTAGCAACATGGGGTAAAAGAAGACTTAGAGAAGTGCAGTTTAGCCTTTTCCAAGTAAGCCATCACAAGTTTTGTGGAAAAAAGGCCATGGAATTGGTCCTAAAAGAGAGCTGAACTGCAACTTCAGTCTCAGTGCTACAATATAAACCATGCATTTTAATGTGTACGTCGTGCTTGCAGCGGTACGATAATACAGAAGCATAACAATTACATCAGTAGAATGAACACATTTCTAATGGTATTTGTGTTATATGGATATATGGCTGTTGGCCTGTATGCTGATACTTTCATTGCTGCCATATACATGCAATCTACTTATGGTTAAGGTTGCCAGGCAAGTAATTACCAGAATGGAATGCTAAGCAAGCAGTCCCGGTGTCAAAGAATCTGACCTTGTGAAGATAATGAGACAAGGAGAATTCAGAACAGATGAAAGCCAAGAGCACCTACTTTATCTACTGACAGCCAGAGAACACCTTCATGCTCAATCAGTTCCTGCTAATGAGACAAGATGGGGCAAGATGGTAAAACAGCAGTAACGGGCAAACTTTTTTTCAGCTTAATGATCTATAACTTAGTTAGATAAAATTGTCTTTTAAACCAGGCAGTAACATAAGTATGAATGGAGAAATACAAATAATGTATTTAATACCTTTTGGTTTTGTTTACATTTTAATGGGGAATGATTAATGGGTGGGGAATTATACCCTGTAGTGTGGTTGGGGAAACTTAATCCATTTAACTTATCAAAGGGAAGGCAAAAGGGCAATGCAATCACTGACTCTGAGTCCACATCAGGAGAAGAGCACAGCCATGAAGGGCTTTTCAGTCTAGCTGGCAAACAGACTCAGCATACATACACTGTTTGGAAGCTGAAACTAGAGAAATTCAGGCGAGAAATGGTGAGCTTTTATCCATGAGGGTAATTTATTACTCAGCACTGGTGGGGGTGGTGGGGGGGAGATCTTCTTCCTCAATTAAAAATGTAATTTAATTTATTTAAAAATCAGACTGGGTGCTCTTTTAAAGGTATGGGGGGGGGGGGGAGGGGGCTATGTGTTTGTGAGCACCTGGTGGTCCAGTGGTCACTCTGAAGGGATCTAAGAAAGGTAACTAAGAAGTGCAAGTTGATTGTCAGTGGCCTGAAATCCCCATACAGCATCATCAAACCTATGGGAAAGTTTAGGGGTTTGCAGATTGTAAAAGGTTGAAAACTAATGGACTAGCTAAATCGACTCTTGGACTTGGATCAAGAATTAATGTAGGGGAATGTTAAAGTCTCTTTTACACAGAATATCAGACTAAACAATTGCTCTGGTCTATTCTCTATAAATAGGACTAATATTATGGAGCCAGACCAAGATTAGGACATTCTGGCATATGCTGTAGATTACCTCATCCAGTGCATGCTAACTACATACCCTTATGATGTGTTTGCAGGATATCTAGCTCATTTTCTAAATTATCTTGCAATCTTTTTCCTGCCATTTTAAAGCTATGCAGCAATTGCAAAGTATTTCTGATGCTTTCATAAAGTTGTAGCCTCTTTCTTTCCATTTTCTATTGAAAACATCTGCATTTATTCTGTAAAGGCTGTGGTTTGATGAGAAGGTGGCACTGGGAAGGAATGGACTCTGGAAAATCATTGCTAATAGTATCAATCTTACTTGAAACTCCAGCCAAAATTATGATAAACAAAGGTCTTTGACACATTGATACCCAAGTAGCTGTTTTAAAATCCTTTTCCTTTACTATTTAGAGCAAAGAATTTAAGCCATCCCACGTGAAGCAGGTCACCTGAGAAGCATGGATCAGAGTTTCTGAGAGATGTGTTCCTGTTCTAGGCCTCTGAGAGCAGAGGGAAAGGCACTGTCCTCTCCTGTGGCTCCAGTGGGAATGGGGCCGAGAGGTTACAGAGCACCGCTTTTCCCACCCCTGTTTCCCTTCAGACCTGTCTCTGCTCAGTCCTTTCGGTGACTGGTGCTGAAGTTCAGACCCATCTCTTCAGTTGGAGGAAAGGACAAGTCCTTGCCTCCGGAAACTGCTGGACTGCAGTCCTGCTCTTTCTGTACTGGGAAAGATCTGGAGCATAACCCCAAAAGCCACGGTCAGGAAGGAGAGGATCAGGGGCCCCAGGAGATCTTTGAGAACAGTTTCTGTGGTCAGCCCAGAATTACACCGAGAAGTTTCTGTGCTGACCTGTAACAAAGCTGGTTGATCCTTAAAAAAGAGTCACGTAGTCTTGATTTAGTGTCTCAGAGCAATCAGCTTGGGGACTTGGCTTGCTCTTAACTGAGGCAAAATACTAATGATGGTTCCCAAATGCCAGTCTCTCCTGGAGCTTGAATGAACTGTCAAACCTGCTGCAATGTTCTGCTTTCCTTAACTCCTTCAATAGGCAATGAAATACCTACCAAATTTGAGACCCCACCCATATGGTGACTTAAGATGATTAATTTACAGACCTGTCAGATCTTGCACATTGCCACTAAGACACATATGCCTAGCTTCTGTTTTACTTTCTTCAGGCTTGCCCTACCCCTTGGTGGTGTGTGATGGTGCATGGTAGCCCTGTTCCAGATGTGGCTTGGGGTGCCTGGTGTCCTGGCTGCCTGGGGCTGAGGGTTAGTGGCTCCATGGGGCATGATGGACAGACTCAACAAGTGGCTGGACAGCTGCAGAGCCCCAGGGAAGTGCTGCTGTTGCAGGTTTGCTCTCAGAAGACCTTCATCAGAAGTTACATCTTCCCATCACAGCTTCTTGCTGTGGAGCCTTTCACCTCTGTTTTGCACTGTCTCCCACGTGTCCAGAGAGGAGATACTATAAACATGTCAAGGTAATGCTTCTCTTTCCAACACGTCAAAACTGATGACTGCAGATCTTTGTGTTATACTTTTAGCCTAGAGGTGTTTGATAAACTTGTAAGTTTTTTTTTTTTTTGGTTGTTTTTTTTTTTTGATTGGGCAGCTTAAATGTAGGGTTATGGAAGTTTCTATGAAGGTTTGTTGTTTTGTTTTGATTTTTTTTCCCAAAAAATATATCCTTTGCTCTATTGAGTTTCTTCTGTCTTTTTTTGCCCCTCGTTTTGTCCAGTTCTGCAGTGGATCCATCTGACACAGGTGCCATGGCTTCCAGTGCCTCAGAGCTTCAAAGAGTTTTTCCTTGTTTTAATCCCTTGACTGGAAAAGTGAGCTGCAAGGGCCCAGGTTAGCAGCACTAGAAAAATACAAACAAGTGTTTTGATCTCACAAACCTGTCTGCACATGAGCAAATCAGACTCAATTAATGGAAGGCATTAGGAACTATTCATCATTCCTATTACTTTTCTCCAAACACTCTGCTTTTTAATTTTTCTTTTTTTTTCTCCACTCCTTTTTCCATTCTTAGCACCATCTCTATTATTCTGGTGCACAGAGGCTATGGGGACAGGTGTCTTCTCACAGACACCCTGGCTTGGCCCCAGGGAACCTCCTATATGAGGCTATAGGATGCTCTAGGTTGGCCATTGTGCACTGGTTTTTGGTCCTATAGGTTTACCCAGTCAGGAGTATCTTAGTAGTACCGTGGCCTGTACACAGTATCATTGCACCCCTTCACTATTCCCGCCTTGATATCCAAATGTGATTATCTTCTCTAATATTGAACTGAACCCCCTTTAACACGTTATCTTCAGTTATCTTATTTTAGGGTCTGTTTCCTGTAACTCAGGTCCCTGAGCTCAGCCTGTGTTTTGTGGTCTGGGATACACAGTCTTGCACATGATTGGCTTAAAAGCCTTGCTAAATATGCTCAGACACTCTGATCACTGTGTTTTGCCTCTGTGCATATTCACAGTTTGGTGGGAGAATAAACCCCTAACAATTATTTAAACTTTTTTTTTTTAACCTAGCTCCTCAATGAACATATTTAACCATTTATATTAGATACATTATACATGCTTTATATATATATATATATATATAAATATATATCTATTTTATACATGTGTATGTTTCAGTACACTTCTGTATCATGGTTTTCACTCCTTTTCAGAATTACGAGCAGTGAGTTCAGCAAAGCCTGGTCCTTCCCTTCAAAATGATTGTATGAAGCAGTGTGATGCTGTAGATAATGAATGACTTTAAAGCCTGTTCTCATCTTACCACAGTTGCATAGTGATCATGGGGAAGGCCCATTGCTGACCCATGCATGTCTCTGCTGATCCAAGCCTTGGTTTCCCCATCTCCAGCAGTAAGACAATAGCTTACCTCCCAGGCAGAGCCAGGTATTAAGATGAGTAAGAGCTGGGAAAGTGGCATGGACTGAGAAACACTTCCACCTTACTGTCAGCAGTAGCTCATCCATTCCCACTAGCAGCAGTCCCCACCAAGAATGCTTTATTCAAGGGGCTGCTGCAAACAGATTGCATATTTGTTTATTTGCTATTTTTTTTAACCATAAAAACCTGGATGACCCAGAACATTTTCCATTGTGGCTGCTTTCTTTTCAGGTGAAAATGATGAAACAGATCTTCACCTGTGGATCATGTGTGGATTTCTCAGCGGCTTTGGGTCCTTCTCCTGCTATTCCACCAGGGCACTGTTGTCACTTCACTTAATTTCAGTGTTAACAATGTAAATTTATTTAGAGTATTGTCTTCACTGTGATATCATTGCACATTTAATATTGGATCCTTTTAGAAGCTGAAATGATTAAAAAAAATATATACCCTATCATGTCACAATGATATACATCTTCAAGATAACATGGAGATGACGGCATGGCCACTCAGTATTAGGTTGTCAGTGTGAGAGAGGGACAAAGACATCACTGAGCACCTCTGGTTGGACGTGTGGCATCTCTCCCATGGGCTGGATGCGCTCCCTTGGCTGTTGAGGCAGAAAAGCAGCAGCTCTGCATGGAATGAGGTTTCTTTTCCCCTTCCCTAAGAAAGCACCCAGGGTGTGGGCACAGCCCATGCAACCAGAGCTGTGCATGTCTGGGTGGCATCCATCACCCACAAGCTCAGAGGTGGGGGGAACTGGGGGGGAGGAAGCACACTTTCCATTAACTCCTTTCTGTAGCTCGAGCTGTGGATCTGCAGAAGCTGGAAATAGGTGTACAGCAGCATGTGTCTCTGAGGTGACAAAGTGAGGAGGCAACAAAACCAGGTGAGAGCTGTGAAAAGGAGCAGGGATTCAGAGCAAGAAGGGCCTAACTTGAAAAGAAACGTCATGAATGAAATGGCAGTTTCTGGACCAGATTTTGGGCTCCCTGTGCGTCAGATGGCTGGGGTTTCCCTTGTTGCAGTGACCTCATTTCAGCTCACTGATGTGCGCTGAACTGCAGAAGCACCCACACCCCTCTCTGCTCTCTGTGCCCTGGAGGCAGGGCTGCTTTTGGGACAAGCATGCAAACACAAAATGTTGCAGATCAGCAGGCGAGGTAGCGAGTGGGTTTAATCCTGGGAAAAATTACATGGGGAGGAGTGGGGGAGCTGGTACCCAGGGGTCTAGGAGCAGAAGAAGATCCTCTGTCAGTGCCTTGTGCAGCTCCACCCTTCTCTGCAATGCTGACCCTCACCGCAGTCTGCGTTTTCCCATTACCTGGCAGCCCTGGGAGGGAACACAGCTTGACCCCTCCAGGGTGTAAGCCTGATCCAGGGGGAAAAATAGGCTGGCGTCACGCCGGGGCAGTCAGATGCGCACACCGCAGGATGCCTGTCAGTCAGGGCGGTGGGGATAAGGCACAGACGGAGTGAAATTCATCCTCCTGACAGCTGATACGGGCCTGACAGCTCCTCGACAGACACCAAAAGTAATTGTTAGGTGCAGCTCCGTGGAAGAAAACGATCTAAGGCTGAGTGAGTCACAAACTGTCACACAGAGAGTAACAACGGTAGCATCAGCTGTCCTGCCGTACAGCTCCCTTCTGAAAACTTTACCTCAAATTCTGTCTCTCTTTTTTTTTTTTTTTTTTTTTTAACCCCCCACAACAGACAGTATGAATCAGGAGGTAGGTTCCAGGCAAATCCGACTTCATCTGCTGGAGGCTGAATCGTAGGTGAAAGACTGTCAGCTGAAGAAATTGGTGGAAGAAGATTTGACAGCCCAAGCTTTGTACCCACTTAGAGAGGCAGAACCACCTGCTTATGTGGAGAGCGGTCCTGGGCAGCGTTGGGAAGGGAAAAGCAGCCCTCAGACTTGCTAGGTATGAGAGACATGTGAAAACCAGGGGAAGCTCCTGTTTTGCTGCTGTTTTACTGACAAAACACAATGTGTGGGTGTTTGGTAACAACAGAAACAGTTGCATGATTATAGATGGGTGCAGTTTTCATAGAAGAACTTGGATAAATGTCTTATTCAGTTCCATTCTTCTGTCTTATCTGCTGATCTCCTTTTGTATCACTTCATGGCACATTTCACCTTGGTAAGACTGATTTCACACAAATTGAATAAAATGCTCCTATTTGCATTAACTGAGCAAATAGTACCAGTACAAGGTTCTTCCACGATCTCTAAAGGGAAGGGAAATAACTCACTTAAGGATCAATAGTTTAGACTGAAGATCCTTCACAGCCAAAATTTTTATATTTTTCCACATTTTCTAGGTACAAATTTCTGATTTAAGAGGAGTCTCCTGTGTTCTCTGCATATTTATCCTTTTTCTAATCCCTGGAAGAGTGGCTGCAGACTGTATGCATTTGATTTTCAAAATGTGATGAGACCAAGAAGTTTAGAAGCATAATAGCTCTTTAGAACAGCTTTCAAATTCCACACATTTGTAAGCTTCATACAGAACAGTGTCTTTGGATCAGTAAGAGGGAGCTAAAACATGAGAAAGGGATAGCTTATGGTTTTGGTGGAGAACTGAAGCTGAGCAATACTGTTCACTTTGTAATTTTTGAGCTTATCACATCTTCCTGTGTGTTGTCTGCCTTGATAGAAAGCAGGATGACAGATGACATCTGTCTGCATCTGAACACAATGTTAAAACACGCAGATGTACTCAGGAGGGATTCATTGTCCCAGTGATTTGTCAGCCCTAGAAAATGTAAAAAAACCCCAACCCAAACCCTGGAGAGGAAACCAAAGATTTAAAAATATTTTTTACTTAAATATCTTAAAATATAGGAATAATACATCTGTGTAAGATAATTTATAATCTTTTTGTCTGATGATTAGACATACTGGAATGACTGGATGTCTTGCCAAAGATTTAGCAAGATTTTTTTTACATCTATTAATTTAAATGTTTCACAACTCTTTTCTATCTGAGTCTCATTGTCACCACTTGTTTTCCCTTACTGATTTTCTCCTCAGAAGCATTACAACTGTTTTCTTCTTCACCTCTTGCACTCTGCCCTTACATATCCTTGCTCTCTTGCCTTGATGTTTATCATGACATATTTATTCTATCCTCTCTTTTGACTGTGTTCTCAAAGCAAAAAAACCCCACCCCAAACAACAGTTTAAACCCACCCAAACCAGAAATCTCTATTCACTCAAAGTAATTTTTAGTGAATAAATGTATCTTGTATCATCCCAAGCTTTTAGTAATCAAGATTTATACTGCCAAATGGAGGACAAATGGGTATATTTTCTATGTGGAATAAACTTTCTCTTTCATTGTCCTTTTGAAGTCCTATGGCACTAACAGAACTCGCATTACTGCATTATTATAGATGTCAGTCTCATAGTGAAATTATTATCATGGACTAGATGGGCCCAGATAAGGGAGACTGACTACATGCACAGCCTTCTTTTAGCCCTGTTTTCTACGTTCATACAACCTGCACAAATCAGGTAGAACATTATTAAACCCAGGGAAGAACACATAAAGTTTCTAGGCAAATATTGGTCCAGGTGGAAGATTTACACTATTACAAACCTCACAATTTCTCTGGAAATAGAATGAAAGAATTGTGCAGGTTGGAAATGACACCTAGAGCACCTAGAGGCTATTGAGTCCAAACATCTGCTTAAAGCATTTGTTGCTGTTTTCCTGTTTTTCTGTTTTTCCTGTTTTTCTATTATATAGATTAATCTCTTATGATGCAAACCTTAATTAAAATATTGTTCCATTAGATCTGGACACACCTCAAGCAGATTGAAAAATCATCTTTGGATTTTATGGGCATTCAAATGTTCAAATGAATATCAAAGTTAAAATGGAATAAATATTATCTGACAGCATTTGTAAAAATGTTAGCCCCTTTCTCAGCCCATAAATGGTCTGTGATCTGATTTTCGTCTGCACAACCATATTTGTTATTTAGGAATATTCATCAAATAGTCCATACAAACAATTCTTTTAAATTACCTTTTGTTGTGTGGTTGATTTACATCACTTGGTATCACAAACACTGGATTGCATGACTGAAAACCAAAGGTAGAACACCACCACATGGCAAAGGAAACATAATGCCTCATGGCAGTCAATTATCAAAGTCAGGGATTCTGAGGCAAGACTACAACACACAATATCAAATGTTCAAATATCTGAGACTTACAAAGTTCTCTTGAGCTAATCATTGTAGAGCATCTTCACCATGCCTGCTGATAGAAATGTTTGTCAGTTACCAAACCAAATCTCAGGTTTGCTGCTCTCTAGGTTGCATGTGATGGAGATTTTAAAAATACCTTAAATTTCTTTTACAGGGCTGATATGAACCTACTCCTGATTTTCAAATAGATGTCCCAAAGAATTTTACAGTAAGTTTCCAAAAGGTTTTGACTCATTGCTGAGTGAAGACAGTTATGGATATTGTCAGAGTTGCTCATCTTTCTAAAAAATAGTCCATTGACCTGAACCCCATACATTATCACAGAAGTACAAGTGCATCATTAATGGGTCTAAACTGCCCTAAAGTAATTCTAAAAGTTTCCAGTTACCTAACCACTCTTTTTTGGTTTTGTCATGAAAAAAATTCCAAGTACCATGGCTGTTTAAAAGTGAAAGACTCCTGATTGAGCTATTAGAAGTCAGTGTCAATTCATAGTGAACTTGGAAGAAAAAAATCTGTAGAGGTTTTGTTTTACAAATTCTTCAGAACATTAATTTCACATCCTGTTCTTTAAAACGCGTTCCCTTTTGTGGCGATAATTATTGAGGATGTGAGTGAATCAGAATTTGAATCATTTAAGACCTCTACATCTATGAATAATGTTCACAAGTGACTATTTCTCAGCTCCATATTTATGCAGTAATTCCAACAATGAAGTCTTGTTGTGTTTCAAGAAAATAAACATTAAAGTAAACAGCTTGTTCTGTATTGAGATGATTAGAGGAAGTATTCAACAAAGACTAGACTTGTGTCAGTTCAGTTAAGAGTTTATTATCCAAAGCTGTTGCAATAACGGTATTATTTCAGTGGATACAGGCTGTTCAAGTTTTCTGGGATTTAAAGGTGAATTCAGGTTATTCATTACTTTTGTTGGCCCCGTAAATCTGCTGCATTAGGAAGGAGTGGAAGGAGATAAGTATGCTACAAATAGTACAAATACCCCCTAATTCTTCCTATATGAAAATCTTGCTCCTCTCACACTGCAATCATAAAAATAAGATGGAAGAAAAAAACACTGAGTTTCCTTTTCCAGCCATACAGCATACACTTTCTTATGCATGTAGGATATCCTCCGAAACCCTCAAGCCTATACAGTCTGTGGTTTGCTGGTGGGTTCTTTAAACAGTGAAGTTTAATACCATCCGTGTGAACACCAGAGAAAATGGGGAACTTACATGATAAACTAGTTCTTGCTGTGATTTTTAATGATTCCCCAAATTGAATATGATGTGTGGAAAAAGCTATGTTGAAATCTGTATTTCAGTTGCAGTTAGAGTAGATCCACTCCTCAGCAGCCTTGGATTGAGCATAGTTGGGCATGTTCCTTAATCTTGAATACATTCCTCATCTTTTCAGTCCTGAAGGAACAAAAAAGATACCTTTGCCCTTAGGTTTTCCAAATTGATATTAGAATCTTCATCTTTCCCACAGATACTTTCTTACCATGAAAAACTGTTGAAAATTAGTGTCCTGTTCAATGGTGACTAGATGGATAACTTTGAAGTGGACTAAACTTTCTTGTTCATTGTAGGTAGGACATCAAGGAAGGACATTGTAGGACCCCGTGGAAGGACAGTGAGGTGCTGGAGACAGTGCAGAGTAGGGCAACTAGGCTGATTAGGGGTCTGGAGAACAAGTCTTATGAGGAGAGGCTGAGGGAGCTGTGGCTGTTCAGCCTGGAGAAGAGGAGGCTGAGGGCAGTCCTTATTGCGCTCTACAGCTACCTGAAAGGAGGTTATAGTGGGGTGGGTGTTGGCCTCTTCTTTCTAGTGACTAGCAACAGGACAAATGGAGACCGTCTCAAGTTGCACGAGGAGAAGTTCAGTGTTGTAGTTTTGCATGGCTGGTTTCTGGTGGAGAAGCAGGGGCTGCAGGGGTGGCTTCTGCAAGAAGCAGCTAGAAAATCTCTGCAGGCTGGAGATATACCAGCTGATTCAAGGCTGAGGTCACTGAGTGTGTGAATCACATTTGAGAAGTAAAAAACCACAAGCTGCTGCTTTTTGCCACCTGAGAAGATGTAAGAAACTGTGCAGACACCAAGGCCAGTGAAGGGAGAACGGAGGTGCCCCAAGTGCTGGAGAGAAAGATGCCCTTGCAGCCTGTGGAGAAACCCATGGTGGAGCGGAGAGGAAGAAGAAAGAAGGAAATGTGATGGCATGCTTCCCCCACCTTGCTCCCACCTTTGCCTAACTTTTTCCCATGAATCTGGATTAATTGATAACCATTGGTGATGGTGATGATGTCTGCATCCTCCTCATGGTGATTTTGGGAAGACAGATAACAACACAATATCCAAGGGCTATTTATGCTAATGTGCCCACCTGGACAGTATGTTGCTTAGTGTCCACTGACACTGGTGTGTGGTATGAAAATATGACTATGAGCCAATCATCTTACTCCATAGTGAGCAGCCCAAGAGCCCTTTGAGCTCTCCTGAAATGACAGTGAGCTGCACATCAGGATCTCCCTTTGAAAGGGACACATCTCAAGGTTACTCCTTGAGGTCGAGAGAATCCTTGCTGCAACAGATCCACAACAGATCCTCGGTAAATGAATTGGGAATAAGTGCACTAAATTCTGTGATCTTAGCTAAGAAGGATAAAAGATTGATTGTGCATATATAATCCTTCAGATATAAACTGTTGACCAAGTCTGAGACTGACTAGATCCAGCCATGCCTAGTGTCCTCTCTGAGAAGGCATTTAGAGAGCAAAGGGTCCTTTCTGAACCTTGTGACCCGACAGGGGAGTCTCCCGGACGGCTTCACCTGACCCTATTCTCTATGCGCTAAATAAACAAGATTACCTTACCAGCAGATCTTAATCACTGTCACATTTATTATCAACACTGTTACACCCTTTGTTTTATATCAATAAACATATTGTTGCCTCTCTCTTAAGAGTGAAGTGCATCCCTCTTATCACTCCATCCGCGACAGGGGAGGATGTTGGGAGTGATGGTGTTTTTCTTCCCAAGTAAGCATTATGCATGATGGAGCCCTGCTTTCCTGGAGATGGCTGAACACCTGCCTGCCCATGGGAAAAGGTGACAGAATTCCTTGTCTCACTTTGCTTGTGTACATGGCTTTTGTTTTACCTCTGAAGCTCCCTTTGTATCAAGCCATGAATTTTCTCACTTTTACCCTTCTGATTCTCTTCCTCATCCCACCTCAGCAGAGTAAGTGAGCGGCTGTGTGGTGCTTGGCTGCTGGCTGGGGTTAAACTGTGACAGGTTGATACTTAAAAGAACACTAGAACATAGAACAGAAATGCCCTGACATCCTTTCTGTCATGAGGTATTTTAAATGAGTGTTCCTTTTAGAATGTAAACCAAGGATGCCCATTTATTTGTAGGACCCAATCTGGAAACTGTTTGAGATGTTCATTTTACCATTATGTCTCCTGTCCTCAAAATCTATCTTCCAAAGAACTGAATTTAAAACAAGACATTGAGATGAGATAAGATGAGATCACAGAATCACAGAATCACAGAATCACAGAATCACAGAATCATTGGGGTTGGAAGGTACCTGCAGAGATCAAGTCCAACCCCCCTGCCAAAACAGGTTCCTTAGGCCAGATCGTACAGATAGGCATCCTAATCAGTCTTGAATATCTCAGGTCTTGAACATCTCCAGAGAAGGAGACTCCACAATCCCCCTGGGCAGCCTGTCCCAGTGCTCAGTCACTCTCACTGTGGAAAAGTTCTTCCACATATTAGTGCAGAACTTCCTGTGTTCCAACTTGAAGCCGTTGCCCCTTGTTCTGTCCCCACAGACAAATGAAAAGAGGCTGGTTATTTCCCCTGTGTCCCACACTTCAGATACTTATAAACATTAATAAGATCCCCTCTTAGTCTTCTATTCTCAGGGCTGAACAGCCCCAGTTCATTCAACCTCTCCTCTTACAAGGCAATGAGATGAGGTGATGCAGCCAGTCAGTGCAGCAGTTTTGAAAACAGCTTAAATGCTCAACTTCCCTTTCCTCTATTCAGTGTGTACCAAGTCCGGCAGATGACACATTCACTCAACCCTGTGCTTACTATTAAACACCTTTCAACAAATACAAGTGAAAACACTACCATAGTAACACTAACTCCTACTTTCAGTGAAAAGCTATTACAGTTACGGGGAGGGAAAGCATCAGCTGTGTGGGGAAAAGCATGCCCTCCTCTAAGCATAGCTGCTGTCAGGTTGGTTAGGTGTCTGGCACAAGCATTTATGCAGGCTGTATCTCAGCACAGCTGGGAGTCCTGCTGCCCACCAAGCCCATCTCACTGTGCAGAGCATAGGCTGACTGACACCCTTTAAGGCAAATGTAGATACTTTGCTGTAAAACCTGATATAGTTTTTGACATTGATGGGTATGAATAGTGAGAAACGTCAGTTCAAGCTGAAAAGCTACTGGTGAAACAGCATCCTCCAAACATATTCCCATGATACCATGGCAGACTTTAGCAGCCTTGATTTTCTTGACACAGAAGCTGGTAACTAGAGGTGTAGATGTAGCTTCAGTCATATTATTTTGAAACAGTTGCTGGAAAGGCTGTAGCCTGATTTGTGGAATGCATTTTCACTCCTAATGCAGAGGAAGGTTTATCGTGGATGGCTGGATGTGTGGAATATAACACATACATACACAAGCATTAAGGCACGTGTGTATGTCTGATCTTAACATACAAGTACGTGGAAGCAGGGCATGCTGCGAAGCAGCATTCTCTTTCATCACCACACTTTTTCCTAGCCAGTAATACAACTGCCTTGGTAAGACTACAGAATGACACCTATTCAAACAGCTACAGATTTTATTTCTTTCCTCTAAATATTAAATCTTCTCTTCAAAATTATACTCCACACAACTAAGAGTTAGAGGCCTATATTAATCCCTAGGCCTGAGACCCAACAGATTACATGATGCTATGTCACAGGCAAAAAAAGTATTAATGTAACAACAGGATGTCTAATACCAGATTTTTGCCCTCAGAGACATCTGAGATAACAGTTGGGGGGGATGTTTTAGAAATATTTCATGCCCTGGTTTAGCTGAGAAATTAAATTTTTTTGTCTTCATTTTGTTTGATTGCATTCTTTGGTCAGTGGAGACAGGACAAGGGGCAATGGCTGCAAATTGGAGCACAGGAAGTTCCGCACCAACATGCGGAGGAACTTTTTCACATTGAGGGTGACAGAGCCCTGGGACAGGCTGCCCAGGGAGGTGGTGGAGTCTCCTTCTCTGGAGATATTCAAGACCCGTCTGGACGCCTATCTGTGCAATATGAGCTAGGGAGCTGCTTTGGCAGGGGGGTTGGACCCGATGATCTCTTGAGGTCCCTTCCAACTCCTACAATTCTGTGATTCTGTGATTCTCAGGACTTTTTTTTATTATTAATATTATTTCTATTTTTTCCCCCCTGTGGTGGTATGTATCCTTAAAGTTCCTGGGCTAAGAAGAACAATTCTTTTTCCAGAATGTCTATTTACTTTTGTCTGTTATGGACTTGACCAAGTGCTATTCAAGTATTATAGAAACAACAGGACTCTGTGGAAGTCCATTGCCAAAGTGAAGTCAAAGACAGACATTTCACAGAAACACAGAGTGCTTGAGGTTGAAAGGGACCTCTGGAGATCATCTAGCTCAACCTCCAACTCATTTAGCGTCACCTGGAGCAGATTGCTCAAGATTGTGTCATGTTGGTTTTTGAATATCTCCAAGGATGAAGACCCCATCGCCTCTCTGGGCAACCTGTGGCAGTATTTGACCATACCCAGAGTAAAAAGTAATAATTCAACTTAGGTTTAAAACTAATTTCTTGTATTTCTATATGTGCCCATTGCGTCTTTTCCTGTCACTGGACACAACTGGATGACCAGTTTTAGGTGATCAACCAATGCCTTCCAGAAACCTCCTGGATTGCTTGCGTCCTCATATGTTGCCCTTCCAACATATAATGGGGTGGTTGAAGTCTCCCAGGAGAACCAGGGCCTGTGAATGTAAGGCTGCTTCTTGTTTGAAGAAAGGAACATCTTGTGGTCTCTAACATCCAGGTTTCACAGTCTCTGTTTATTAGAACATGTCTCCAAAATATTTTAGTTTCAAGACATTGAAACTAGTTTTTGCTGAATGCTATGCCTGATGAGCTTGATTCTGAGATAGAAAGTTCCTGTTGTATAAAGCATGGCTTTTGGAAAGATACACGTAATTATTTATGGTATACATGGTTGGGATTCAAAACCAAGCCATCAGTGCTTTAAAGGTAACCCAGAATATTCTGGTTCATAAACTCAACCAAATTTAGCTCTGACTTTGAGGTCCTTTTTGACAACTCCTATGGATTTATTGTGTTGTATCTCTTGGACAACATTATACACCTCTGGCCAAGTCCTGTTCCTTTCTATGAAAAGGGGATTTTATATGAATTTAAGTAAATCTTCTGCATTGAGTTACAAGCTTTTTTTTCCCCTTGGATAATTTATAACCCCTACATGCAATGTGACACTAGAGAGTATGGACTATCTCTTGTCTTGTGCTGCTATTTTCTTGGAGTAGTTCATAAGAGTCCTTGAAACTCCAGGATTAAACCTGTGTTTTTGATACCCACCACACCAGCCAGAGTTCCTCACTAAGCTATGGTGGTTTGTAACTACTACATCAGTGTAGCATATTCTCAGAAGATGATGTTCTCAACAATGCCACCTCTGGGTGGGCTTCAGCACCAGTCTGACTTGAATGGAGGTCTGGGGATACAAAAAAAGCCTAAACTTCTCTGTTACCATGAAATGAGAGTCCTTCTGGGGACATCTTTATTTATGTTGTCTTCTGCTAGAAAACATTTCACTGCCTACATCATGGTAATATCATGTGACATTCTGATACCTCTTCCAGCAAGTTAAATATCTTTGTGAAGTTTATTAGTAATTCTTAGTTGTGTCTATTTTTAATGTCTTTTTTTTAATCAATTCAGTGATTGCACTTGGGGGATTAGATTCACATTTTAAGGGTGGTGTTGATGTTGTTTTCTTTTGGTTTTTTTCCTAAAATTTACCAAAGCAATAGGCTTAAACTACCATTCAGTTTTATTAAAATATGCCAGTAGTGTGACTGGTATTTTTTGAGACACAAAAATGGGGGAAAACCTTTTGTTCTCAGTAGTTTATGATCAGATAGAGATAATTTCATTAATTCTGAAATAATTCAATCACAGTGTTTGGATTTGTGCCCTCTATTCAGGTTCAATTACCTGTAATTGAAACCCTGGTATTAATTTTATGTTGATCCCATCGCTTAAAAACCCATGTTGATACAATATTAAAATTACAGATGATGTGTCCTTCAGTATTTCTATCGGAGTATTGAATGGGGTCACTTTTGAGGGTTACTTCTGAGGGAATTACCGATTTCTGGAGCTAGATTGTAACTGCAGTACTAGGTTTTGACCACAGAGTGTCAGACACTGAATAATCTTTTGACATAGAGCTTGTTGAGCCTTTTGGGTTCACACTTTTCCCTCTGCAGCACAGCGTTGAAAAGGGAAAGAGTTACGATGGACCTTCCTGGTACTGCTTTAACCTGGAAAAGATCCCCATCATTTAATAGATTAAATTCCATCACTGAGATTGAAAATGAGGAAAGTTGAGCTTGCTAAAAGGGAAGCTTGCAACATGTGCTACTAAGACAGAGGGGTGCATGGTGTGTGTTTCTGCAATGTGGTAAGGGTACGCACGTGTGCTAGAAAGGTTTGGTGGGATCTTCAAAAGCTTTCTTGATGGAGACACAATTTAGACCAGCAGTAACTTCTCTGCTAGCACATTTTGTTTTCTTTTTCTCTGCACTGTTAGCTACTGCAACTCCACATATAAAACCAGACTGGACCTTACGGCACTATCATTGCTACATTAGGGAACCCATTGTCGTGAGATATAACTGAAGCAAATGCTTAATAGCAATGAGGTAACTGCCATCACTGTGTTAAAATTAAAAGACAGTTATGCCCTCTGTACCCAATAAAGCTGGTACTGCTACCAATGCAGTCTACTTCAGATTCTCTGACACTCTTAAGACTCGGGCTTTCAGGTGATTGTAGTTGCCTAACTTACATATCTGAGCTTGCTCCCTTGGTGCTTCCCCTCCATGTGTCTGCATGGCAGACAGAAGGATGCACTGCAGTGGATTGCAGAACAAATGGTAGAAAGACAGAGGCTGAAAAAACTTTGGAAGAGCTTGATAGGGACTGAAAATCCTAGCTAACCTGCAGCAAAGAGGCAACTGTGACTAGGAGAAGAGGGAGAAGCTCAGGTGATACAGGGTGGGTATGAGGAGTGCAAGGGTGGGGGATACAATTGTTAGCTGTGTCTACAGTGGATGTGAAACCTTCAGCTTCACTTTGACTCATGCAGAAGGGATAATACAAGTCTGTGCAATAAAGTTTACCATAGGGAAATACTTAAATCAGTGTTGCCTTTTCAAGTCAGTCACTAATGCTTATGAAGACCATAATAATGCCCACATAATGGCTTGTGAGATCTCTATTTCTGCTACAGACCTAAGAAGTTATGCTGCAGGAGTTATACATATGAAAATTGTTCTAGATTTCTCTGCCACATGATATTGTAAAAAGTTAAACTCTTTGGGAAACCTCCCAAAGGACAATCAACCACACACAAATATCCCTGTGCCTCAGCTTCCCTTCCTTGAAGTGGCCTTGCTCTCATTTCTGGGCTATACTGGTGAGACAAATGCATAATGACTGTGGACTGGTTGTTGTGAAATGACACCACCACAGAAACTTCCAGGAGGTCATGAATATCTTCACACTTGATAAAACATTGGTCTGTGGCACTGCAAATAATGCCTGAACGATCCCTTGAGAGGTGGTACACATAAAGTTTGAACAAGAGTTTGGACATCTTCTGTTCTGCACACTGGATAAGCCTGGGATATGATGCTGTGGCCATGTCGCAGTGGGTACTGTCACACAATAGAGTATTTAATCTCACAGTTTTTATAGACAAAACAATTAGATGAATTTGGTCAGACAGGTTGTTTTTTTTCCTAATATAAAGTATTGAATGCTTGGATTTTCTAATTTTAATTTTCTTTTAACATAGTTTTTAATATCACAGCCCAGTTGTGAGAAGGCAGCTTCTGCTTTCCTAAGAATAGGCTGCTGGTCAATTTACTGTCCAGAGAGAACAAGTGTTTCTGAAAATGCTCTCATTGGTAGGGATCTCTCTTACTTTCTTCTTTTCCCCATCTATCAAATGCTAGATAAGTCGCTTTTAGAAACATGGGCTTTAAATTCTAACCTGGTCTATGGAGCACTTTCATCACATTTTAGACCTCTGTAAACTGATCACTTATAAACTTGCCCACTGAGGCACACTGCTTCCAAGAAGTATGAGTAAGACACCACTGTGAGGACCTAACAATAAAACTTAGAATTTTCACTGAGGAAGGAATCGTCTGACTTGACCTGGGAACACTGTAGTGAAGAGTAAAACTTAAAATCAGTCTAGTGGGTTTATGGGCTGTCAGGAATCAAGCTGGGAGGAGAGAACAGAAAGAAATGCAGCTGGACTACAGGTTGGTCTCCCTGGTTGGAAGAGTTTTCCACACAGTCTGTTCCCCATCTGGAGGCCTTGTGTGCTAACTTCATTTGGGTGGTTTTGTGACCTCCTGCTCTGTAAAACAGCTTGCACTTTGCCTTGGTGCTCTTTGTAAAAGAATTGCTGTTTAGTGCAAGGTTGAGACCAAAACATTCCATGTGGTCCCCCAAAAATGATTGACCTTCTGTTGCACAGTGCCAACTTTCTCTTCTGGGCAGAGAGGGGAGCTGAGGCAACAGGTAAACCTTAAATTGGTCAAAAAAATTAACTGAAAAGTCGAAAACTTAATTAGACAGGAACATGGTCTTAATGGCAAAAGCCTTGCCTGCTAACCCATCATCTGTCTTGGGAGCTCTGTCAGTTCATATGTCTCTGGCTGCAACAGATATAATGGAAGAATAGCAGTAGTCCAAGGGTAGAAGCAGATTACATTGACTTTTAATGTCTGAAAATTACTTGTAATGATTGATGTCAGGTCTGTTGTAAGCAATGGGCCATAAAGCTAATAACAGAAAGCTTACATTTTGCTCCTGGTTGAGTTAAGCAGGACTCAGTATTACATGGATGCAGTTGGCTTTTGGTTCGGGTTTGCAACCTACTGGACCCGTTTGACACCACTGACCTTTATCTCAATATCTTAGTGGTCTGGTAAAGGTAATTCAGACTTACTGTCCAGAGGGTGGCACACTTACATCAGTGGTGGGGAAAATCTCCTTCCCCAGCTCCCCCACCCCTTAAGCATCACATCTGGCTAGAAGTTCTGCTGCTCTCTGTAGGGTTGCCTCCGTCTGTGCACGCAGAGATAGCTCTTTGGAGACAGGAATGCAAATAGTTGAAGCAGCGAACACAATAAGCTCTAATCAATTTAATCAGGAGACTGTTGGTCTCTATGGACTATTTGTAAGTGATCTCAAAGGAGAGTTTCAAAAGGCAGCTTTATTGCCTGGAGGCTTGGCAGAAGTTAACGCCTCTCCTTGAAAAGCACAAGTCAAAAAGGATTAAAATTGCTACATCTAAACCACAGATGTGTGAGTTTGGTGGAGGAATCACTAGGAAAAAAAATTTCCAACTCTTATGCAAGAGGACAAGCCTAGAGAGCTCTCTGCTGGCCTTTAAATAGCTATGAAAATGTTTTTTTCCTCTTACAGTAATTGTGAAAACGACAATGATGTTGAGGTAATTATACTTTTTTGCCTTGTAGCATGGGAAAAGCCATGTAAATCTCTGATACCTTGGTACTATGGACTGCAAAAAACTCCTTGTAATAGCATGAATTATGCCTAATAATATTCAGCCTGTGTTGAATCCTCTAGGCATAGTTATCCCTGTTTTACAGGTAAGTAGCTGAGTAGAGGAGCTGAAGTGCCTTCCTCTGAGCTTACACAGAGTATCAGCTGGTAAAGAATGCAGGAAATCTGCCTTGCAATCCTCTCTGCATTGTGTGATGAGGTCTTACAGATCTGAAATGTCTGCATCTAAAAAGGCAGGAAGAAAAGGATAGCACATATTCTATCTCTAAGCAACTTGTGTGACTGCCACATGTACGAATGAATAGTGATATCTCTGAACTATGATGCAAGAGGGTAGGTGATAAATGACTGAATCCCAATGAGCAAGGAGTGACACAGCTTCAGGTGCAGGAGGATAAATCCTGAAATGACAATCCCGCAAACTTTTATCTTTGGGACTCTCTGGAGAAGGCAGGAGGCTGAGTTTGACAAATCATAGAATTGTAATAATGCTTTGGGTTGGAAGGGACCTCAAAGATCATCTAGTTCCTACCCCCTGCCATGGGCAGGGACACCCTCCAGTAGACCAGATTGCCCAAAGCCTCATCTAACCTGGCCTCGAACACTGCCAGAGATGGTGTTAGCGGTCACAAGTTGTGAAGAACTCTACACAAAGCAGATAAGTAGGCACTTCTTTATTGCAGCACTGGGGTCATGGGGAATAGCTCCTCCAAGCATGTTCCGGCGTCAGTTACAAATCACAGTACATTTATACATTTCCAGCAGGTTTATTGCTTAAAACTGCACAGAATGCTCGCTTCTTAATTTGACTTTTGCCATGACTGGCTTTTAATTGCTACACTTTATCTATATTCCTATTCCACAAAAATCATTGGTTAACTTTCATGATGGTTTTAAATAGAAAGAGGGGAGGGGAGTGATTAGCATGTTCATGTTATTTCCTGGGAATAATTATCATATGCATATGTCCTACTGCATGTAGGTAGTGAGGGTCCTCTGGTGGTTGAGTGAGGGTCCTCTGGTGGCTGTCGATAGTCTTCCTCACTGTGTCTGCTGATAGAACCCGATTCTTGTGCATACTCATCTCATCTTTTGGCTAGATCCCACCTGTTCTTACTGGAGACAGGCACCTCCTGTACTTGGTATGTACTCTCATCAAAGTACAGCATTCTTAGCATACCCCGTCCCACTCTAGCATAGTTACTATAATTTCCTAAAACCAAACAATTTTATTAGGGTAACTGTAACAATGGGGCTTCTACAACCTCTCAGCACAGCCTGTGCCAGGGCCTCACCACCCTCAGAGTAAAGAATTTATTCCTAACATCTAACCTATCCTCTTTCAGCTTGAAGCCATTGCCCCTTGTCCTGTCAGTACATTCCCTGGTGAACAGTTCCTCTCACACTTTCCTGTAGGATCCCTTTAAGTATTGGTAGGCCTTAATTAGGTCTCCCCAGAGCCTTCTCTTCTTCAGACTGAATAAGCCCACCCCTTGCAGCCTGTCTTCACAGGAGAGGTGCTCCAGCCCCTTGATCATCTTCATGCCCCTCTGGACTTGCTCCCACAGCTCTATGTCTTTTCTCTTTTGGGGACCCCAGGTCTGGATGCAGTGCTCCAGGTGGGGTCTCACAGGAGCAGAGTAGATGCTCTTGTGAGACCTCCCTGCACAGGAACCTCCCTGCACAGGAACCTTCTTCTTAGGGAAAAGAAAAGGTGGACAAGACTAGAAAGAACTATCCCAGAACCAAGGGCTTGAGAAGGGGTTTTGCATGCTGCTGAGTGGGCTTGAAGGTAGGAGGAGTTGTGAAAGGTTATTGTGCTGTCTCATGAGATAAGCTTGGTGGCTGGAGTTTCAGTAGAAGTTGGACATCTTGAGGGATCCCAGAGGGGATTTTATATCTGCTCCCTGCTGTTTTTTGTGGCCCTTTTTCTGAATATTGCATGTGCATGCTTGGCTCTTCTTGTATAGCTACAACTGTAGCAGCAGAGCCCACTTGGAAGTGCCCAACCACCAAATCAAAGGTCAAGGGAGTGATCTTGCTCACTTTTGGGCAGGTAGCCTCCAACAGACCCCATTAACTTGAGCACCAAGAGGAGTGCCATGCTGTGAGGTAAGCTGTATGCCTTGTAAAACCCAACCAGCACTGGGAAAGGACATTTAGTACTTAGCTCTGAGTTGCTGCTGAACATCCCTCTCACAGAGGAGTTTCAGGAATGATTTGTAGATCGGAGCTAGGTTTCCCTCCAAGACCATTTAGTTTAGAAAAATAATTCCTTCATCTATTCCCCATGCGTTTGTCTAGAACAGTTTGGAAGCTGTTTTCTCATCTTGTGAAAGCTTTTGCCCTTCCCCAAAGTTTAAATCCCAATGAAAAATTGTGTCGTTGAAATTTTTTATCTGCTCCCATTCAATCTTCCTCAGCTGGTCAACAAACCAACTCAGAAAAATAAAGGCAATTACATCAGGCAAGTTAAAATGTGTTTTGATGTTACTTTTTTAACTTTTAAATTCTTTGTCATGCAAATGAAATCAACTTACCCTCCAAAAATGTTGTCTTCAACTTGTGAATAAAATGATTTGACACAAAACCCCACAAATCTTAGAGCAATTTCAAGATGGGAAATCTCTCTGAGATTACAAATTTTATACAAGCTCAGATTTGGTTTTCACTTGTCAATATTTTATAATAATAATTTTAAAAAATTGCTAACAGCCTCTCAACTACCTCTGCTCACGTTTAGCAGCCAGTATAATTTTTTTTCTCTTAGCAAATCTTGCAGCTGAAGATGAGATACCATGTGGCAAGAGGCTGTGGGAAGATGTGCACTGTGGCTCACAAGAGGTTTTTTTAATATGAAGTTGATACTTACTGAGATCACCAAAATATAATTGTCATTTGCAACATATCCTTCCAATTTCCATGGTAGACCCTATGCCTGGGCAAAGGTAATGTGCAGAACTACCACAAACTTGTTACGAGGCAAAATCAGCCAGACAGGCTAGGACAAAAATGGCTTATTTTGCAGCCAGTTAGTTAGAACAGAAAACTATCTGTTTTGGATAGAAATCTAATCAAGCGTTTTAGACAGTTCTGTTTGGAAAGGGCAGATGATTTTCAGTTTGAATTGCTTCATTTCAAAATCTCTGCCAAATAATCTTGCTGGCAAGACAGAACCACCTGGCATTTTTGAATGGCTGCTGGGAGTGGCTGCACGCCACAAAATTGCCAGACTGTGGCGATTAGTTTTAAAGAACTTGTCCTAAGCTGTTTCTTGTCTGTGCAATACCCTTGGGTCCCTCAAGGCAGGCACATTCCTGCATGGGTAACAGGAGTTTTTGAAGCTTGGGAGGATGCTCTTACATCAGCAGTTTTGGTCACCAGAAGGTAACATGGCAAATCACAGAATCATTAGGTTGGAAAAGACCTTTGAGATCATCAAATCCAACCATATCTGTCCTCTATTAAACCATATCCCTAAGCACCTCATCTACTCGTCTTTTAAATACATCCAGGGTTGGTGACTCAGAATAGCCCAGGTGTTCCCAGGAAATTCCTCACTTTTTGCCTTCAGTTTTCCACTTCAGAAGTATTTTTTTATTGAGAGGCAGAGGTTGAGTGGAGTAATTACACTTCTGTTTGTGCTGCTGATAACAGAGGTACACATGTGGTACACATGTACCTAGAAGGAAATGCTCATCCTATAAATGATATGTACTATTTACTAACAGGTCTTTCATTGTTTCCTTGCTTTCCAATCTAGATCTCTTTGTCACATACAAAATGACTTCTGTGTTTTGGCTTTGAAACGAGAAAGAAATTTCTCAGCAGAAAAGAATCGTTATTCATATTTAGATTAATTGTCTTTTTTAGAAGATGTCTGTCCTCTAGGTGTAAGTGATGCAGATGTCCCTCATCTAGTTTTATATGCAGCTGAAGCAGAGTTTGTTCTGACTCCACAGCATAGATGTAGTTTCCAAAATAAAGCATAGGCTCCAGTGAAATGGGGGGATAGAAACTGAATGAGCTCTCACTTCAGAAGCACTTCACACAGGGATCCAAACATATTGTCATGGTGGATGGAATGGGGAAACTCATGATTATGTATACTGAATTTATAGTCAAATAGAAGACTTCCATTTCTGGATATAAATTTATAAACATTTCAAAAAAGAATAATAGATACATAGAATCACAGATGGGTTTGAGCAGGAAGGGACTTCAAAGATCATCTAGTTCCAACCCTCCAGTAGTCCAGGTTGCCCCAAACCCCATCCAACCTGGCCTTGAACACTGCCAGGGAGAGGGCATTGTGACTGTATGTTCACCTCCTCCTTCTCCTTCAGCTCCTTTGAATTGAATGCCAAGGAAGCAAATAACAACACTGTGGCCAAGGGCTACACAATTTGCTCTACAGCTGAGGGCAGTGACTGAGCATCTGACAACCAAATACACATATACTATGTAAATGTGACACTAAGTCAATTACCTTACTCCATAAATAGTGGACAGCTTGGGAGCCCATTATGCTTTCCTGCACAGCAGCGGGTTGCATGCCAGGAACTCCCCTTGAGCAGGGATGCCTCTCAAGGTTACTCCTCAAGTTTGAGAGAATCCTTATCACACTATATACTTGGCAAGTGAATTGTGAAACGAAGAATCTTAGCTAAGTAATATAAAGGGTTGATTGCATATATCTATATCTGCTTTAGACATAACCATTGACCAACTCTGACACTAAGTTGGGATCCAACAGCCCCATAAATCCTCTCTGGGAACGAGTTTAGAACACAAGGGCATCCATTCTGAACCTTTTGACTCAACAGATGGTGTCCCTGATAAGCTTTGTCTGACCCTGCTCTCTATGCAGTAAATAGCCAAGTGTGCTTTGTCACTGAATCTTATAAGATCAGTGTCACATTTAGGATCAGACTTTGTTATCTATTTTATATCGATAAATACATTGTTGTGAAGTGTGGTCACTCCTTAATTCATCTGTGACAGGCATCCACAGCTTCTCCAGGCAACCTGTTCTGGTGCCTTACCTCCCTCACAGTGAAGAATTTTGTCTTTATATCTAATATAAATCTACCTGCTTTTAGTAAAGACATTACCCCTTGTCCTGTCACTACATGTCCTTGTAAACAGTCCCTCTCCAGCTTTCTTGTAGGCCCCTTCAGATACTGGAAAGCTGCAATAAGGTCTCCACAGCACCTTCTCTTCTCCAGACTGAACAAGTCCAACTCAGCCTGTCTTCACAGGAGATGTGTTCCAGACTTGTAATCATTTTTGTGGCACTCTGGACTTGCTCCAACAACTCTGTGTCTTTCTTATCCTGGGGGTGCCAGAGCTGAACACTCCATTCAGGGTCTCACAAGAGTGAAAGGGCAGAATCACCTCCCTCAACCTGCTGGTCACACTTCTTTTGATGCAGCCCAAGATACAGTTGGTTTTCTGGGCTGCAAGTGCACATTGCTGGCTCCTGTTACACTTCTTATCAACCACACCCCCAAATCCTTCTCCTCAGGGCTGCTTTCAATCCATTCTCTGCCCAGCTTGCAGTTGCATTTGGGATTGTACCAACCCATGTGCAGGACCTTGCACTTGGCCTTGTTGAACTTCATGACGTTTGTACAGGTCCACCTCTCAAGACTCTGAAGATCATTCTGGGTGGCATCCCTTCCCTCCAGCATGTCAACTGCACCACACAGCTTGGTGTTGTCAGCAAACTTGTTGAGGGTGCACTAGATCCCACTGTCCATATCACCGACAAAGAGGTTAAACACCAGTCCTAATACCACCCCCAAGCAACACCACTTGTCACTGGTCTCCATTTGGACACTGAGTCAATTGAGACTTCTTGTCTTTGTTATGCATTTTAACATGAAATGACCCTTACTCCTGCTATGTTCTCTATTGTTTAGGGGAAAGGAACAATAACAGGAATAAATATGAATAGTAATTTATTCCAGAAAGAGTCCAGTAGTACCAGTGGGAGTATTTCTGGCATAAATTACTGTTCAACCTAATTTAATGATGTCTTGACTTGGTCAAATAAAACTGAAGAGATAGTTTATGCAGTGAAATGATATTTAGTGTAAGTGAGAGTGGCAGATCCTGATCATTAGTAAGTCTCTGTATTTTTCTCTTTCTTTTCAACCAGCAAATCAGCCTTAGGTGCCATCCAGTCAGTTAATTATGGAGCTAACTTCAGTGACTTAGGTGGCCTACGGATACCAGAAAACTTTCACTAGCACACCATCCTGTTAAGTATGCATTTCTGTTTTCTGTTCATACACAGAAGCATCTGAATTTATGCATTACATTTTTACTCAGGAAAGCACACTTCCAAATCTGACATGGGAAGGGTGCAAGCTTGCAGGGTAAAACAGAATATGTAGCCCTCCCTTTGTATTCTGGGCAGGGGATTAAATTCCCCACCTGTAAACAAGGTTTAGAGCCAAAGTGGGTCACCTATGACAGCCCCTAAAGCACATGAGCCTGAAATTAAGTCTGGAAGAAAAACATCTGCCAACCTGCTACCGATTGGATCCAGAGCTGCTTCTGTGTGTGTGACAAGGGCTGCCACAGGCCTCTCCATCACCGTATGGTGTACAGTAAATAGATTTCCCTCCTCTAACTTGGCTGAGGGGCTCCTAAGGTAGGTGTTTTCAGACGCCACCTGATACTCTCTGACAGTATCAGACTTCTCTGAAAATGCAGCTGACAACAGTTGCTTTCTTTCTGCAGTAGTGGTAACAGTGCCTCACCTTTTCTATGAGAGGCTAACAGTGGGAGAACATGCGCAGCAAGAGGAGACCTGGGCTCATGTCTCATTTTCCGATGGGATGCACACTTACTACTCCTTCTGCAATTCCTTAACCAAGGACTTCTTACTCCTGCTTGCTCACGTGGATCAATGGAAGGGTAGGGATTCAGTTTCTCTTGTAAGTCTGATTCATTTGTATACCTACAAAACATACACCTGTAGTTACACAGGCTGAGGGAAGCTTGCAAAACAGTGTTGCAAAGGCAAGGGAGTTACTAGCACAATGGATGTATTGCTTGTTTAATACTTGTTTCTTGTGAAGTAAGGGGTTGCTTTTTCAGGCTATGTTGCTTAAAGGCAGAACAGGGTTGCACTCTTGGTCGTGTTTTTGCAGCCTCTCATTCTCTTCTGAGGGTTTTGTTCATGGTTTCCTCAAAGATTTTTCCACACCTGACATTGTTTGCCTACTCATTTGTAAGTTACTGCCTCATAGTAGGCCATGTCTCTGTAACCCCTGGAAGATACATTTGCTATGGATACCTGTGGCCGTAGCTGGCACACTTGAGCAGAAGACCTCATTGGGTGGAGAGAAAAGAGAAGTGAGAAGGTCAGTATTTTGTAAGACTGATGGGACACAAAAGCCTTCTTGGCTCGCTATCTGTTGTGAATATCTCAATGAAGAGCTTCATGTGCCACTTTGTTGCAGGACATTTTTTCCTCAGCAAATATGTAGCTGTGATAAAGCTTTCAGATGCTGCATAACAAGCTGACACCTAACATCAATTAATAATCTAGTTTTATAAATGGAAGAGGAAACAGAATTTGCCTTTTAGACTTTGAATAGTAACCTTGCTCTTAATGGTTTGACTGACACCTCTTTACATTCACCAAGAAGATCTGGGGGCTTTAGCCTGTTCCCTGCGTGGATCCTTACACATTCACAGGCAGGTGGTCCAGGACCTTGGTGTAAAAGAGGCTTAGGCCTGCTATTTGTGTATTACTGAAAGTTCTTTCAAAACTGCTGTGACAAGTAGAACAGCACCAGTATAAAGCAAGAATTTTGGGAAATGTGCTTTTGGAACTTTTTAGGAAGGAGGAGGAGAGACCATCTGTTTTGCTTGTCACAATTCTTGTTTGTTTAAGATGTGAATTGCCAGAAATGTGGAAAGATTGGGTACAACGACAAGTGATAGAGTAATTTTCACACTGGACTTATGGGAAGCATGTGTTGTCCATCTGTGTGATTCTCATTTTATGCAAATTTAGGAAATATAGTCTTATGTCTAATTGTCCAAAGGTAGTTCTGAACATTCAGATGGAGGAAAAATATCATGCCATCTCGTCAGTGGGCCTCCCTTTGGCTCTGTAACATGCCACTGCAGAATGCTACTTGCTTGAAACTACAAATCATAATAAACATTTATATTTAGAATCCAATAAAACAATGTTTCAAGGTCTGTAAAACACTTCAGACTCACGCTTGGGTTTTCCTGGAAGTGCAAAAGGACACCACAATTTTCCTGACCCTCTTAGGCAGGTGTTAACAACTTGCCCAGAGCCTCATACTGATGCCCACTGGTTAGAAATGATAGTGGAACAGAAAGAGAGGCCAGTGTGAGTCTTTGGGCTAAAAAAAAAAATACACAGCTGCATGTGGTTAAAGCTTATACAAGCAATATCTGTGCTTCTGGAAGGAAAGTTTGATTTAAGGTTTGTTTTGGGGGCAGAAAGTGTTTATTTACCATGTTAAAAAAACCCATCACACTCCTCTGAAAGTGATGGAAGTTTTACCTGGAGCATATGGCATTTTTCAGAGCTGATGAAAATGATACTTCCTTTTACCTACCCTGAGCATTTTAAGTTAATAACTCCCCAAAGATACATTTTTTCCTTCTTTTATTTTTTCAGCTAATGATTTGTCTATGAATTACAAACAATTCTGTATTTTTTGACTCAATATGGCAATTAGAAATTTCACTAGGAATAATTCTTGATTCCACTGTCATTGAAGTACAAGTGTTCCCAATTTAAAATCAGAATTTTAAAATGAAATTTTGAGAGTGATCAGTCAATGAATGCTTCAGTACTGGATCATTATGGGAAGAAAGACAAAAGAGATACAAATGTAGTGAAAATGAGATTCAGTTTGGAACTCTTATCAGAGGTTCCCATGAAACATTTCACAGAATCACAGAACGTTAGGAGTTGGGAGGGACCTCAGAAGATCATCTAGTCCAACCTCCCTGCCAGAGCAGGATCACCTACACTAAGTCACACAGGAATGTATCCAGGTGGGTTTTGAATGTCTCCAGAGAATGAGACTCCACCACCTCCCTGAGCAGCCTGTTCCAGTGCTCTGTCACCCTCATAGTGAAAAAGTTTCTCCTTACATTCCTGTGCTCCAGCTTGCACCCGTTGTCCCATATCCTATCACTGGCCCTTTTTCCTTGTTGCTGATTCTTAAAATGGTAGCAGTGCCAAAGACTCAGGTTTGTGCGATGTCAGTTACTGAACTCTCTTTAGCCAAGCACTGTGGGTCTACATACAGGTTTTCTAATTCTCTTAACTCACATTTTCATTGTTGCTATTTTGATGATTTCAAGACAACTCCCATGCATGACTTGAAAAATATTCTGTTTTACAGTATGATTGTATTGCTAAGGCAGAAAAAACTAACCAAACCAGAAGACAAACCTTTATAATAAACAGCAATATAGCTATGGCAATTTATAAAAACTTAAGAATGAGTAGAACTGCAGCACTGATTCTGACTCCTTGCAATCTATCTGGCCTTTGGGGGGAGCTCTGTTGGGTTTGTGAGCAGAGTGGAAATCTTGTTCATGAGGCCTGTGGGTCAGCTCTGTGATGGCTGGTGTTGGAAAAACTCCTCTGGACATTGGAAAGAATACAGCAGGAGTCCAGGTTTTGGCTGGGTTAAGAGTACTGCTACAATATAGCAGAGAAGTTTTTAAGTGTAAGAAGCTAAAACGAGATAGGAGAAGTGGACAAGAGTGAGCATCGCAACTAAAGAAACGGAGAAATTAAGCAGTCTCCTAGCTCACTGCTGGTCTCACATGGTGAAGGGACAGAAGGAAGAGAATTTGGGCCTCATGACTGTAACAGGACAAAGGAGAGCAGCAGGGAAGAGCTAGAAATCCATATTTAATTGGCTGAGGTAGAAATCCATATTTGATAGAGCAGTATTCAGAGAGGACTTGGAGAGGGGATATGAAACATGCCTTCTTTTCTCCATCAGAAATATTTAAGGAGGAGGTTGGCTGGCATTCAGCTGGAGGAGGCTGGAGAAGTTTCAAGTCTCCTTTGGTGGCAATATCGGTGGTCTTTTTGGTGGTGGTGGGAATCAAAGATAGAGGAGGAAGAAAGTGAGGAGTTGAGGTGGCAGAAGAGAGATGTTCCTATGCAGCTCAAGATGGGTGGATGCAAAGGCAAGGAACTGCTGCCTGGTGAGACAAAACCTTTTCTCGCTGTGTGTTAGAAGCTGAGCTCTGTAGCAGCCTCCTACTGAAATGCAGCTTTACCCAGAGGAAAGACTGGTCCACACTTATCTCAGGAAACTGGGAGCTCTTTTTTTTGTTGATTCTTTTTCTGTTGCAGATTACTTGTTAAATGCATCTCTGTGGTGGTATGTGGATAAGTACAGTAAAAATACTTGGATATATGTAATTGGAGTTATAAATAGTAAGTTATCTGAATATGGTACAGCTGACTGTTAAAAAATTTTAAATGGAAAAATCAAGTATATTTTATATGTAGAAAATACATACCAGGCCCAGGAGAAGCAGTTCCACAATTCAGAGGGTTGAGGGTTTTTTTACATTCTCAAAGTATGTAAAACATGATAAAAAAATTACTTAGATGTCATTTTATAGGTTCCAAGTTTAAAGAGGAATCAACATGTTTAAGCTAAACATGACAGCCACTTTGCAATAAGCAATGACTTATCAGTGTTTTTGGATATCGAAAACTTGGCATCTGAAGGAGGAGTGAACTGGAGTACTAGTTCCGCTTCCTCCTTCTTTGAGTTATATAAGGGTATGTTTAAATTCTAGCTGATTCACTAAAACCCCTGGATTTTCTTTTGATGCTTTCACCTTATTCATGCAAAACAAGCAAGGAATTCCAGAGGCTTGAATAAACAACTTGTAGCTGTCCATGCTTGCTGCTTGTATGTTTTAATCAGGCAATCTTGAGCGAAATGTTGCTATGTTACTGCTTTGTCTTTGTCTGCTTGCCTACAGCAGGACTAATTATTCCCATGCTCATGCCACACCGCAATATGCTGTGTAGATGTATCCTAAGCGAGTTAGCCGAAGTATTTCTGTGTTGTAAACTGATTTAAGAAAGCAGGAAAGAAGAGGTACACCTCCTCTGTTCCACACCCAAAATATTGTGGAATCTGCAATGACTTCAGAAATTCTTGCATGTTGCTGGAGGTGGTTTCAGTTTTCACACCAGAAGTAATTTAATTTCAGCACTTAAAACCCAAAAAGCTCCAACATATTGCCAGCATGCAAAAATTCCATGTGTGCTAAAAAACAACAGCATATGGTTGGGTGGGGTGTGACCAAAATGAACATAGTTATCACATTGTGAACTTTCTTTTTACAGACTTGATTAAATAAGGGGGGGGGGGGGTGTAGAGGGAGGGCATCTAGGATGAGGACCTGGACTCCTCCTGGAGTCTGCCTTTTCAGATGTTGTGTACTTAGCTGAAAGGTTCATCTTGCATAATCTGCCATTTAAAATAGGAGACTGACATTTCATCTGAACATGAAGAGTACACACAAAAGAAAGGCAGGTAGAAAGAAGGAAAGATGTTTGTGAGGTGAACTGTTGGAGGAGAATGGCACAGGGCACAAGCTGGGTGGTGGGGTGGAACTGCAGTCCTCTCATTTTTCTGTCAGAAAGGAGATAGATCAGGATTATTTGCTTTTTTATCTATACTCTATCACCTGGTCTTGAACTAGGTAGAATGAGTTTTAAGTGGTCTTATTTGCTGGGACTGTGTGTTTCAGGATGTTTAAACACCAATTCTTCTCAGCATAGATTAGTGCTGAGGTAAATGTGGGCACTAATAAGTCATATGTGGTGATGGCCATATACATACATCCAGAGTAATTTCTTTTGCCTCAGGCTTCTTTTCTGTTGAGTCCAATGGTGCTTAAGGTCTTATCCGGTCCTCACATAGGAATAACTAAACTTTGAACAAACCAAACCCAGAAATACTTCTGGAAACTTAGGCCTAGATACTTGACATAACTTTCTGAATCCCTGTTGGCAAGTTTGAAACCCTTTAAAGTAGTAACAACAAAAGGCTCGGGGCACTAATATTAAGGTGTAGTTGTTCTGTGGGGTTGCACTTAAAGCCACTCACCTGAGCCTACCTTTCTTGGGTCATTGTTAGGGTAGGCTGTCTGCTCAGTTCCCTTTGCTCTTGTCTGCTCTTTCTGTGCTCTTCTGGGTGTAAATGTATCTGAAGAAGCAGAATCCTTATTTTCTGACACATCAGTTGCTATTCTATCTGCCGTTCAGCTGTGAATCTGACAGTAGCTCAACTTTGCCAGGTAGCAGCTCTTTGCAGGCTGTTTCACTGTCAGGTTCTTGGCTATCTGCATGACCAGCCCTGTCGTCCTGTGGGTAGCCAGGGAAGATGTCTTCTACTCCTATTACCAGTTGAAGTACATGATTTCTGCTGCAGAGGCCAAAGAGCAGCACTGGGCCAAGTGAGCTATACTGTGCAAAACGCGCCTTCACTTTCTGCATGTGAGTCTGTCATATCTTTATAAATGAAAAGATATGGTCCTAGTTTGACATCTTTTTTAGGATTTAGGCTGATTGCCATGAACTCTAGAATCTTCTCTGTTTTCTACTGATGACTGTTTTCAAACTTTGTATTGTTCTCCTAGCCTTCTCAAATGAAGGGTCATCCTTGAGCAGCCTTGCTGATTAGACCTTGGTCTGCTTTTTTTGATGTTCTTGAAAAACGGGTCTTACAAACAACAAAATAAAACTTCACATAAAAAGATGCTCTTCCAGTTTCAGAGCTAAGAACTGAAAATTACTTTGGATGCCTTTGCAACTTTTGAAAAAGTTTGAAACTTTGACAAATGGTTTACCCAGAAAGGCCATCGCTCATGTTAATCATGCTGGCCAAGTCAAAGCGTCTTTTTCAGAGTAAAACTCAGGTTACTCTGTGGAACAACAGGGTCTGTCAACATGTGACAAGGCTTTCATATCTCGAGGGGAGGATCCAGTTGATGCAACAAAGTGTCAATCAGGCAGGATGTAGAGCTGCAGGAAGTTAACTCATGCATACTCCAGAGTTGTCCAGATCAGATGAAGAAAGTGCCAAAAGAGGTTACCCTTCACCACCAACTGAGAGATGAGCTATGTATGAAAGACAGGACAGCTTGAAGGGCCCTGAATGGTGATCTCAGGAGATGTGTCCCTCAAGAGATAGAGACATGCTTCATGTCCTTGTACAGTCACTTGAGCAACTTGACATGAAAATACTAAATAAAACATACAGAAACCCCAAGAGGGCATTTCACCAAGGAGCCTGAATGGGAATTATCCAGCGTTTTAGCAGGTGTAGGACTCTGTCTGAAAGTGGCATCATAGTTTTCTCCTGAGCCTTCTCAGTGAGCCAGTAATGGATCTGCAGCTTGCCAGATAGTCTGTCATAGGTTGTCAGCCACGGCTGGGAGGAGGGACGGCAGCCTCTTTTGTTCCCATGTCAAGCGTGCAGAGAAGGGACTCCTAAGTAGATAATTCAAGGGGAAACAGCTGCTGAGTTCCCAGTTCTCCATGACTCTCTAATTTTACCTTCTTCTCTTAATGTATTTGCCTGCTGCTGGATGAATACTGCCTGCTGACAGTCAAACAAATAGAAAAATGGCATAAACTTCACTGAAGACTACTGCAAAGTGTGGCTATTTTAATTCATATGGAAGAACAAGTTGAAAGGCTTTCCTGAATGTGTGGGGTCATAAATGTATAAACTCCTCTGAAAGGGTACACTAACTTGATTGTTCTGATCTTTTTAAGTCAAAATACATATTATGAGCTCTCCTGATTTTGTGATTGGGAAGGGATTTTTTTTTTCCCCCTTTTAAAAAGCCACATCGCCTGACATTGCTTGAATGTGTAAGAATCAAGAACTTCACTTAAAAGTAAACAAATATTTGAATTGTTGCTTGAAAATATAAATCCTATAGGCATAAAAAGCTAGACAATAGATAAACAACCCTCCCCACCCAGTGAATGTCACATTACTCTTAGGTTAATATCAGATTTTGGATATTTTATCTGAACATGCTTTGGCTTCTATATCACTGAGCATAAAGTGATCATTAACTCCAGTAAGAAAAACTTATCTTGGACAGTTTGTGACACACTAACTGGTGTGGCCAGAGCTATGTAGATGTAGCATTACAACTCTGCCACCCTTGCCTGCGCTGACACTGCTGTCTGAAGTATCCCGTGCTTTGGTCCTGGGCCCCACTGATTTGTATTTGGTAATTTTTCTGTGTCTGGATAGCTCTGATGCTGCCAGAGGGCTTTTTTGGGACCTCTAATCCCGTTACCTATCTAGCAGCTGAGTATGGTAAGGGGCTGTTTTGCTTTCTTCCCCTGCCACCTAGGTGCTAGGGTAAGTCTGAGTCTATGTTTTCGGGGAGATAAATGCAGATTCGGGGCCTTCCTTTTGATTTCTGCGGCTTTACCTCCGTGTGTTGTTGGCTGCCTGATTGCGGGATGCCGCGGCGTGTGTTTCTCTCCCAGCACTAGCTGCGGGGCCGCGGAGGGCTGGGGCGCGGTGGCTGCGGGGAGCGGCGGGGGCCGCTTGGCCGAGCCGGGACGGTGCCGCTGCGTGCCGGGTTGCCGGCGCCGGGGATTGCCGGTGCATTGCCGGCGCAGGGGGTGCCGTGCCGGTGCGCGCGGCGGTCACTAGATGGCACCATGCGACCGGGCTGGGAGCGGGGCCGGCGGCGCGGGGCTTGGGGGGCGGCAGGCCGCCCTCGCCCGGTAACACAGCGGCTAACAGCAGCCGGAGCCGGCGGCCACCGACGCTTTCCCTCCTGCCGCTCTGCTTGGCCGTGCCGGGGTCGCATCTCTTCCCACACGCTCGGGGAGGAGCAGGGCAGGGAGTACGGACAGGCCGGGTGCTGCCGGGTTGAGCCGGGCTCCTGCCTGCCTCCCTCCCTCCTTCCTGCCTGCCTCCGGCAGCACTGGGTGACCGAGTCATGGAATGACAGGAGTCGGAAGGGGCCTCAGGAGGTCACAGAAACACAGAAGGGTGGGAGTTGCAAGGGGCCTCGAAAGATCATGTAGTCCAACCCCCCTGCCAGAGCAGGATCACCTAGACTAAATCACATAGGAACACATCCAGGCGGGTTTGAATGTCTCCAGAGAAGGAGACTCCACAGCCTCTCTGGGCAGCCTGTCCCAGTGCTCTGTCAGCCTCAGAGTAAAGAAGTTCCTCCTCATGTTTAGGTGGAACTTCCTATATTCAAGTTTATGCCCATTGCCTCTTGTCCTGTCACTGGTCAGCACTGAAAAAAGACTGACCCCATCCTCCTGGCACCCACCCCTCAAGTATTTATGGACATTGATAAGATCTCCCCTCAGTCCTCCCTTCTCTTGCGTCCATTGTGCCTGGAGAAAGCTCATGTCACAGGGCAGGCCAGAAGCTGGAAGTGGATGAAAGCAAAATGCCAAAAACTTCCAGGAGAATGAAGGCAGACTTTATGTTCCCTCACCTCCCCACTCGCCCATCCATCACAACGGTGAAGATGGGCACAGCAGGTGGTTTGGACTGCCAGTTCATTTACATATGATTTGGAGGGTGTAAGGGTGTAAGGTTGAAAGCCAAAGAACATGTTCATGTTTTCAGAACGTTCCCTTGTTTTCTCCCATATTTCTGACAGTCTGCATGACAGGACCCTCTGTTCCAGCGCTCTCATTTGGATCAGAAGTGATATCATGACCTTGACATCCTTTGGTTAACAGGGCACCTCAGATTACATGGTATAGTTTTCTTTAGAATGAGATGAAGAAATCCGTATGGAAGACTCACAGAAGACACAGACACCAAACACATAGTACCTTGTATAACTCTTAAGGCATTCAGACCCCAAGAAAAGAGATCAGAGACTAGCTTGAAGAACACTCCCACCCCAAACCCAAACCCAAACCACCTTTCAGGGTGGATTCTCTTGACTCCAGCTGTTATACCATGTGGATCCATTCCTATCAGGCTGTGATATGTGCTAATTTAAGCATAATATACTGTCAGCCGAGAAAGGTAGTGACCAAAGGGGAAATGGAATGCCTCCGGTTTAGATATCTGCATTTGCCTCAAGCAGGTGATGTGGATAAACCCAGCAGTGATGAAAGGATTCTGGTTTCCATACACACATAGGCAGTGTGGCATCTTGTTGACTGTACCATTTCTATTTTGCACTTCTGATTGTTCAGAGGAGAGGTTCATGACTTTTTTTTTCTTTGTTGTTTCACTTTTATGGCATGAACTCAGACTTTCTGCAGGCCCAAGCAGGTGTTTCTGCATAAGTTATGCTGAGTTATGGCAGTTCTAAAGGCTGTTTACATTGCAGTCTTAGTCTTGTCACCATTCCTCTGTTAAATCCTAAGCAAAGACAGTGGGGAGCCACTGAGAAATCAGTTCTCACTCCCCTTACTTTGAAAAGTAACCTCTAAGTACAGAGATCATGACAATGATGCTGCTTTCATTCTGCAAGCTGATAGAGCTCACTAACTGATATTTTTTGTTATAGTAAACTCTCAAATATGAGATTTTTGCAATTTAAATTTTTAGTTCCTGTGTAGAAGAGAGTTAATGATACTTTATTTATTTAAAGGTTCTATATTAATTCTATATTAATGAAAAACTATACTCGACTGTGCATGGACTTGGGTGTTAAATGCTATGAAGCATACCATAACCTGGGGAGTGGGCATCTGGCAGCTCCTTTCTAGAAAACATCCCAGGATCGCTGCTAAATACATTTGAGGTAATTTGCAGAGTCCAAAATCCTGGAAGCAGGGAATACCAGATTTGGGTTTCCTGCCTTACTGGCTTTCCTGTTGTCTGAGCTGTCTGCTGTGGTTATGGGTGGCAAAAGGCTTTCTGTGACTGCTGCCATGCTGCAAGGAGGATGCCGTGAGGCCTCCCAGGCAACTCTAATTCTGGCATACTCTGGCTTCTTCAGGTGTCTGAGTTTTTACTGTAGCTTTCACCTTTGGGTGAAATGCCATTATGTTTTTAAGGAAAAAACAATAACATGCATTAAAAAAAAAAATCCAGCAGGATTTCAGCAGGACTATTATTAAGCATTTCCATAAAATATTGTTGACTTTAACTTTGTTTTCAATGTGTGATTTTTTTAAAAATAGGAATTATATTAAATGAAATGGTATTGAATTCTATTTTTACTGGAATATTACTCAGCTTTCCTAGCTAGGTATTTTGAAGGACCACAGACAAGCCAGAAAGGAGTCTTGTGTTCAAAATCATGCTTAAATAGTTAAGCTGTTCTCTGTGCTTCTTTGTTGAATTGGGTATCCTAACGGGGTGGCTTTGAATTGCTAGAAAATGGGTAAAAAATACTGTCATTTTTCTAAATGCTTTGTTTTTAGTGAATATAAATTGTAAATTAAATCTTAGCCTCTGAGCCTAATTTGTAATAGCCAAGGCTATGCTACAAAGAGATTGTTTAAAAAAAGTTTTGTGTGTTTTATTCTTAAAGATGGATTGAAAGAAAGATGTCGAAGGCAAGTTGTGCCAGCACTGCTTAACCTGCTAGTATCTTGGAGATTATTTCTGCTGGCTTTGTGGGCCTTTTCAGTGTGATCCTTGAAAATGCTAATTAATTTCAGGATTGCTGTGTGTGTGATATGCTTTGACATACACAGAAAATTAATAATAATATAATAATCTTTCTAAAAGAATTTTGAGAGCAATTTATAGTTCGTGCCAGATGTCAGTTGACTGAGTAATTTAACACACTTGTGTAACTGAAGCGTAATAGCTTTTGCTAGCTTTGCCATACTGCTTATGGATATGAATGACAAAATTTATGGGTTTTAGCTATGTGCATAATCCGAAAAATTCACTCCCTGTTGCAGGGAATAAGCAGTATCACAAGTCAATGTGTTTTAATCATCTGAAACATATAGCTCAAATACTATTTTATTTGTTTAAACCAGGAAAAGACATAATTCCTCTAAAGGAAGTGCTGTGAATGCAAGACTGAGAAAATTGTTTTTGTCCTATCAGTAGCTGCAGAGACCACATCTCCATAAAAGTCGTTAAAGCAGCAAAGACAGCACTGTCAGCTTAGAAATTGCACTAGAAGATCTACTAAGCCTCAGGCCCCGGAATCAAGAATATTTCTTCCTGTGTTTGTGCCCAGTGTAATGGCCCTGAATCTTGCAACTTATAGACCTGGTTGTGATCCTGGGAATGGGGATGAGGGAAAACGGGGATTCACGTTGCCAGACTTGATCTGCCTAGAAGCCATTCGGCCTGAGCTGGACTTCCTCTAGAGCAGATAAAGACAGGCACCTCTGGGTGGGTACCCCAAGAGGTAGGTGCATGGATTGTTCCTTGTAGGGAACCAGATCTAAGTAAGATGAGTATCTCTGTCCCTTTGTCAAAATAATGGTAAACTACAGAATTGAGTAGAAGGTATTACCTTTACCGAGAAGGAATAGCAGAGAATCATAGAATCTTTAAGGTTAGAAAAGACCACTAAGATCATCAAGTCCAACTGTCTGTCCAATACCACCATGTCAATTTGGTTTCACAATCAGCCTGCAAGTTATGGCACTTTCAATTTGTTCTAATTTTACAAGAAGTGCCATACTTAACTGGTTTTGTTTTCACCCTTTAAAGCAAAGCATCTCCCTCAGCTCTAAGTTCCTTATAAAGTGTCTTAGAAGCTCATGTCCATAGTGTTCTCTGCAATGTGATGGTTTGTCCTAGAGTCTGTGAAAATCTTCCTGGATCACTACTCTGCTGCCTGCTCCATCTCTTTCACCTTTCTTTTTCTCTCTGAGAAAGGATAAGCCGTGCTAGGTGTCATTAAGGTTAACAAAAGAGGGTCTTGTCAAGCTAAATTAAATGGAGTAACCACTTTGGAAGGCAAGGAAAGGAATTACAAGTTCAGTTCCTGCCTGACTGTCATTGGTTTCATTCAGCTGAGACCCTATAGTCCCAGCTCCTATAGAAACTGAAGTGTGCTGGATTGAATCTTGGTGTTTATTTTTCTTATTGATTTTTGCTGTTTAATTTGTTGTTTATTTCTGTTTTTTAAAGTGTGTTTATGCTTCCTTTTTAGTCTTAAAAAATAGCAACTGGCATATCCTGAGAATGTTACACCCATTTCCCACACAGGCCGTTAGATGGTGAAGTACATATTTGAATCAGAAGTCAACAGGTAGAAGAAGCCAGGGGAATTGAGGGGAAGAGGACTGGAAGTGAAATAGTTTAGTCAAGAAGGCATGAGGACTCAGTGAGCAAGACCAGATAATCTGCTCCACTTGCTCTCCTGCAATGATATCCCACTAATCTAGAAGAGCTGTTACTCAGAAGCACAAACAAGAGGGCACATACTGTCCGTGGTGTCTCCAAGAAGCCTTATGAGGGTTATGAATGTGCTGGGTTGTGATTGCTACTTACTGTAATTTTCTTCAGCTCCTCACAACTTGTATATGTGTCTGTTTTATTCACCTGAGTAGTCAAGAAGCCCTTACACATAGCCCACACATTCAGTGAGGAACCTTGGCCTTGAGGACCTTCCACAGTCAAGGTAAAAAAGAACAATTACAGCGTGTGCTCAGGCTGTTTAATGAATCATTTTCCACTTTTTAATAGGAAACATTTGACATCATTATCCTATTGACACATGCTATGATAAACTGCAGGAGTCTCAGAGGGTTGGCTAAAGATCAGCATTTCTCAGCAGCAGCCAGTGAGGAGCTCTATGTAGCATGACAATCTATACATGCTTTCAAGCTGGTACATACAATCTATAAATGAACAAGACCTAGGCATGTATTCCCATGCACAAAAGCAAGGGCTTAATATGGGGAAAGTAAGGGTAATCTTGCAAGTGCTACCCAAATCTTACTAGTTTGTATATGAAACTGGTCTCAGTACCATAGCATGAGGCAGTCTGTCTTTTTCTTCTCAAAAGCTACACTCCAGAGAATGCAAGAAGGCCCTGGGTATATGTACCATAAACCTGTAGTGCCTATAAATCTATATATGCTCTCATCATACCTGATGGGCAGATTTTAGTGTGTTCAGATGGGATAGTCCAGACATTATTGATATGATAAATAGGTAAAGCTCTAGTTCTGATGTCTTTGAGGAGGCTTGTCAGCATCACCATAAAGCTGAATTACATCTTTCAGGAAAAACCTGTCTTTGATTTTGATTTGGGACCTTAAATCTACCTCAGAGACTCCTCTCATGATGGTGAGAGAGGAATACTGTTTTTTCCTGTCTGTCTGAGACCAAATAAAGTAGGGAGTAGACGCATAGCCTACAGGCAGGGCTTTGCTTAGCTCATGTTGCTCCAGATAGCCTTTATCTTGCTTATATCTTCCTGTAGATTTGCCTGAAGTCAGTAGAGGTGCCTACAAGTACACCAGTGCAAGCTTTCTTCTGCATAACAAAGACAATTTAAACCCAGTCTTCATTCCTTGTAACAATATCTGTGTTTGCTTAAATTATAATGTTGCAGGGTACTTGTTAGACACAACGTGATTGATAGTTTTGATAACAGGCTTGAAAATCTGCCCGTTGTAAGTCGTGCCTTCTGCGTTATTCTGACTGGAACCGTGTGCTGTGGTTCTTACAAGTAATTTGCTTATTTATTGTAACAGCCCATTTAATGGGACTTTAATGAAGAACAGTCCTTATGGCAATTTTAGGTTTCATGTGTGTAGGAGGAATATTGGATAGACGTAATCTTTAACATTTTCAACTTAGGGTTTTTATTGGTGTGTTAGTAGAAGGGCTGTTTCTCCAGTCGACTTCTGCGGCGGTGCCACAAATTAAACGTGGTTTCTCAAGAGAAAAGGACGTGCCAAGTGCTGTCCTCGTACCAGGAGAGGCTGCATGAATAGCTGCAGCATCAGACTAACTGTAGCTTGCATTGGCATGTTTCTTTTTTCACTTCTGAGAGGAGAGTGGCTGTGTTGGCTTTGAGAAAATGGCAGTAGTGTCTTGGCAGGAGGGAGGGGACTCCCCTGGGTGCATGCACCTATGTATAGAGGCTCACTCACTGCCCCAGATAACATATAGGAAGTGTCATGTTTTTCCCCTCTGATACGAAATAAGCATGAATTTGGAAATCTTAACGCATTTTTTTAAAAAACCCAACAAACGAATTTCTGGCCAGCCCCAAATTTATACCAAACAGGGAGTTCTTAAGTTGACTAGGGATGTCACTAAGATCACCACTGCTATTATAAAGCTAAAAATCTAAAAAGAGGATAAGTCCCTTTTGTGTGTCAGGCAGAACTGGTTAGATGTACATATCAAATGCATTTAGATTTATTTTATTTTTCTTCTGAGCACTTCTGAACTAAGCCTCATCTTCAGGGCATTTGTTAAATTATGCCACTTAGGAGCTAACAGATAGTTCTTGGGCCACTGTAAAGTGTCCCCAGTTATCAAGCTTAAATATAAAGTCCAGTTTGCATCTTTTCTCAGTGACAATGTTGATTTTTCCCCATCCCCTTACACTGTTCCGTGTTGCCTATTCCTTCCTTTTGTCCTTGTGCAAGTACAACTTCTTGTGATTATATATGCTAAACTGGAGGAGGAAAATACCCAGGTTTTGCAAAAGCCCTGCAAGTTATGAGTGGTCCCTCAAGCTGGAGATTCCCATTGCAGCTCCAGAGCTGAGAGAGCAGTGGGAGGCAGTGAGTGCACAGCTAGGAGCGTTGATGGAGAAAGTGGAAATGTCCTCACTCTGCCGCTGTCAGGAATAGAATATTATGTAGCACTGTGCTGGAACACACAGTCATTGAGGTGGGGATCAGGCTGTGAAGTTGGTGGTGATGGTCCTCCTCCTGTGCTGCACTGGCTATAGACTGGACTGTTTCCACAGCCTCTCCACCACTGTACAGCTGCTGAAGCACTTGGTCACAAAATATATCCCATTCTTGAATTTAACACACATTTTTGTGGGGTTTTTTTTCCAGAAAAGAAGGATAAATGGTGGGGAATGTTTTAGAAACATCTCTGTTTACACTCAGGGAGCCTTGACTGTCTGAGCCTTGAGAGAAGGGAGGACGCTTTGCAAGAGCAATCACTAGTTTCTACCTCATATATACACACACACACACACACACAGATATGATCATGCTCATATGCACATACCAGTTATGATCCATTTCAGCAACTATTCACAATGCAATCCAAAAACAGCAGTGGCAAGCTGGAAGCTGAGTTGTACGTTGCTATGGATGTAATGGTTTGCCTAGCAGAGTAGGTCAAATTTTCCCAAATAATCACTGATGTAGGTGGTCAGAGGACAACTCTCTCATGAACCTGATTTTCTGAAGTGGTATGCTTCTGAAAATGAAGGTCATCAAAGCCATCTTAAGCCTTGACTATCGAAAACGTAGAGCTGTCTTTCTGTATCGCACTATGTGCCGTCTTAGTTGTAGAGAAGCATGCGAAAGAATACGAGAGCAACACTAAATTGTGAAGACATATGAAATAGAATTGTTTATTAAGGAGTGTTTATTAATGCCACTTTAAATTATTAGGCTGATTTGAGAGTCATTTACCTTTAAGAATATACTGTAATGTATGTTTAAGAGCTTTTCTGAACAAAAATGTTTTTCTGAACTGACTCAGTAACCAAGGAACTGGATTAGCACTAAAAGTAAACACCAAGTATGTCCTCAGACTTTAGAAAGTTAAATGTAGTGGAAGCCCTTTTAGTGAGGTAGAAGCAACAATAGAAGAAAACATAGAACAAAGTATTTTTGAAGATTTTTTTTCTCTCCATCTTTTATCAATCCACAATTTAAAAAGTTCTCTAGACCATTTTTTTTTAGTAGATGTCTCATAAATGTAAGTGTGTGTACACACACAAATACATGTACATATATACACAGACATGTGCATATGGTGTCCAAATGTAACACAAGGGGATAAATAAACATGCAGCCTGCAGACATGATGCTGTAGCCTGAAGAAGTGGGAGCCAACAGGAAAATTTAGTACTTCCCAACAGCATGATTGACCAAGTTTTTCTAGTCACCCCTTTCTAAAGCATTTTCAGCCATGGTAATAAAAAACAGGGAATAATCACAGGCTACCCAATTTATCCCAATGCTAAAATGGACTATGTAGTGATAAGCATTAAATACAAACTTCATTTACATAGACAGCAGCTAAATTGGGAGAGTTCTTCACAGTGAATATCCAGATTTTCTCATTAAGCACATGCCAGTCCCCAGAGCCCCCCCTTAGAAGTTTGTTAGCAGCTCTGATCCCTACAGAGCTCTTAAGCTCCATCTCTGCCCATACAGAATTTAGAAAACCTGTGGCTTTGGATAATTGCCCATACTGTCTTGATTAAGCAGTCCCTACTGTCCCTACTTTGCTACAAAGAGAGTTGCATCCTACATGTAGTAGATAGCAGCAGAGAGAATCACACAAATTAGATCCCGAAAATTTAATGTTTATAATATTGCCCCTCTGCCCCACCAGTGCTTGACCTGCAGAAACACTTGGTCCAGTTTCTTCTTAATCATTTCTGACAAGAGAGCATCTGTCATAACCAGTACTGCAGTGGTCACGGCTTTCTTACCCTGGGAACTGAGAAACTTTTGCTGGAACATAAACAAGATGTACTAGTGCTTCCCAAAACTTGGTGCTGAGGATGCAACCTGCTGAAGGGCTGTATGACATGTGTATACATCTGCTTCTCTGCTCCTGCTGGGGTAGGCAGATCTCAGGAACTTTGGAGAGGTAGTCACTGAAGTCTAGACTGAGTACCAGTACTGAAAAGTAGGAGCTTACCAGCAAGATACTATCCCTGGAGTTCTCCATGGTCAGAACCAGCCATTAGATGGAAGATTATAAATATGGTTACATTTAGTTGTGAGTTGCCTGGCATTTTCTGTGTCTGAGGCTGCTGTAGTGGTTCTGCAGGCCTCCAGCGCCATGCTTTCTTCTCAAGTCAGCCAGGAGATGTCTGGAGGAAGGGTAGTCAGGCCTATTACATTGCTATTTGGAAGAAAAAAAAGACAAGTGGGTAAATAAACTTAAAATAAATTTTTCTTGGTTTAGTAGTTAGGCACACCTGAGATGATATATTGAAATGATATATTAGGTCCCTGTCCACAAAACTGTGATCTTTTTGTACATGCAGGTTTTCCCCATAAGCAATGATGTTTTCCAAACACCTTTAGAATAATTCATAGTCAGAAGCCAGAATCTTCCTTGGTCATATTCATAAGTTTTCATGGTGCATTTTCCAGGATTTTTTTTTTTCCAGCTGCTTGTTTGGGAGAGCTCAGACAATTTTTGAATCTCTTAACAGTATCTATTTCATTAGATTTTCTCTCACTGTCAGGCAAACAGAAGAAAGTAGGAAATTCAGATCTGCAAAATCAACTCCCTCAAACCTCTCTGGCTTTCCTTAATTTGCTTTTTTTCCCCTACTACAGAACCTTCAGAAAATATGATCCATTAGTGTGATGTCTGACAATCCCTCCCTACCATTACAGTAACTTTCTAAGCATTTTGGCTCAGTAGGAGTAGGAAGGCATGGCAACTCTGCACAAATCAAGCATTTCAGCTCCGATCCATCTCACCTAGGGACAGGAGCTTCATTTCAGCCGACTTTACTCCTGATGCTGAACAATGCTGATGGTAAAATCCCACCTTCTTGTTCTCAGGCAGAAGAGCAGTGGTTGCTAGTAGGACACTTTCTAAAATTAAGGAAGATGTAGGAATTGTGATGTAGGATGCACACTCTGTAACACAACAGGGAAATGCAGAATTTCAGATGGGGAACATATGCATTATATTGCTCTGGGTTACATTAATTAATGTGCGTATATATAACACAATAAGTTAATGTTTCTGTATAGTTCTAGCAGAATCGAAGCCAGCTTTCTACTGCTCATCCTGTAGGGTCATTTTCAGAAGGATTTCCTATTGCTTTCATTGATAAGGTTGTTCTGATTTATTTCTGATATTTGTAAATGCTGCTCAGGAGTTGTCATTGCCTTTTCCTGCCTGGATTCATCTCCTGCTCTCCTTTCTATTGGTCTTTCTAAATTCCAGGTGTTGGATGTACATAAGCAGAAGGAAGGATTTGTCTTCCTGTTCCTTATCAGCCTCTCATATCCCTTCCTTCATGGCAGGCTTTGGGATGAAATCACAGTCCCAGCACTCTGTGTTTATCCCCACTCACCATCTCCTCTGCCCTTCATCCTATTTCATGTGGCTCAAGGAAGAAATACGCTGTGTTTGGGAATCTGACAGACAGAGATTCCTCTGACATGCTCAGAAGATGTTTCAGTTTTCAGCAGAAAAAGACTCTTCAAAGGCATTCCTTATTCTCTTGAGTCCGGCCTCTGGTTCTTGCTTGCTGGACAGAATTGTTCTTACTTTCTGAGAGGTTGAGTGCTTGAATAAATCAAACAAAAGCATGTGGCTGTGGAGACATAAAAACCTAGCAATATTTGTGTTTGCCCACAAAATGTTAACATTTGCTGGAAACAAACTTGTTTGCATAAATGACTTAAGCAGAACATAAAAGGATGAGCATATGCAACTGAAGAAAATGCGTGATAAATTTTAAAAAAAGTATATGTGATCTTCACAGTTCTGTTGCTCTTTGAACTCTGTGTCTCCTTTCTGTGCTCCTCCATCTTGCAATATAAACTTCTGAAGTTGCAGAATTATTCCTCTTCACTTAAGTTTGTACAGAATCTCAGTCCTCATTTCTACTCGGGACTAGTCACGGTCTCCCTAATAAATACTCAGCTTCCATACTCCCCTAATATTCCAGACACTTTTACAGTTTCCATGCAGATGAGCTTGTGCAATCATTCATCTTTGCTCCTTGACATCCCCACATGAGCTGTAGAACAGCCTTCGTCTTGCAGGCTTGTGTATTACATCTGGAAAGGAGGCAGTGTTTGTAGTTTAAGATGGTAAAAAGTCAGGTGTTTTCAGTTCTAACCTCTTGTTTTCCTGTATTTAGGATTTCCTCAAACTTTTGCATCCTTAGGTGACTTTTCTCCAATGTTTGCTTTGTCTCCAAAATTGAGGGAAAGTAACATAAAAAATATAATTATATGAAGATTATGTATTGCTGACGCAAGTAACATGATGTAACATGGCTTTATGAACTGCTAATTGTTTGAAAATTGATTAACATTAATGTAGCTGATACCTGGAGTGTATGTGTTTATCCATATTTTTGAATCTATATATGCCTATGTGAGAATTACCATGCAGACAAAACCAATATGTCTGAGCTCTGATCTGCATTAAATCATACACCTCCAAGAACTAGGGATCTTTGCCTGTAGTTAGTAGAACATAAACCTTGCTTATTGTTCATCTGTCAGTCCACAAAATCTATAAACAAATTATTGTTGAATTTTCCTCATCTGCTTAAAATCATAAAAATTAATGAAGGTAAAAAGCTTTGGAATTCCTTGATTTAGAGAATTTATTTCCAGCAGTGCTGACAAAGTTGTAACATATCTGATTTTCTGTTCCTGTAAGCTTACAATATTAGTAACATACTGAAATCTATCTTACTGCACAGGTTTTGCATAATGAGTGAAAGAACACTTCAAAGAAGAACAGAGGGTTGTTTGTAGGGCAATGTGTTTAGAATGTTAAAAATTTAATTTTTTTTTTAAAAATTGTTTATATTTAAAAATGCTGATTCATGAAACCAGTGAAAAAGTGCATTTTGATAAATTACACAACTCAAAAATACCTTGAATGAATAAATTAAAGCAACTTGTTTTGAATATTTTCTTTTATTTAAAAATATTTCCCTTCCCTTCCTGTTCCTCTGTTTCTCTTGGATTCTCTGTTTGTCCTTTCCTCTTTCTCCTTCTTTCTTTTTCTTGCTTTCTTGTTCTCATTCTTTCTCTCTTTCTCTCATTCCCTCTTTTAAAACAACCTTCTATGTTATAACTGTCATACATTTAGAGCTCATGCATACATGTGAAATGCTTTGCTTGATCCAGGCTGAGATATGTTATTTTTTCCTTAGATTTTAGTGGATTTTTAAAGATTTCAACATGTTAGAAAAAAAGGATCCTAATAATCTTCCTAGAAAATTAATTCACTTACTCTTAAAATCAGTTTTTCCCCTTAAAATCAGTTTATGAGAAGGCTGTTTATGAATTCACTTCCCTTTATGCTATGATTAGGTTTCGGTGGGTTTTTTTCAAGGTACCACTAGTGCTAGCATCCTGTAGTACTACTGCTGCTTTGCCTACCCCAGCATTGTTTCTTCTCTGATATTTGCCAAGAGCCATCATACCTCCCCTCTGACTTCACTTTGCTGAGCTGACAAATCAAGTTATTGTCATCACCTCATGGACAGCCAGTTCTTAATCCTCCTTGCTGTCTTGGCAGCCCTTAGCCTGACCATGACTGATCAGATTGTACACGATATTCCCAACCAAGTCTTGCCTGCACCTAGGGTTATAGCAAAAAATAATTTCCTCTAATAGCATCCTACTGGCATTTTTTTTTCCAGGTGTATATCACACACTTGGCATACAGATATTATGCAATCCAATGATACCCCAAGTATTTTTCCTCCCGCTGCATCCAGCCATTTGTAGTCCTTACAACATGAAGCAGTTTCATTAATTCTGGAGCACAACCTTCCACATACACAAAATTTAATTCTGTTTCCATTATTCTCAGTCCTTAAAGTCATTCTGTTCCTTCTTACATAATATTCCCAAAGTCCTACATTTTTCATAGATCAGGAAGAGTGTTTCTGGGCCATCTCTTCTATTATTACGTGTTTCTTCTCTTAGTGCAGAATTAATGCCCCATTTTTGTGCATATACAGTATTAGAAAGCCCCTGGTGCATTTAATGGACGGCACTAAAGGTGTAGTGTGATCACTGGCCTTGGTCATACCCATTACACGTGTGAGCAGTTTGACACGTGAACTTTCAGCTCATGTGGATTTAACATTCCCAAAGTGTCTGCTGTATCCCACAGTCAAGGGGGGAGCCTCTGAGCACATGGGGTGAGAGGTCTTAGCCCAGTACACAGCTGCAGGGCCAGAGTGCAGCTGGGGACTGCAGTAAGTGCTGCTGCACCAAGGCTGTTGCTGTAACTCAAGACTTCATGTAGGGGTGGCTTCTACCTCCTTTCCAAACACGTATCTTGTCCTATGTAATGCAAATCTCCATCCTGGTTGTTTAAACCTTGCTCCTGGTCTTCAGAGTGCAACATCTTGCTAACAAGCCAAGCTTACTAAAACCAAGCTTCTCAACACCCAAGTATGGAAGATCTATCTGAACAGGCTCACACATTGTTTTGACCAAGAAAAAATTTATACTTCCTTCTTTTACCCCACAGGTTAAGAAGTCAGGATTTCTAAGTGTTCCTTGAATACTTGTGACCTGAAACTTATACCTGTTTCCACTGCTTTGAGCAAGGCAGGGAATCTGACATTTTAATTGCTTGAAATTGAGCAAAAGAAATGCAAAGCAGAAAACCCCCTGATTTTTCCATCTTCTTTTGGGCTTTTGTCACTCTTTTCATGGAAATCATTTATTCTGATGGGTCTTTAGATTCCTGTACAAAAGAGAGATGAGGAGCTATAAATCTTTAAAATAGGTCAACATCTCACTAATTATTGCCTTAATTAGTGACAGCCACATCATTATTTTTTTATTTTGTTCAATTTAATAAGAGTCAGAGATATCCCAATTTCGTTAATTTGAAAGAAGTTGTGCCCTTGATTTTTAAATGGACTTCGGCCAGTCTGTCAGATTATCTGGAAGTTTATAAGGTAAAAAGAGTGGAATGCTCTACCTTTAGTTTTCCTGTCACAGCTGCTCTTTCAATTTTATCCACAAATATTAGTAGAATGAACATCCATGGTCTAAAGAAAGAATAAATAGGAAAAAAAAATCTTAATTAGGTTTGAAAAACAACAGCATGAAAGCAAGAGCTTTTTACAGGGACTTGAATGCTCACTAAAAAAATGTTATATCAGTTGATTGTCTCATACTCTGGATATATAACACTAATTCAAATCATAAATCTTTAAATGGTGCAAAATACTTTAAATACCTCTAATACGTCCAGTTAGTGGGATCTGAATGGTGTGTGGAGGGAAGTTTTAGGCTCAGAAAAGACCGAACAGTTCTTTTACACAGGTTATACAAATGATGTGTCGCAGCGCTGTGTCATAACCCTCTGAAGTATGGAAGACCTACACATGTCAGGTTTTCTCATGTTCTGAGCACTGTAAAGATGTCATCAGAGAATTCTGTAATTCACTGCTAGAATTGCTAAGAAGTTAATGCTTGCTTACTTACTCCTCTAGCATCTGCATTCTTCAAGATCAGTTTAAATGTACACTAGGTAGTCTCTGTGAATAGAAACTCTCATCTTGTATTTTCCTGTATGCAGCACTTCACTTGCACAGGAATTGTTCGTGACAGAGTTAACAGCCTCAGAATAGATTTGAAGTAATTTGCCACAAGTATTAAGTGTGTATTTCAGTTAATATTATTTAACACACAACCAGCACTTTCACTGCCTAATAAGCAGAATTACTTTAATACCTCAAATTATAAACCAACCTTAGCAAGAACAGTGCAGGAAGTTAGTTTGGTGGTTTTCTGGTGCTAATCAAATTGCCCTTAAGTTCCCTTTTCAAGCATTTTATAGTAACTATATTTCAAATTCTGTATTTCTTCTGTTTCCTGATCGCGGGACTCCTCTAGTCGGGTTTTTTTAGGACTACTTCAGGTACACAAACATTTAATATGAAGAAGTGCCGTATTCTTAATTCCCACCCTACTATTAAAGAAGTTCCTGTTAAAGAGAAGATTAATTTGAGTTAGGTTGCAAATGACTGTCCCTTTTATCTCACGCCTTAGTTTTTGCGGCAATTTATCACTATCAGCGGAGCAGTGGAATATGAAAGAACTGTAAGGAAGTTTCTTTTGCTGACTGTGAAAATGAATCTCATGCCATACCTTGATGGCTGGCTCATCCACTCTCCCGCACTGTTCCCGTCACAATCGTGGACCAGGCCTTGACGTGGTGCTTCTCCTCTGCATCTCTTAGCGGAGGCATCGGGGAAGACCCTGCTCCTGAGCGGACTCTGCAGGGTTGAGGCAGTGGGAGAGAGCTTACTCTGCTGGAAGGCAGGCATTGCTTATCGCTCAACTTACCTGTGCTTTACACCTTTCTTAGTCACTGTCTTGCCTAATAGGACGGGTGAAGCAAAATGAAATGCTGGCATTGAATCAGCCTGATTCATACACTAAATCAAGGGCTTCATTTTAGCTTTCTGTCTCTGTAATTGGGCAGTGCCTTGGCTTTGCCTCTTGCTAGAGTAGGACCGCTTGTCCCTGAGCAAAACGGATGCCCCAGGCTGCCTCACAAGTGCAAGTAGGTAGGGAGTTACCCATTTCCCTTCATATTTTCATGTCAGTTATTCTACAGCGCGGAGTCTACACGGGAGGGTTGGGTCTGACTTCCATTGGGCAGGCACAAAAGGATAACCGTTCACACCCTACGTCGCAGAACAGTGAGAATGAGGTGCATGCAACACCTTAAAGCACTTTTTGCTTCGGAACGTTGCTTCCTGATGGCTCGTACTTAAAGTTCCTCGAGTTCCTGCGGCGGAGGAGCGGAAGGAGCGCGGAGCTCCACAGAGCTACGCCGGGTTCGCTCCGCGCCGTGCTGCGCTGCGCTGGGAGCCGGGCGCGGCCGCAAGGGGGCGCGGCGGCGGCAGTGGCCGGGCCGAGGTGGTGCGTCCCGCCGCGCTCCTGCAGGCCCCCCGGCCGCGCCTGGGCCAGGCTTGGCTCCCGCAGCTCCGGGCAGGTGTCGCTTGAGGGAGGAAAAAGAGAGACTAATTAAAAAAAATTAAATGAATAACATATAAAGAAGCGGGGGTGCGTGTGTTAACGCTTTTAAGGCTTCTACCTGCAGAGGGGGCTGGCAGGCAGTGCTGCCCCTCTCCTCCTCCCCGTGGGAAGCCATGATTGAGTTAAGTCTCAGAAATCAGGCTACCCCGAGGAGAAACTGCTGAGAGCAGCAGGGTTTTTGCACCGTTTTCAGAGCAGGAAGGAAAGAGATGAATATTAAATGCGGGTTACTTTCAGGTGCTGCCACCAGAACCTCAATACCCCGACAGTAGCAATATGACATCAGAAGAGGAAATGCACAGCTCTGAATGGCATGATCCATCACCCGGGTCTTGTATCCATCTTTTATGGGCTTCATTATCATCACCACCGTTATCATTGCAGTTTAGAAGGTGGCAAGGTTCCCCATCTCTGGAAGCTTTCCAAAAGAAAGCTCCATCTAATTCCAAAGAAAGTTCTGTTTCTTTCCAAGCATTAAGAAATATTTAAAGCCTACACTGAGAGATTGGCAGCGGCAGATTCACTTACATATTTATGTTTCTTTTGCTATGGAATAAATATAATGTTTATAGTGAATCTTTAGCATTGATTTCCAAGAAGGGAAAAAAAAAAAGTGAGTTGTGGAAGACATAATGCATTGCATTTAAAAGCCCTCCCTGCTTTCTACCTGTGTAGGGGTCAATCTTGGCTGCAGCTCATCCTGGCTCACATATGAGCAGTCAAAGATGGACTTTTCTCTGTTTCCTGCATGGGTCCCCTGAGAGTCTGTGAAACTTTGGGTCTTTACAAAGAAAATATAAGCAAGAAATGATGATGAATAAAAATTATGACAGTCTAAGGCTGCATAGGTAAACACACACAAATGTGCACAGGTGTGTGTAGGTACATGTATATGTGTGTGTAGGTATCTCCAAACAAGAAATGAGAACAGCTATGCAATATGGCAGCATCTCCAATGCATTGTGAGAGACTCGACCCCAATTCACTGAGCTGGAGGGAAAGGATGTAATAGTCCATGTGCTTCATCTGTCTGCTGGACCGCTCAAGGACAGTTACAGGGAGGTGAAGAGGCGAGAGGCTGGGGAAAGGACAGAAATTGTCTGCCTTCATCTCCTGTCAGAGAAGGGCAGCCAGTCCGATCTGCAATCCAGTCATGTAAAAAATTCACTGCAGCCAGGGCTGTCAGCTGAGTAAAGCACTCTGGCCTCCGGGTGGATAGTGTTGTTACCACTATTGTTCTTGTGGTTATTACTGCTATCGAGCTGGTTTGCCTCTCTCGAGATGAGAGCATCCCCTGTCCTTGCTGGCCACGGCTGCCGTTTTTTGGGGGCAGAGCAGAATTAGGCCGCGGAGGTGGCCGCGGATGGAGCCCGGACGGGAGTGGGACAGAGGCCCTGCAAGACCTGCTTCAAACCCGGCGGTTTCAGATCGGGAGAGGAAGCGGACTTGCCGGGAGGGCTGCGCTGGGGGATCGCGGCTGTGCACCGAGCACAGGCGGAGGAGCAGGCCGAGACGCTTTTCCTGCCCTCCTCGCACCACTGCTCTGCCCACCGCGTATTGCCCTGCGCTTCAACCCTGTTGAGATCCTGCGTTTTTCATCCTCCGGGGACGTTCCCGCCGTGGCGGACACCCGGTGCCTCCGGGATAAACGGTCCCGTCGGGCCGCGGTGGGAGCTCGGTGCAGCCGCCAGCACCAGGGACAGCGCCGGCAGCGGCGCCGGCAGCAGCTCCGGCAGCAGCCCCGGCCTCCGCCCGGCCCCCGCCCGGTCCCCGCCCGGCCCCGCCGCTCCTTTGTTCCGCCTCAGGCGAGGCTACGCGGAACAAAGGCTTCCGCCGCCGACGGCGCGGGGGCCCCGGCCTCTCCCCTCCCCGCCCCCCGCACTCTCCACTCACCCCGCCGACGTGGCCCCGCCGCCTCCGCCAGAGCCGCGTCCCCGGTGCCCCGGCCGCGCGTGCACCTGCCCCCATGCAAGCTGTGCTGCCCCGGTGCTCCCCCCCGCCGCCCATAAGCTGCCCCACACACCCTAAACAGCTGCCGCCCTTCCGCTTCGCACTCGGAAACCTCTGCCTTGCGCCTCGCCCTGCAGCCCAGCCCCGCGCACAAAGTCCGCACGCCGCCCCGCTGCCTCCCCGCCGCACAGCCGCCCTCCGGCACTGCTCCGCGCCGTTCTCCCCCCGCCGTGCCTATACGTTGCCCCCAATGCCACCCCTCACCCCCACCCCCTCCCCGCGCAACATCCGCAATACTCCTCCGCGCACCCGCGCTGCCTCTCCGCATACTGCTCAGCTGTGGTGACCCCTCCGCCCCCCCTATGCCCTCCCCCCCAGCTCACCAACGCTGTACATGGCTCTGCCATCCCGCGGCACAGACGCTGCTCCGCTGGCCCCCGCGCACCGCTCCGCTGCCCCAGGGCCCACATTCCTCGGCTTCCAGAGGAGCCCCTCAAGAGGAGGAGCCATTACCGGGCGGGCACTCCTAGCTACCGGCTGGGCGATGCGCAAAGAACAATCCTCGCGACGATAATATTAGAAAATGTATTTATTTCCCATTAATCGACTTTACATGGTTTAGCCCAAGAAAGCGAGAGGTCGAGTCACCACTACCTTGAGGAACCACCGCGGCTACCGCACGCTCCAGTACTCCCCCACGGCCCCATTACCTGCTGCTGACAGCTGCCCCAGCGGGCGCCCATCCCGTGGCACCGGCATCTCCTCTCCACCGGGCTGAGCCATTCAGTCCGACGGTCCTATTTAGTCTGGGTTTCCGTAGGTGAGTACAAACTGACGAGCTCTTTATTGCTTTGTCTCTCCTTTTTTTTTTTTTATTAATTTTTTTAACTTATTGTCATTATTTTTATTATTAGCGTTGCTATTATAACGTTATGTTCTAGCGAGATCTTTCGTGCTGCCGTGAGGATCCACTCTTGGCATTCACCGCGTGCCTTAATTGTATGACATTAAATCAAGGTCCGCTGTGAACACGGAGAGTCAGAGCCTTGGAGCGCGCTCTCTCTCTCTCTCTCCCTCTTTCTGGAAGCAGAATAACAACTGATACCCGGGAAAAAAGGCAAAAAAGAAAAAAAAAGGTAATTTCCCTCCGCCCTAGTCCCATCCGGGCCTGGGCTGCATGTAATTCATGTTCGAGTTTTCTTACTAGCCCGTCTGTTGTTTTCAGTGCCCAAGAAGCTGTTAAATATGTATCTAATGGATTAAAAAAAAAAGAAAAAATAAAAAAGAAAAAAGATCTTAAGCTTGTACCTATTACACGCTTCCAGGCGACTGCTTTAATTTCGCCAGCGTCTTCGTGTGATTATAAACGCAGGAGCTGGCTTTCCGCGACTCGACGTCTGTGATTTGGCATCCCTGTCTGGGAGGGACCGTGTCTCTCCGGCTGCCTCGGTCCGCCTGGTCCTGCGGCTCCGCTTGGGTGCGGGCGAGGGGACCCTGCACCCCCCCCCGAGCATCCCCGCTCCTCTCGGCCGAGGGGGAGGAGGGAGAGGGGGGTCCTTCGGCGGTGAAAAATGAAAAGGCAGGACGTGTCATCTTTCTTTGTAAAGCAGAAAAAAAATTTGACTCACTCGCACCTGCCCCTTCCCCGGGAGGGTCTGTGCAGCCCATCTGGCCTGCCTACAGTGAACGGGGCGAGCGAGGAAATGAGGGGTGAAGTCATTACAATAATAGCAAAAAAATTAAAAACGGCCTAAGCTTTTTATTATCATCATTATTATTACTACGCTCATTGCCATCTTTCACCGCTCAGGACGGGGACCATTCCTTTTCGGTGCCGCCGGGAAGGAGCGGGGTGGCCGGGCACCGTGCATCGCCCTGCGGGCTCGACCCCGGCTGGAACCCCAGGAACCGGGCGGGCTGACCTCGACTGCTGCCTCGGCGCCAGGGCCCGGGAGAGAGAGAGGAGGCGAAACGGGCTGCGCTGCAGCTGCCGGCGGCGGCCGGGCTCCGGCGGCGAGCTGGGCTTCCCGGAGACTTTTCCCGTAGCTTGACGGGGGTATCCGGGGGCAAGCTAGGCAGGCGGCTCTGCCCCCCCTCGGCACCGCAGCTCCTGCGTGCGGCCGCCTGGAAAACAGACAAAGCGAGAGCGTTAGAAAGGCAGGCGGGGAGGGAAGGAAAGGCAGGCGGGGAGGGAAGGGCGCCGGGAGCCCGCACGCCGCGCGGTTGCCAATGACAAAAGGCAAAGAGGGGGGAGTCAGAATAGGGAAGGGCGGGGAGGGAAGGGGAAGGGGAGGAAGGGAAGGGGGACCACACGGATTGACGCGGAGCTGGGGCCGACCAGACCGGAGCCTCCGAGGCTGCTCCCTCCACGGCCGAGGAGGGACAAGGCAAAACGCCCATCGCCGGGGCGACCGGACCCCTGGGTCTCTGCAGCGCCGTGAGAACCGGCCAGCCGCGGGGAACGGCAAAGAGCAACCTCTTTGCCCGTCGCTGCAAAAAATCCCCAGAAAGCAAACAGAAGTAAAAGCTTAAAATCTAAAAAAAAAAAAAAAAAAGAAAAAAAAAGGGAAAAAGATAATAAAATTTGGGGGGGGGGGGAGGGGGGCGGGGGAACGGACACACACGGCACACGACACGACAGGACACACACGGCAGTTCCCCCTTCTTTTTCGGCTTGAAGAGCGTAACAGACCAAAGAGCGAAATCCATGGGGAGAAATCCAAGCATCCAAATAAAAATAAGAGTTATGAGCCCATTCCAAAGATAAAAAAAATCGTAATAAAAAAGAATATGGTCAAACCTGCCGAGGGCTGACGGCTCCTCCGCCCAGTCGGAGCCGCGGAGCGCAGGAGAGGAGAGCCCCGCTAGCTGCCTTCGGGGGGTAGGAAGCGGTCCGGTCTCTCCCCCTCGCTTGCTGCTCCAGAATTAGGGATTAATGCCTCTCCAGCCAAACAAATAAGGCATCTGCCTTCAGTACAAGAGGATTACACGGGGCTGCTGACGTCACCAGCCAGGCAGATGTTGGCTCCCAAAGTCCTGATCATCTCCCATGTCCTTGAAACCCGGCACAATCCCAGCCCCGCGCCGTCCGGCCGGGTCCCTGCAAGGTCGAGGGGGACCTGTTCGGAGGGGACCCCGCCGAGCCGCTCTCTCTCCCAAAACGTCCTCTCGCATCGTCGGGAGAGAAAGGTGTGAAAAGCCTAGACCGGCAGAAAGTTCAACCCTCCCCCTTCCCTCCTGTTCCTCTCCCCCCACCCCGCGCCTTCCTCCCACCTCCTCAACCTCAATGTCACATGAATCTGTACAGTCATAGCGAGGAAGAGGAGCCCGGTCCCCGGCTCACCCGGAGGCCATCCTCCCCGCACGGCAGCCAACCCCCCCTCACTGCGGCACCGTCGCGCACCGCCCCAGCCTCCGGTCCGTCCCACTCCGCAGCCCGACACCGGGCCGGGAGATCGGCAGGGCCGGGCCGGGCCGTGTCTCCTCGGGCTTTGTTCCCTCTGTGCCTGTCCCGGCGGAGCAGAGTCGGGCACCGGGCAGAAGCGGCTCGCTGGCCGTCCGGGGACAGCCCGATCCCGAGGCCCTAAAGCTACGCCATGCCTCTGCGGCAGGCCGGCCCCTTCGGGCGGGCAGCAAGCCGAGACGTGCCGTGCCGAGCTCGGACAGGCAGAGAGCTCAGAGGTCGCTCAAGGCCTCCTCTCGCCTTCGGGAGCACGAAAGTAGCTGGAATTGCTGTTTTGGTTTGGGGTTTTTTTTCCGGCTAGAGGACCTCGAGGCTGCGTTTGTGCGGTTCCTAGGTGGAGGTAGAGCGGCTTGTAATTCTCAGAGCTGAGCCCTGGGTTTGCTGATAGCTGTTCTGGAGCTGTGGGGTGGGTTGGAAGTGCCGCAAAGTGCGTCTGAAAGGGGAGTCCGGTTAGAAGCGTGATCAACATAAAGAAAGATATTTGACTGAGAGCCATGTCTGTTGCCTTTGCTGTGGCAGAAAGTCCATGACTCATCATCACTAGTCCCTTTGCAACAAACAATAGTTTCAATCATTTTGGTGCCGCAGAAAGGCAAACTAACTGATGTGACATAACAGAGCGGTATGAAGAAGGGCTCGCCAGTACCTAGTCTCCTTTTGGGTTGATGTTGTTGCTGTTGTTCAAAGGAGCTGTTTTATAGATCTGTTCCATATTATCCTTGTCTGTCAAAGTGGCATTTAATTTTTCCAATTGTGAAACTCGGTCACTGATAAAATCAATTTAATTTACACCACTGTCATTCAGCCGATCTGAGCAGCAGATTTATTTTTGGCTCGGAGTTGAAGGGGGGAAAAAAAAAAGCAATCGTATGCAGAACGGAGAGCTCCTTTTACTTCTTTTGGGAGCAGTAGGAAGAGGAAACACTAGCAGGGCGTTTTGAGCTCGCTCTCATGCAGGACAACTCTAAATGTCATTTCTCCAGTCTTTTGCATGGAACCACACAAAAGTAAAAGCCAGAAGGGCACCCCGGCTCTGTCCCCTCACGTTTTCTGGGGGCAGGCAGCCCTCTTCACCCCCCTGTTTTTCCTTTCTCCCGGGGTGACCACCGGCCCGGCCCGGCCCCGCCCCGGCCGCGTACCCTGTCTCTGTCCATGGTCCTGACCTGCCGGGGCCGTGCGGGCGGCACTGCGCGCCCCACCGCTCCCGCGCTGCCAGCCACCGCCGAGGGTGCCCGGAACCTGCGCCGTGTCCCAGGGCACCTCTAAACACTCCCGTGCTTTATTATTATTATTAATAGCAGTATTTTTTTTTTTCAGATTCAGCACCTTGGAAAGGAGGTGCGGGGGAGGGGGGGGTGTTGCATTTCTTGGGTTTTATTTGGTAGCTCGCCTGCTTCAAAGTGCTTTGAACTGCTGACGCCTGGGCAAGTCCACGTTATAATGAAAAGTGCTTAATATCGGACACCGGTCTTAAACCCTCGGACTCTCGTTTGTTTCCTTAAACGGATTAACGTGGAAATTCAGACGCGGTTTTCGGTAAGTGGTACCTACCTACCGGCTGACCTGAAAAGAACTGACAGCACTGCAAACTGGTTTTTTCATTGCATGTTACAGCGGGAATAACTTGCACACAGTGGTTAAACGTGCTCTAAACCTCTCACTTTATATATATACCACCTCTTTCTGAGCCTAAAATTCTTTCTTGCTATGTGGCTACATGCATATACTCACACACAGACACCCTCTCTCACATACACATACATACATGTATGTATGCATAAACTTTAAATAATTTAGCAGAAAAGGCAGATTGTAGCTCAACAGTTTGCGAGTACTTTCTCAGATGATTTCCCCCCCAGTTGGCTAAAGTTGCTCCTTCTTAGCATTTTAAGGAAAGGACAGATAGGTCTCGGACTATAATTTCTTTGGTTCCCCTTCTTCTCATAACCTGCTCCCCTGAGTTGAATAACGCGGGCTAGGAGCAGCTGAAATTGCCGCTCCGATGCAAGAATTAGTGCGCTAGCCCTGCGAGGGGAAACGTGCGTGCTCTCTCAAATGTGAGGTACTACTGACTGGGTAAAAGGCAGAGCTGCAGCCATTCACACTTCGGGAGCTGGGAGACTTCTTTCAAAAGAGCCCTGAAGTATTTAGGATTTGGGGGAAAACCCTTGTACCGGAAGAAAATGGCCTAAACACAATAGGACTCGCCATTTTCTCCTTCCAAAGCACAAAGCAGCTCCGCGGCTTCAGCACCACACAAAGAAAGCTCGGACCCTCTGAATTCTCTTACATTTTCCCCCACGGTTTCAAAAGCCTTCCCCTCTAACCGATCCGCTTTCCCAGGAGCGCTCACACAGAAATAAAGAAAGAAAGGAGGAAGGGGAGGGGGAGCAAAGCGGCTCGGCTCGGCTAGAGGGAGACAGTTTTGATCTTAGTTTATTTAAATCAAATCCTGCCAGGGAAAAGTACCACTTTCACATGTACCCTTGGGGGAGAGGAGGGGGCGGGAGGGGGGGGGTGGGGAAGAGAGGGGAAAGAAACCCCCAAAAGCAAACCAGCTGGAAAACTGTTTCGACTACCGCATTCCTTCAAGCTGGGCGGACTCATGTTGCACCAAAGAGCCTCCAGAAGGACCACGCTGCCCGAGGATGTGTAGGTACACACACAGGCGCGCACACCCCCGTGCTAGAAAATTGCATTTTCAGCCCAGTTAAGCCCACAAGTGATGTTGAAAATAGCCCTGTGCCCCCCGCACCGCTGGCACCCGGCATTCCTCCGCGCCGCCCGCGCCCGCGGGAGCTCCGCACCCGTGGCCGCTGCCCTGCCTCCGCGCCGCGCCCAGCTCCGCTCAGCCGCCGCCGCTCTCCCTCCCCTGGTGGCTTTATTTTCTTAAGTAACTCGGCAGAAGAGTGATAAAGAGGGGGTGATACTTAAAAAAAGCAAACCCAAAACAACCCAACAACAAACCAGCCCAAAATAAAAGAGAGGAAACAACAAAGAACCAAACCCGAACAACCCAAACCTTAGCCGCTACAGCCTCTTGCTACCGCTCTGAAATGCAGCCAGAGATTTCGTACTTACAGACAGCGCTAAAGTGAGTAATCCTCATCCCGGCGTGGTTGGGTTGGTTTGTTTGTTTGGGGCTTTGGTGGGTTGTTTTTTTTTTCCTCTGTTTGTTTTTAAGTACTTGTTTGTTCCCATCGTCCATGGCTCGGAGTGGATGCGAGGGAAAACGGCCGGATAGCAGGAATAAAAATAGAAGTGATTTCATTGTGTAAATGCGGAAAAGAGACAAGATGCTGCGTTTCTCCTAATACTTTCTGCTTGGGATCCAGCGGCTCTCAGCTCAGGAAAGCAGGACTCTGTGTGAGTCTCCCCCTCCTCTCTCTCTCTTCCTCACACACACACACACACACGAACACGCACACACACACACACACTTTTTTTTTTCAAAAGAGGGCAGGTCGTTCCCTGAATCCCAATGAGTTAAGTCAGTCACTTTCCTTCGCATGCATCACAGCCTCCTTAGAGCTGCAGGCACAAAAGAGCATTTAGCTGCCTCCAATTTGTGTAGCAGGCCTGTCCTTAATTTGGGTGGGTTTTTTTCCCTGTGCTGTTGTGGATTGTTGCTTTTTTTTTTTTTTTAAAGTATAATTAAATCATGTATTTCACTCAATATAAAAATACCACGTCCCCAACTTTGATGATTGAACCACTAATTGTAACCTTTTAAATAAATTCCTGAACTTGTACACATACTTTGCTGGTCTGCAGGGGCTTCACAAGAAATTGATGCACAGTGTTTCTCAGCTACACGGACCTGCACCCTGCTTGCTGCAAAGGTCAGAGCTGTGCAATCCACAATTACTTTCCAATGAAGTCTTATATCAACAAAATCTCCTTGAAAGGATTACAGGCCTTTCGAAATAAAGCTTTAATCTTAAATATACATGGTGGCATATTCCATTTCAATCAAATATGAGGGTTTGTTTAGAAAAGTAACTGGACATACGTACATGTGTTTTCATCTGGGGTTACTTTTTCCAGGTGGACAGAGAAATGTGTAAGCATGGTCATACTTGCTCTGTGTTTCAGCAGCTGTTTGATGTCGATTCTTTCTTCTAGCAAATGCAGGAACATCCATGTGTATGTGCATACGTACGTATATACAGTTTTCATTTATATATGTATGTATGTACGTATTCGTGTATATGAGCAGAGAATGTACAGAGTGTGGCTAGCCTGGTCGTGTCAAAGGCTGAAAGCCACAGTGCTGGCAGAAGCCTGTCATGAGGAAATTGAAGCGCCAAAGCGACACAGCGGTGGCCTTGCCGAAGTGGAGCTACAGCGAGAAGAAAGGCAGGTCTGAGCCGGAGCTGGTGGGCACCACCCGGCCCAGCCCCCCGGCCCCTCCATCCCCCGGCAGACACCAGGGGACTGTGGGGGGCCGGGGCCACCCCGACATCTCAGTCACCTCGGCACTTTCTTTGCATCCTTGTCATCTCCTAATTCCAGCTGCACTTGCTCGAATGGGTGGTAATCCGACTCTAGAGGAGATTAAGAAGCCAGAGATAGCTGCATTTAGGATTACCGAAAGGAAATGAAGGAATCTAATCCACTCCCACCCCTTACGTTACTGGGTTTCAATAAGACCTTATACCACCTTTTAGGATTTTAAACAAATGAAATCGCTTGGAGAAGGGGACAGAAAGAGGCCGAGTGATGGAGAGTGTGTTTACCCATTAAATGAATTGAATAGCAGAGGATGAGGTGAATCGCAAGAACGGCCACGGCCGAGCTGCTTTCTTCTGCGTCCCAGTAACCACCGTATCCGAACGGGCCAAAGGCTCTCAAATTCCTCAGGGCTCTCCTCAGGACCAGGGCAGGTTCAGGAAGGCCACGCTGGAGATCCGCGTATAAACTACAAAATCAATCTGGTCCTGATTTGCGCTGCAATAGGTCCCTCTCACCAAACCCCACACCTCAAAAGCCAAACTCCACGCTATAATGTGAAGCTGTAAGTATGCTGTTTCCAGTCGATAAAAGTTATCAGTAAACCTTAGAACGTCCTGAGCTTCATAGGATTGTTTCTGCTCTATTCTGATTGCAGAAAGCCAAGAAGAAAATAACTAGTGCTTACTACAGTAACAAAAATAAAGTCCTCTTGGTTATCTTTTTTTTTTCCTCCCCCTACTTTCACTTTAGACCACGAAAACAGTATACTCTTCTGCTTCCAAAGATACAAGCTAACCTTGTCCGGAGACTAGGTTCATCTTCTTTGGAAAGACTGTAACATGAGTAACAGAGAACAAAAAAAACCCCAACAATAACAAGAACAAAAAAAAACCCCAACAATAACAACAAAAAAACCCAAATCTCAAAACAAACAACAAACAAGAACCTGTGAAGACTAAAGGTGGGGTTTTTTTTCATTTCAAACATGACCTTCCCTTTTCTCAGACGATTTTTATAACTGAAGTGCTAGACTGCCTACAAAAAGCCTCTCTAAATAATATTTAATGTGAATTTGCTTAATTGTGTTATCTTCACATGCTGATTGTCCTTGGTACGTTATAGGGGTGGTCTAAAACGCTCTTCGGTGTCGAGAAAAGAGCCTTAACGTGAGGGGAAAAAAATGGCTAGTCATCCTTGAGTAAGATTTTGTTTTGTAGAGTGCTTGTCATGGTCCCTTGCAAGCCTGGAAACAACGTGAATCAAACACCTCGGAAGAAGACCTACGTCGACAGAGACTCCATATATAGCAGGCGCTAATTATTAAAGCTCATTCCCTGATTTAGGACTCTATTTTCCTTAGTAAGCCCATCATCCTGACACAACGCAGCTCAGGATGTTTGTTCAAAGCTTATGAAAATGTAACCCAACTCATTGCTAGAAGTTGTTGCTAATTAGTTGATAATAAACTTCTCCGGCCAGGACACAAAAGTCTTTCAGAAGTGCAAGGTGTTCTTTGTGATGCCCTCACAAGGGGAATTAGCATATCAATTCGGCAGGGGAACAATGCATCAGGGCGCCTGCCTTTCCCTTCTCTCCTTCCCTCCCCCCCCCCGCCCTCCCCTTTCTCCCCTTCTAACGTTTTAAGTTGAGCATGAAAGTGAAAGTCTGGGGTCCATACGGCTGCACCGCCCCGGTCCGGGGCTGCGGCCGGCTCCGGGGCTGAGTTCTCCCCGCTCATTACACTTGTAGCCGCGTCCCGCTTTAGAAACAAGTCTCTGGGCGTGCGGGGCTGGCGGACCACCGGGCAGCCCACCCCTCCACACCGCTGGCTTTACGACCCCTCCTCTGTGGCACTGACAAATGGAGATAGCTGGGGGTTTGCGAGCCCCCGCCCTGCCTCCCCCTCCCCTCGCCGCCGATGAAAGAGTTTCAGCCTGAAAGCCTTTGCAAATGGATGTTTTACAACGCCTCCCGCCCCCGCCAAGGTAATTCTGCTACCCAATATCCTTAATAAAGACCGTTGTTCCCCCATCAGCTGTTAAAGGTTTCTCTGACAGACCTGTCTTTTCTCCCTCGCCTCCAAAGGGTAGGTTTCCAGACCTCCCTACGCAGGTGTAAATACCGAGAGAAAGCACTGGTCCTGACAAAAAATGTTCAGTCAGTTATAAATTCAAATAACTGAGGGGGAAGAAATCCCATTCCTGGCAATTTAACAGGATTTCGTCCTATTGATTTCAACCACCTCCCGCCTTTTTATTTTATTTTAACCTTTTTTTCCTACGCCTAGTAAATTTACAAGACCCCAAACCTGCAAACACAAGGCACGGCTAAGCACACCTATACCTCCCAGCCGCCCGGTGACATGTGTAAGTGGATGCCGTGGAGGGATGGAAATCCATGTATAACAGGCCGGAGAAAGCAGTTAAACAAACCTCCGCGATCCTGAGGCCTCTGATCCATCTAGCTGTGTTCTTACCCAAAGGCTCGACAGCTTACAAGAGTTATTTATCCACACGGTTAGAGTGCGAATAAATGCCCAGGTTAGGATGAGGAACGTGGTTTCGGCCCTACAGGTAAATCAGAGCAAGTCTGTGGAGTGGCATTTGCCCTCCTTGGTGGCTGCGGGTGAACTCTTTGTTTGGAGCGTGGGGAAGGGGCCAGCCTGTGAGGAGATAAAAGCTAGGCTTGCCTAATAGGGGCAGAAATAGACCAGAAGATTTAAATTTATTTTATTTATTAATTTTTTTTTAAAAGTAGCAGCACTCACCAATCGGCTCCCACTCAAAAAAAAAAAAAAAAAGAAAAAAAAAGAAAAAAAGAAAGAGGATTATTGAACACAGTTATTTTTAGGAACTGCAGCAATATGTAGTGTGCAATAAAGCAGAGAGATATGCTAAGAAATAAAAGAAATTTCATTTTCCCCCTTAAATAACTAGGGAAGTGGTTCCCCAGGAAAAAACATGTTGTGTAATTAAAAAAAAAAAAAGGAAAAGGTATTTATTAAGAGAAAATATTTGTTTTCTTAGGTTTATATAGAAAGTCTTGAGTGAAGAGAAGAAAGCTCAAATCCTAGGAGTTTTTATGAAATTCAGTTAAGAGAAAAAAACCGTTAAGGATGGTTGTTTCCCCAAATGCAAAACATCAGGGAGGAATCTGAAAAGAGCTTTACTTTCTCTGCAAAATCTCCATTGTTGCTTGGCAAACAATGGGAGCTCTGGGCGACTGGAAGGCTGTGAGAATGAATAGGGAATCCGCAGGATGTGTGCGGGTCAGTGCTTGGGGTCTCTGTCCTAAAGCCCCTTTCTCAGCTTGCCACAATAAAGTAGCACAAGGTTTAGTCTTTCCTGGGTCACCGGCCATCTTCTATTATTCAACACTTCACAACAAAAAACACTTATTAATCAGCGCTGACCAGAGGGAGGCCCCTTTTGAAACAAGAGAAGGGGAGAAAGAGAGGGGGGAGAGAGAGGGGAAAGAAGATTGAGAAACCCTGAACAGACCCTCCCAATACAAGAGCAACCATAGGCACTTTCTCAACTGGCCAAAGCATTGGTTTTTTGTTTTTTTCCTCCCCCCCCCCCCCCCCCCCTTTTTCCACAACAAAGTTTCCAATCAGGTCAGAGAGGACTGGACTTTCCCCCCCTACCCCCACCTCTGCTTTTCCCTCTCACTCTCTTTCCTTCTTGCCCTGAAGATGATGGAGACTTTGTTTTGCAAGTAAGGATGGCTTTGGGTCAAATTGCCAAGGTCTGATCCTAGAGGTGTATCCTTGCTATGCTGGAAGATAAGGCTGTTTCTCATCTGGGCCTCAACTCTGGAGATGGCGTAGGAGAGAAGAGGTTTGCTTATGGGGCGCTGCTCTTGCGCTTTAAGAGCTGATGGATGAGGTGTCAGGGCAGTAGTTGTGTGAGGACTTGTCTCAAAATGGTATGAGAGAGAGTCAAATGTGCCATTTATTGACTCTGCTGAGGGCAATTGTGGGCTTGTTGTTGTTGATCCTGTTTTTCTGGCATTAGATGTTGCAAAGGGCTAACCGGTGAGCTTTGGGGAGTGAAAAGGAAGCGATAGATTTAGGAGAAAAACTTTGTATTCCTCTCTACAAAAAAGGATTCAAAGGCAGCAGTGGAAAGGGATCTTAAAAGACCTAATAAGTGATAATTTAATTCGCAGGGGGAGGTGGGGAGATTTATTTTTCTTTGTTGCCTTCTGATAATTTTTTAGGATGTTTAATTATTCTGAACTTAGTTGGTGTTTCTGTGTAAGGAAATCTGCATAGACTGTCACGCAGCCCACATGATGATGTTCATACCTCTTATCCCCACGAAAATGAACTGAATAACTTTGTACAGAGAAGTTTATTTTGCTGGCTAAAACTATGTTTTCAGTGGAGAACACAACTGAAAAATCAAGATAGTTCAGACTTAGTTAACAGCACAGGTACAGATGTACCTAAGAGAACAAAGCAATTTGTACTATTTTTTATTTAACAAATGCATAGAGACAGCAAATATTGAATCCCCTGTGGATTACCTGAGAAAATGAAATTGTTCTCTCAAGAAAAAAAATAGTCCACAAGAAAGGTAAAAACTTATTTTTTTTGCTTTTTCCTGACTAGATCATGTGTGTGTGTGTGTGTGTGTCGTGGGGAGTGGGCTTTTTTGTTTATCTGAGGTCGATGTGCAAGTTTTAGCCAGGGTATATCCCGAAATAGTATGAACCTAAGGAAAAGCAGCTCCTTAAACCCTCTGAATATCCTACTTTGCAGCACGTCAGCTGTGACTAGTGTGCCATAGAACTCCTCACTAAAGAGTTTTGTTACTGGAAATCAGAATAAATTTTTTTGGAGGGAGGGGGTGTCACCTCTGTGGTGCTTCACCACAGCTTACATTGCAAACACCAGGCTGCATTTCATGTTTTGTTTGCAGGAAATGTATTTTACTTAAGTGCTTATAGTAGAGTATTCTCTCTTTCCACCCTCAAATATTGTGTTACTCAGATTTTGCAGAGCTTGACGTTCCAGCAATGGAGTAATCAAGTGTTACCTAAATTATTTAAAGCCTGGGATTAAAGGCCTTAGCGCTGAGTGCTGACAAGCTTTCAAATGTAGCCTGGGAAAAAGTTTTGTATCCTTTCCTGTGTGTGTACACTTTGAAAATAATTTGGAAAAGTACAGTGAATTATTCTCAAAATGTATGCACAGAGAGAATGAATAATTCTTTTGCAAGTTGCTCTCCAAAGGAATGAGGGACTATTAAAAATACAGCAGCAATGTATACACAATAATATTGTGGCACCTGCAACGTTATTTTTAACAGATCTATTCCTTTCACCAGACCCTGTTTAAAGCAACTCTTTTATTTTAGGACTTTGGTTTGGTCTGCCTCACAGGCAATGCATTAATTCAACAAATATGACTATTTCAAATGTTAAGTTCCTTTATGTTTTGAGGCCTTATCCTTCATTTCTTGCTCTCCAGGATGCTCAGTGGCTTCACGCTCATGTGTACTGAAAATTAATGACGCTAACACATGGTTACTTTAAAATGTTGGATAAAATGCTTAGAAATGTATTTTCAACCTGCTAAATTTTATTTCCATCTGTATGTGGGTTTGGTGAGCCATGTGTATATTTATTTATTTGTGTTCTTTCTTTGTCATAGCTTTGTTTTGTGAATGAATGGATTGTTGGTGTTAAACAGTTGTAGGTAATTTATTTCCTCTTTTAGGTAACATACAGTTTCTGCCATACTGTAAGGTAAAAACAGATGCATAGGTCTGTTATGCCTCGATCTTTCATCACGTCATTATAATATACTTTGGATGATATTTTTTAAAACTAATGCCATTCACAGAAATGAGGATTCTTCTTGTTTGTCAAAAAAGAAATACCAATGGCAGTTACATTTTGCAAAGATTTCATTATTAGCAGGTTCTTCTGTGCCATCAGAAGACATGTATTAGAAATGTTACTATATAATGTCAGCTTCTCTTCCCATTCTTACTAATGGCTGATTGTGTGACTAAGTCCCATTTAAATCAGTGGGACTATTCAAAGGCTGAGATACTACTCTACATGACAAAGGGAACGACGAAATTTGGCCCACGGAATTGAATGGGACTATTGGAAGAACGAGATAGCACTCAGAGTAAGGAAGGATTCTCAAATCTATCTTTAGTATAATGCACCATCTTTACATCGTGCTTTAAAAACACTGACGCTTCTGCACGTACGAGTTTGTAGCATCAGCCAAGAGAGGCAAACACAAGCCACTGGGGACAAGCAAGGCATGTGAGGCTGGCAGGGATGGAAAGTGGAGAGTATCGATTGCAGGCAGAAGTGCGGGTTAAGGTGGTGAAGACCAGAAGGGAGGAGGACACCGGTGCTTTGTCCACAGGATATAGGTGCCAGGCTGAAGGGCCAGTATGGAGCTGGAAGTGGATTTAAGAGATAAAAGAAACCTGAGGCAGCCACTGGAAAGTACTCAGAAAATAGATGTTCTTGCGTGTTTACAGAACATTTGTGGTTTTAAAATAGTTTCATGTTTTAAGGTAGAAAGATTTTTCAAATACTGCATTGCCTATATGGTACATCCTGGGTTAAGAATGAATTATTTTACACTAAGTGTTCTAGGTATCTATGGGAGCTTGGGTTCTCTTCACATAAATTATCTCTGACCCAGTGAAGACTGCTTTACTCATATGTGAGTCATATCCACTCTACTTGCTAAAGGTTTTCCAATCAACCAGTTTCAGAAGAGGCTTGGTTACAATTTGAAATACATAGAACAAGGTTTTATGAAATGAGTTCTTGAAAACCTGCCAGGGAAAAGCCAAATTTTAGCCTGGTACACATGTACAAATCTGTCTGATGTGCTGCTGAAGAGCTACACCTTTAACATTTATTTGCCCACATGCATCACCACAGACTCATGAAAAAAAGTGCTCATATGTTTTTTGGTCTGAAACTCGACTGTGTATAAATATCTGTGTGTATTTTCTTTCAGTAAGTCTGGTCCTTGGTACTGAATACAGAGGTTATATTCATTAAATAGAAAGTGTGTTGTATTTGAATGTAGGGTAAAAGGATATGTGAGTTTACCTTCAAAGGGAATTATTGATTTGTCCACTCCAGAATCTGGAGTGTTACTATGACTGAAGGTGGTTTCGGCAAAGACAGGTTTAGAATCATTGATTAAAATTGTGATAGAAGCATGTCCCACTTTCCTAGGTGAAAACACTTTCAACGAAGAGAGAGCATAGACTATGCAGAGCCGTGTGGAATACAACAAAAACCCAGTGCACACAGGCTCAGTGCATCTTCATTCTTACACTGCAGGTTTCCCTTCCTCTTCTGCACAGTGACATTGAGCCTTTCTGGAGGTTTTGCCCCATATTTTGCTAAAGGCATTTATCTCCAAGGCCTGTGACACGACACACTGCCCGGCTAAGAGCAGGCTGAAACCAGCCTACCTGCTGGAAGATCTCAGCTCCTTGTAGACTTTAGAGTTTGGTACCTGTGATACCAAGAGGTAATAAGCTGAAGGCATGCTGGGGGGAGAGGCAGGGAATGAAAAGCTGAATCTGTTGGTCAGTTTGGAAGATGGCTTTATAACTTTTTTTTTTTTTAAGGTGGAATCTGGGTGATGAAGCAATTCACCAAAAATTAGTAATATGTATCTGAAGAATTCAAAACTAATGAGTCATTCTTTCCAAGGCTTTGATTATTTTTTTAATAATACATGTAAGGATTGTTTGCCTGGTTTTGGAGCCTAGGGCCCTAGTCCTTTCAGATTTTTCATCTGCAAAGGTTGGCAATTTACTTTAAAAACAAGATTTGAGCTACCCGTGCAGATATCTTGAGTGCAGAAGCTGGTGAGTTTATGAAACACTGTCTCTGTAAATCTGTGTATATATGCCTGGGTGGTTTGTGTAGTGGGGTGAGTTTGTTTGGGATAACATGTAGAGAGGATATTGGTGAGAATGAAGTTTGTGGCTGACATGTTGGGAGTGAGGCTGTGTATCGATGGATAAGCATTGCGGAGGAGTACAGGGATGAAGGCACTAACTCCTTGCAGAGGCAGGGGCAGGGTTCGGGGAGGGAAGCTGCTGCTCATGCACCTGATGCCTGATTGCTTAAACACATAAAAATTGATAATCTATACGGCCGAATCCCTCTTGCTGCAGGCAAGAACTGCTCCAGTTTGGCTGCAAATCTTGAACTCCATGCAAGGTTGAAATTGCTCAGCTACATCTTTCCTGACAAAAATGGGGCTTTTTTTAATGATAGATGTCATGGTTTGGGGAAAAAAGTACCGGTAGATGGCGTGCAAAAATATTCAGCATTGTTCATAGCTTTTATTGGACAAATGCAAGTTCATGTTACTGCAACTGGCTTCAGGTGCAAAGAGATGTAACTAGTGAGTTTAATGAGGAGGTCCCTGGCAAGCATGGAGGATGTGAGTGTAAGGGGGAAAAAAAAGAGTGGAATTAATTTAATCTATTCTTCCTCTGTTTTCACAAACAGTTTTTCAATTGCTGCTGCTTCCTTTTTTTTTTTTCTTTTTCTTTCTTTTTAACCCAGTCAACACAAGCACACTTCAGCAAGGGTCATTCCCTCCCCAGGCTTCACACTGCAGTCTCCCCTTTTGTAATGCTGCCCAAAATATGTGGTTAGACTTGTAGTCTATCTTGGGGAGGAAAACACAGAGAAAGAGAGGAGCTTATTCCTTTGCATTTTATTCAAATTTACAAATAAATATAACCTGCGAGAAAGATCAAGCATTGAATACCTCGTGAAAATATCAATGCTTTGGAAAGTTATGAGCTCATTAATTAGGGTCTCTTTGGCATTCTTGATTTTAGTCAGTGTTGCCACTATTGCATGTTGATGTGTTTAATTTTGTGTAATCTTCCTGCAGAAGCAGAAATGTTAACTTTAAAATAGTTGTTTGGATTTTTTGTGTGTGGGCATATAAGGTATCAGCAAGAATTCTTTTCATTTATGATGGTGGGTTTTTGTAGCTGCCAGTTGACGCTGCCCTCTTGCAAAGGTAAAAGTAGTATCATGAGAATTTGCTGACAGTATCTCTAACATAAAAAGGTGCTGAAACTGGTTTTAACTATAGATGATCGTGGTTATGGTAGTGTGTGCATGAAAACATTGTGTTTGATAGATATCTTCTGCTCCGCAGGTTTCTGAGAGTGGTGTTGAGGTTGGAGCTGTTTCCTACCTGCTCCACAGCAAGAAATTATGTGATGTCATTAAGCAGACTGTGATATGGGTGTTGGATGACCTACCAGAAAAAGTGAAGTTTGTTACTAGTCCAATATGCGTTTAAAACCCCCAAATTTGAAGTCGCTCCTTAAGCTCCATACATACCACCCTTGTTCAAGCATTTGCAGTGACAGAACACCTTTAAAGATTCAGACTTCAAAAACTCTGATAAACTTTGTCTTCCCTTTCTGCTCTTACCTATTTACTGTGATTCCTTGAAATACTGTGAAGGCATATCAGAATTTGCAGATGGCATTTCTGTAACAAGGTTCTGATATAACTGTGTCCATGCAAATGACTGAGAGAAATGACCGGCAGCCCAAGCTCAGTATTATCCTGTGGTGCTCATAGGCATACTAGATCGAACTTAAACGGATGTTCATGGAAGTTCAGAGTAGAAGATATGAAAATCTACACTGTTGCTAGGTTCTAACCTGGGTTTTTTTCAGCAGTGGAGGCAGGAGTGTGAGTGCACTGGAGTTCTTCAATTCCAAGAGAGCGAGACAGGCAGAATTTTCTCCTTCTGCAGTTATAAAAGATTTGTCGATTAAAAAAGATATTTTGGAAAGTTTTCCTAATATTTATAACTCCTGATTGCTGTTTGTCAGTGCTGTTTGCTATTTGCACAGCTACCTTTGTAAGTGGAAGGACATAAAAACAGGCCTTCTAAATATAAAATGAAATATCCTGTGATGGCTTTTTTTTTCCTATTAGGTTTATATATTCTATGTCTTGCTTGTCTTTCCACAGTGTTCTGTCTTAATTAGAGCTCATTTGCAACAGTCTGCATAAGTTGCTTGTTTCTCATGACAGTACTACCATTTAAACCAAAACCAATAAAACCTTTTCATCATGCCATTCCCACTTGATTTCTTGCTTTTATGTGTGTGGTGGTGATTCTTAGATGAGATTACAGTTTGAAGATGAAGCATAGATCTTAATTCACTTAATTAATTTATACTGTGTTTCAATACATTTAAATGGTCACATCTATTTTATTTTCTTGACAACTGAATATTCTGTCTACTAGCAAAGTAAGGTATCCGTAAGCTACAGTGAAAAGGAAATGGAAGATGTTCAATTGCACTCCATTGTATACTTTTCCCCCATTTAAGACATAGCATGTAAGTATTCAAGCTAGATAAAAGGTTAAATGACAAGATTTTAATTTTTTACTACTCACTTGCCCTTTTGGCAGTGGATTTTAGTAGGAGTATATCATGTGAGGTTTCCAGTGAAGAGTTCAGTCTGGTTCTTTTCTCTTAAACTGTAATTCTTATTGGGACTTTAAAAAAAAAAATTTTGAAAAAGAAAAGCCTTTTCTGTCAAAACATGAACTTTTTGTGGGACAGGCTGATTTTAAAGACTTCACTTTATTCAAATCAAGGCTTAGTGTTTTTTACTGGGATGCAATTCTCGGAACTGATGAACCTCATCACTCACAGGAATGAATAAAACGTCTGTTAGACACTAGTGCCTTGTATGATGAACATTGTACTGGTTTTAAGCTTTTCAAGTATTTATATTTCAGTATTTATAATATGCACTAAGAATTATTTTTTGTGTTTCCATTGAGAAAGACGATGTGATCTATTGCATGTCCATTAATAGCTTTACTAGGTAAATGGCCTGGAGACACTTATTTGGGAAACACCAGGTAACAGTGATGATAAGTGGTGCTGTTGAAAAATGTCCAATTTAATTAAGTCTTGTTAACTGAAATTCAAGATTAACTGCTTTTTAGTTATATGCAGCAAATTTTATGGAACTTTCCTCCCCTTTCTTCCCTGTTTGAGGTAGACAGTCAGCTCTTTGAATTAAATAATAGCTACCCAAAAGTTCTTTGATCTCTGAGCAGACAACTCTGTGTATATACTTTACAGCAAAGCAAGTTTCTGTAACGAGGCCTGAGACCACCGCTCAGGACAGTAGTCTTAACTTCCAGAGACCAATTCAGAAAAGCACCCAAGCTAACAGCAGAAGAGGCAAGGTTAGAAAATTAATACTCTGCTGTGATTTAAAGTAGTTTGTGAGTATAATGGTATCAGTTCCTTTGTCTTTGCAAGGACATCCAACTTTATTTTATCAACCCTAGAGGCCCACTCACCTCTAAAAATAATTTATTTCAGAGTGCACATCTGTTGTGTTTCTTCCCTTATGTGGGTTGATAACCTGACTTTGGACAAGAGGCTCAAAATGAGAGGGTGGATGATCATTTTTAAACAATATTTGTGAATGGCTGAGATAGGTATTAAATTTTGCTTTCAGATTAGGCAGGCTCCAAAACAGTTTTCTGTCAAAGGTGCCAACCACAACTGTTACATTTAAAAGTTGCCATTATGAAAAAAAAATCTCTACAAGCTTAAGAAAGATATGGGGTTTTGCCTGAGCTTGCTGAAAAGTAGGGTCTCCATTCCTCACTGCCCCTCTCTGGGCTAACATCCTTGACTATATCCTATGTCTAATTGTTTTATTTTTCTTTTCTTGCCTTACTGCACGGAATATCATTCTCTGTCACATTTATTTTACCTATATAAATTATTTCTTTCAAATTATCCTCTGTCCTCCCACACATTCTCTTCTATAATTTTCTAGAATCTTACAAATACAAAGGTTAATTAGCTAATAGTCAGATACTGGTTGACATGGGTGAGTGAATATTCTCTCTGCTTAAGCCTAATGTAGAATAAGGGAGGAAGGTTAGAAAACTTGTTGCAGAAGAAGAATTTGGTGGAGAGGTTCTCTTTTTTTCCCCCTCCTTGACCCATGTATGTAGTTCGAACAAAGGAAAAGCTTGGTTGTAGTCTGAACAGGGTCTACCCTCTCCATTTGAAGAAAAAGAGCATGCTACAAACTATGTTTTCCCCAAACTTTAGCAACTGGAGTACCCTGGGGTGTCAGGGAAGGTCAAGTCACAGGGCAGGACCCTCTATGAGCTATCATGGAAGAGCATAGCTATCTGAAGGGTTTAATCTTTGACCTCAACTGTGGTATGAGCTGTAGCTTTCCTCCAGTTCTAATATCTGAGAGACGCCACCAGGAGGACAGCAAGAGGCTTGGTAAGGGGAAGCTCAAGCCCAGCTGTAGCATGAGAGAAGAGCCTATTACTGGTGTCATATGTGTAAGGTCTGCACAAGCATCCCACCAGAAGTGGTGGACAGGGCAACCATCTCTCACATTGTTCTGAGGGTTTAGGGGTTCATGCTAAGGCATTCTGCACAGCAGTTATGTGCTGATCGCTGAAAGCTGGAAAGCCTGATCTCAGCTTCACTGTCTGAACTCCACCTTCCCTGCTAGGGGACATTTAACTGGAACTGGCATTAGTCAGCCTGGTGTTTGATCCTACGATGCACAAAGGGAAAGTGCTGCAAGCATTGTGTATAAGAGCTATATCCAGCAGAGATGCTATATCTGGTTTAAGATGTAGGTCTGGGTTGATGAATCCTTAAACACATTCAATAAATTACATTAGACACAACCTTGAAAACCTTAATTCAAATTATAATATTTACCTTGTGACTGAGTCAGTGTAAAAGATACATTATGTGTAAATGACTGGTCATCAAAAATACAGTCCTCTTTCCCCAAACTTTATATTTTCTCATAAATTTTAAAAATTTTGTTTTGTGATTAAGACATAGTGTTTTTTAGTGGGAAAAAGTGTATCTTTTCTGTGAAAGAAATGGACAAGTTATAGGCCAGTGCAGAAGGAATCATCCTGATAGTTTTGCTTGTGCAATCATGTTGTTAGAAGTAATCATATGTAATGGTCTATAGGTAGACCATTATAATTTTAGAATCATCAAATATCTCAGGTTGGAAAGGACCTAAGGATCATGAAGTCCAACTCCCTGCAGGAATTTAGTCCCTAAAACGAAACCATATGACTAAAAGGATTGACCAGGTGCTCCTTGAACTCTAACAGGCTTGGTGCCAGGACAATGTCCCTGGAAACCCAGTTCCAGTGACTAATCACCCTCATCTTTTTCCTAATGTCCAACCTGAACTTCCCCTGTTACAGCTTCATCCCTTTTCCTCATATCCTGTCACTGGTCACCAGAGAGATCAGCACCTCCTGTCCACTGCTCACCTTGAGGAAGTTGTAGACTGCCATGAGCCCACGCCACAGCCTTCTCTTCTCCAAGCTGAAGAAGCCAAGTGACCTGCTCCTCCTAGGTCTTGTTCTAGATGCCTTTCACTGTCTTAGTTGCCCTCCTCTGGACAATAATCATTTGATGTCCTCCTTATATCAAGGGTCCCAATCTCATGCAGCATACGGTTAGATGTCTGAATGCAGACAAAAGAAGGAAATGTTTACTTTTGTGAGACCTTACATTTCCTGAAGGTGACCGTATAAGATAAAGGGATAGGTCTGGCCTAACAAGGGTGGGAGATTTCTAAACCTGATTCTGCCTTATTTAAAAAACCTTTGCCATTGCATTAACAAGACCATTCAGCACCTCTGAGATGCAGGCTGGAAATGTGTACAGGTTGTTAATATTTTTATGAGAGGAAACCATTGTAGACCACAAACTCCATGAGTTAGGCTTCTTCTCTAATTATCTTTTCCCTGAGGTACCTATTATACTTCATGGTGGAATAAATTGTATTAATAATTTTATTCATTTAAATGGGAAATGGTTTCTGAAAAGGAGAAACTAAAAGAGACAGGATCAGAGAAGGAAATGAAGGCTCCACAAGGTTGATTTCTGAATGTCCTGCAGTTATGTATCCCCATATGATACCTTGGGTAAATGTGGTCGCTTTATTTCATACAGGAAGTCATACTGACTTTAAAGGGGAGCTAATCGTGTGAATAGTCCCTACAGTATTTTTAAACGCCTAGTTCATTTTAAGTCAAGCTTTGGTTATAATTTGTATTACACTATTAAGATCTTTATACCAAGTACTATTTTGCTGCATGGTCTAGGTGAACGCTTATTACTGTATTTTTCAGTAATAATACTTTGAGCTTAATTGTAGTCATACTAAATCAAAAAAGGACATTGATAGCCCAGCTACGGTAGCTTGGTAAGAATTAAGATATGACAACATTAAAAGTGGCAAGGTTCCATCATGTCCAGTGGTAAATAACAGAATGAAAACAAGCAGGGGCAACTCTCCCACCTCAAGGACTGTCTCGTGTTAACCTCAGGTAGAAGTTGAGGTTTAAAGTGAGAAACATGGAATTAATAATATACAGCATGTTGGCAAATTTAGATTAATTAATCCCAGCTTCTGAGCAAAGGGAGTGTATTCACTGTGATCAGCTGATACATCCCCAGTGAGCGTTGTGTGTGGGACAGTGGGTGACACACTGTTGTTGTAATGGCTTTTCATGTAGCTGGTTGCTGTTGTATGAGGTTATTACTGACTGACCAAATTAAATCTCCATGCACCAGTATTGCTATTTGAATGATGTTGGTTGGCAGGTGTGGCCACCTGGGGTCTTGTAGAGGTGGTTAAATGCAGGGCCTGAGGTTGAAAAATGGAATTGATCATTTTCTGTCAGGTCCTAGGAAATATCATGGAAAGGTGAGCAGTATTTGAAGACGGAGAGAAAAGAGATACTGAATGAAAGACATTTCTGGAAATGGCTACACTGTGAGATTGCAGGTTTTAGTACAGACCCAAGGCAGTTAGAGGAACCTAAAGTCTGCCAAGAAGTGCAGGGATTACAATCTTTTAAGAAGCAGCATCCCCTGCTTCTCTCCATCAAGTCCAGAAAATGTAAACTGTGCTCAGTGTGCCTGCAAAAAGATTCTGCAGGAGAGGAGGTGCCAGGGATCAAACAGCATGCAGGTCCCCTCTGCTATGCAGATTTACACAGTATAAGAGCCTCCAATGTTCGTGAATTAGTGCTCATAGTGTAAATTTGGATTAAAAATCAGATTCTTTCATACAGAAAACATCATTAGGGTCATGCTTTGGAACCTCACATGGCACAGTGCAGTATCTCACCCTGAAATCCCTGTATCCTACAGGATGGAGGCCATCTTTTGGATGGTGATAGTTTCATGAGGAATTGAGTATCCATATGTGAACATATATGGAGCTGAGTAGCCTCTGTAGGTTAAATTACCTCTGTCATGTCGTTGGGTAATCTCAGTAGAGTGAGTCTTCTTATGTACAGTAGGTTTGTACTAGCACTGCCCTTCAAACACGGATACCGCAGCCCAAGATGAGTTCCAGTAACAATCTGCTTAGCAGTGTCTACTCCTTCTGCTGTTCCCCCTGCTTATGCACCCAGGGATCCTTTCAGTCACTGTGCTGCACTGAGAGCTCAAATTGACCTGCACGAGGAGGTCCTCTTATGGCAGTGGGGAGATTTTGAAAGCATGACTTGAGAGTAAGTGGTGCAATATTGTCGCCTTTTCTGACAATCTTCTAAAGCAATAGTTCTGAGACATGTAATTTTATTCCCCTTTTAAGTGGGATTTAACACAGGCCTAAAGATGAAAATTCAGTTGCCAATGTAGTTTTTCTATCGTCTATTTTATTTTTAAGCTGTCATCCAGCTATTGCATTTATCCTGGACTCTTAAACTGTGGCCCGCGACTTTCTGAGTGCTCAAGTTCTCCATGGGTGCACTCATTCAAAGGTTTGCAGAACTTCCAACAAATGCAGTAAATTCAGGGGATGAAATGAAGAATTTGGGTCCAGCTTCAGTGCAGAAGTGCAATAACTTGACTGCATGGGTCCTGAAAACACAAGTGACATGCTCAGACCCACTTTTCTGGCGAGTTGGGGGAGGGCTTTGAAAAAAAGGCTTGAGCTTGGATCTGCTTCTCATCTAATAGTGAAATACCAGTTGACAATTTCTGATCAGCAGGTGATGATAGCTCTAGTCTGGAGCTGAGGATGCTCACCTCAGTAGCTAGCCTTTGTTGCACTGAACGTTTAGGTATTTTTTCCAAATCAAACATCACTGGGGAGCAGTGACTCTTTGCCAAATTTTGATAGCATCATGGTTAGGGTACAGTGCTGGTACTGGAATTAAAAAGAGGTTATCATTCTTGGAGCTCTATTCCTGAAATATCTCAGTTCTGCAAATTTGTCTCCTAACTAAAATAATTTTGGGAACTTCACCTTAATGTAGCGTGAGACTAAACAACGCTTTTGGCACATGAATCGTGCACTGAAGAAAATTCCCCCAGCTCTGCACATGAATAATTGGCTTATCCTGCTCCATGAAGAACTAATCAATGGCAGCAGAGTAACATTACAGCATAAGCTGCTATTCCTGGAAGGAGTGGGAAAGGGATGATGTGATAAAAAGATTGCTAGGAGGCTCAAGCTCTTGGACTCTCAGCTATTAGATTGATCTCTTTTCACAGTGGAATATGACAGAGATTTTGATTTCTGAGAGATCCTTGGTCTACCTCAGAGATAGGGCCCAATACGTGTTTGAGATCTAGAAGTTCTGGATGTGTTGTTATTTACCTAGTTCAAGGATATAAAAATGTGGGTAACTGAACATTTCTTTCTCTTTCATTCCCTGTAAAGTAAATAGATGGAAAACTTGTAGAAAAAAAATGTGCACTATTATCTAGGTGCATCCTTCCATGAAAAACAAGCTGTCTTGAAGGGGGAAAGACTCCTCAGAGTGGTCCACCCCTAAGCTCTGTTCACCTGCATCATTTCAGTGGCACAAAACTAAACCAATCGCAGCTTCTTTACATCATTTCCAAACAATACAGTCTCTAATACTTTGAGATACTTAGAGGATGAGACTCTGATGTCTTTCACGTCTGACATCTGGATTGGGTCTGTGAAAACTTTACTACTGTGAAAACTCTTTAGACTGAAGTCAATAATAACCATCCTGAACAGAAGATCATGTTTACATTTTTAAAAATGTACATAATATAACAGTCACATCAAGTACAACTCTCTCTGTGGTTGCCCAATGGTAATAAAAATCAGTAATGCAGAAACTTTTTTTCTGGCACTCAAAATAAAATAAAAAAATGAATTGCTAGCATTATAATAAAATGGTTACTTTATTCCTGACCCTTATTCACTTTTCTCTTTCAGAATGTGACCTTCCCTTGGAAATATATTTAAATGATTTAAAGGGTATAGAAAAAACTGCTTCAAGTGGAAGGGACCCACAATGATCATCTAGTCCAAATGCCTGACCACTTTAGTGCTGACCAAGTTTAAGCATCCCACTAAGGACATTGTCCAAATGCTTCTTAAGCACTGAGTGGCTTGGGGCATTGATCACCTCTCTAGGAAGCCTGTTCCAGGGTTTTACTACCCTCTTGGTAAAGAAATGCTTCCCAATGTCCAGCCTGAGCCTCACTTGGTGCAGCATTGTGCCATTCCCACATGTCCAATCACTGGATCCCAAGGAGAAGAGCTCAGCACCTCCTTCTCCCCTTCTCCTCAGGAAACTGTAGAGAGTAATGAGGTCTCCCCTCAGCCTCCCTTTCCCCAAACTAGACAAGCTTCATGTCCTTAGCCACTGCTCATAAGACATTCCTTCCAGTCCTTGTTGCCCTTCTCTAGATGCATTCAAGGATCTTCACATCCTTCTTAAATTGTGGGGCCCTGCACACAGTAGTAGTGACTTTTTTTTTTTTCACAGAAATGTTTTTTAAAAGTTGGGAGATATCTCAACACAAGTATGTGTGGAACTGCACAAAGAAATTAAACAGATCTCTTTTAAAATAATTGGTTTTAATATTAATAAAAAGGTTTCCTTCTGTTTACTAGGTCTATTATTTTTCAATTGGCAGAGGTAAGGTGAGTAAGGAGAGAATTGTACCTATATGAAGTATGGGGCTGAGAGACAGGAGAGCTGGAGAGGGGACTGCAGAGACTTGCCACCAGGGGAAAAGGGAGGGTGTGCCCGGCTGTGGGGTAAGTGGACAGAAAGAGAGACTTGGGCTATAAAGAAAAGAAGATTAACAAAAGTAAGGAAGTGAATGAAATATGATAAATATTTAGACATGTAAAAATAAAATTAAGTATTTAAAATATTAGGAAACTAGCATTTAATGAAGAATAAACTAAGTGAGGTGGTGTGTACACTATGGTACTAAGGTGGTTATAAGCAGTAGGCAGGGGTTCATTATCTTTGCAGAGGCCCAGACAGGCTTACCTCGCCTCATTCTTATTGATTTGATTTCCATGGAGGCTCAGGGCTTAATTAGTCTTTTTTTAAATTCATCCCAAATGAACCACGCTCCCTCCCTACCCCAACCCACCCAAATTTTTGTCCCTGAGCTTCTGTTCGCTGTTCTTAAGAGAGTAAAATAGGAATGCTCTTCTGTTAACCCTAGGAACCTCATAAAAGTGACTTCATTCGAGCATGTACGTGATTCCAATTGAAATCAGTGATGTTTGGGTGTCTGAATTCCTTTGAGATCCTCATCCCAAGTAACTTGCTCAAGGTCACAGGAAGAAGTATGGTGGAGAGGTGAGATTTAAATTCAGTGCTTCTGGCTGTTGTGTTTGTCTCTAAGACCTTTTCCTCTCTGGGACACTGTAAAGTCTAGAGGCTGTTAACCTAAAGGTTCCCTAGTTCAGGAAGCAAGGAGAAGCTGGGAAGCAGCTTGCCCAGCTGACCTAGGAGGGTTATAGAAATAGTTATCAGATTTAAGCTAAGGAATGTTGGTTTCTCCCTCTCTCTTTTTCTTTCTTACCTCTTTCTCTTAGGTTTTGGCTGAAATAAGACATCCTGAGATTAATATTTTACTGTCTGGTCGGGGCAGGTTGAGAAAAGCCTTGGTATGTCTGTCTGGGCCAAGGCAGAGCAGCACTTCACCTGGAGGAGCGTGTTCAATGAAGGGGCATAGTGCAGCTTTCTGCTTCTTTTCTCCTCCTTTTCCTTTGTACTTGAGGCTATGACCCTGGAGCATTGTGGTATAATAGAAAACTATTCTGAGGGAAAAGATTGGCATTGAAAAAAAGATGCATTAAGATATTGTACAGTCATAAAAGATGATGGTAAGGGTTCATCATCCTGGAAAAAAAAACCTGAGAAGCTTATCTTACGGAAGTTTATACCATGAAGTGTTTCAGTGTATCATCTGGCAAATGATCTCCCACTAAAAAGTAGACCAGAAATTGTCCTCAGTTCATGGTGGGACATGCTAAGAGAGCCTGAGTGTCCTTGTACCAAGACTGGGGCTACTAGGGAAGATTACCTCAAAGCTCAGAAGACAGGTATGTAATGTCAAGTGGACAGCCCATCCATCATTACAGACTCATAGTACCAAACTTTGTCATGTCCCTTTGAAGATCTTCTTTATTTTTCTGAAAAGCTGACAGTCATGTTAGCAAATGCTGTTTTGAAAGGAGATTCCTGGAGGCATTTTTTTGCAACTTTGGGGAATGTCCTGTCTCTTGTTATCTTTTGGTTAGTGAGTTTTGAAAACGCTGAATGATGTCTCTTTTAAAAACAAACAAACAAACAAATGAGCATCACTGGCAATTCTTCCTTTTTGTTTTTTTACTGCATAAGATGCTTTGTTTTGTTTTGTTTTTTAATAGCTGCCTACAGCAATTCACTAGATTAAGTTGAATTCTTTTTCAAAGAAAATAATATTCAAGCACCGTAAATTTGTGTGCTGGTTATGGTTCCCGGTGATGACTAGACTCTTGTGTGGGATCGACTTTGTTCTGGCTGCATGAGGGATCATGGCTCAGTGTGAAAGATATCCAGACTGAGGAAGGATTTCTTTTTCTTTGGAAGGGCAAGGGAATGTGGAGTGGGAAGAGGATTAAAACTGCATTTACTGTCTCACTCTGGGGCCAGTTTTCAGTTTTATTGCTGCAGGTTTACACAAGTCAAATGCCTCATGCATTCTGTAATATTTATATTGTCTTGGGTTAAAATTAAAGTAGGAATCAGCTGGAAATGTGACCTAAGCCATACGGCCCAAACTTAAATAAAAAAATTGAGCAGAGTTCAAATTCCTCTTGGGAACCTGTCTCCACTGGGTATAGAGAGATTTAAATCTTAGCTCTTAACCTGAAATCTTAGCTTAACCTAAATGCAGACTGACTAGTGGCTGTGTGTTTTGAGGTGACCTGTGTCTGGTCTCCAGGCCATACAAAGGAGAAACCTGTCCAGGTATGCTCTGGTTCCTCTATGATGCTCTTTGGTCTTCTTTCCAGTGGGGTTCAGTATGTGAGGGGCTGGCATAGGTTAGGCTGGACCAGGGGAGAAGACCTCTCTGTGGATTCAGGCTGGTGTCACCAGCAGAATGGCCAAGCTGTGAGCTCTTCCTGTATGACCACGCACAACATCCCACACACCATTCTCAACATCCACGGGAACAAACACAATATCCCATGTGCTCACAGGGGGCTCTTGCAAGGCTGGCTCTGCCTCTGTTTGCCCCAGTACAAGAGCACAAATGGCCTTCACTGGGGCTAAAGAAAGCGTTCAAGTCTCACACACAGAGTACTGGCCATGTCCACCCCCTTTAGAGCACGGAAGATGGAAGGTGGAGGTTGGAGGATGCTATGAGAGCTGGCAGGGGAGGAGGGGAGCTATAGGTCTGTGCATGAAGGGCTACATGGCACAACAGCAGTTACTTGCATCTTACTAAGCTGAGAATTTTTTTTTAATATTAAAGGAAGAGTTAAGTTTTGTAAAATGCAGGTCTCTGTTCAATGTGACCAGGAGCAAATTTATCTTGTTAGCACTTATTTACAACTGACAATTCTCAATTAGCATTTGAGCCTAGATTCCCATTTCTATAAATCCCTAATGAGAGTATAAATTACTAATGAAAGAGCTAAATCTCAGGGCCAAAGTCTTACTTCATTAACACGCTAATGTAAATCTGAAGTGTTTCTGTTCATCTGAGCAGAGTTACTTCACAATAACACTGGTGTAAATGGTACAGGAATGAATCCTTGAGGTTTCTGCAGTGGGCAGTGTGAGGTGATATTCTGTTTAATTTTCAAATTTTGTTGCTCTTAGAGAAAAAGTCTCAAATGTTTCTGTAGAGTTGTGATCAACCCCCTTGGTCTGGCTTCAAACTATTGATTCCTTTAAATGACTTTTTTCTTCTTGTACCTGCTTCTCATTGAATAAAGGCTGTGTGGAACCCTGAAGTATTTGTCAACTTTTGATGCAACCAGTAAGGCTTTTGTATTTAGTTTAACTAACATTTAATTTCTAAATGGCACAGCTCATAGGAATAAGATAGCAATATACATTTCAGAAATGGCACAACTGAAGTATTTATTATCACTTTTAAATTTTTCACTGATTTTGAATGTCTCCTGCTACTCTGTGATAGTAGACCTCACAGTAAACTCACTGTACTGTGAATATCCTTGGTTTGAAGACTTTATGATATAGATAAGTGATAGAACTGGTAGAATAGCGATGGAACCACTGAAATGAACTCATGTTCAAATGGTCTTTTAGGACAGACATTTAGAATAGGTCTTTTAGGAAATCACCTAGGTAGCAATGTGTATCCTATTGGTGTCAGTGATGCTGTCTTTGTTGTAAACGGCAAAAAAATTTACTAGGCTTACTGGATATCTGAATCTCAAAAATACATTAAAGATCTTGGTTCCACTGGGTACCATTCTGTGTAACTTCAGCATTTGCTGCATTAGAGTGTCTGGGAAGGGTCTTTCTCATCCCACACTGTCAGTATTGTTGGTGAGGGTCTAGTGTGAGTTAAAACCTACACGATCCAGCTTCATGTTCAGTGTTCAGATTTTAAAGACTGAATGTTACAAGTTGTACTTGAATATTAATAAAATGTGCATTAAAATTTCTTCTGCCAAGTTTGCAAAGTCTTCCTTTTAATGATGTCCTTTAGTTAAGCCTGTTCAAAGTGTTTCTTGAAAAGTATATGAGCTAATTAATTAGAAATCCTAACCAGTATTCTAAGGATGACAAATGATAAAGCTAAAATTGTATTTATTAAGAAAGAAAGCTAGCATTGTCATGCTGAGTGAAAGAATTTCACTGGTTCCCTCAAGTTGGGAAATTTCAAACACGTTTAGTAGAGGAGAGAAGACCATTAAACAGTAAAATGTCACAATTACAGTAAAAAATATTCTACAGCTTTATATAATGTTATATAATATATGAGTGAGTACTCAGTATTCTTATAACATTAGCATTCAACCTTGTGGAATCCTGTATACTGTATATTACTCATGATTGTACTAGCTTACAGGCAATAGAAACAAGTAGGAAAAATAACTGCAGATAGATGCTTTGACTCTGCTGAAATGAACTAGGAGGAAGAACACACTCCTTTAGATTTTAGGATCTCTCTTCTTGCTAAAAAAAGCCCTGTAAAGAAGCAAAAACTTGCTGCGTGTTTGGTGGAAAAGCTCACATATACAATATTTAACGTTAAGCTGTAGTACAGCAATCACAAGCTGGTTTTCTTATTCTCATGACGTACTGCGCCAGTAAAAGCCAGTGCAGGAAGTCATCCTCGGCAGAAGGCTGTCTCTCTCGTAGAAGGTCAGATCTGAGGTACTTAAGACAAGATCGGTCTTGTAGTTTCTAGCTGCTGAAGCTGTTTCTGTAGCCAGTTAGATAAGTTAGGACTGTTTGTGTAAGGGCTTTCCGTGAAGTTATGAAGTGATACATCAGCTTTCCCTCTGAACAGCACAAAATATTTATTTCAAACCTCTCCATGCCTGAAGATAAAACATAGATTTGGTGTCACATAGTTGGCAAAGGCAGTTTCAGAATTAGGCATTCTGAATCCTACGTGGCATGCTTTATAAATGACTGTTTTTAGTCTAAAAACATAGTTGTCATCTTGCTAATATACCAGTATGTAAACAGCAAAATTATGATGTGCAAAAAATGGAAGAATGAATATAAAACATTTTGTAACAGCTTACTTTATTTCTTGTAAATACTTCTTTTTTTGGTGACATACTAAAATAAACAATCGTAAGTAGAACTGTAACGATTTTTGTGAGCTCAGTTATATCTGAATAGAAATGAGGACTGGATGAGATTCTTAACTCTAATGTTTGCCAAGAATTTGTCTTTTAGGTGTGTGTGTGGAGAGGGGGTTGGTTGGTTTTCTGTGTTTGTTTTTATTTGGGTTTTGGGATCTTTTTGTGTGCTGTGTACTCTGTTCCACCCTTGATGGTTTTGTGGTCATAAAAGTTCAGACTGATGTGAAAGTGAAATTAAAAATATTGTTTCATAGTGCCTGAAACCTATTTTAATTGATTAAATATAATCAAGGTTTCAAAAGCAAAAAAAAAAAAAAAAAGTAATTCTGGGGCTTTTGTAGTTAAGAAACAAAAAAGATTTTAATACTTAGGAACAAAATTAGAACAATTTTGAAGCATTCTCAAGAATATTCCCGCTAGGAAAACTATATTTCTTTGTGTATACTCTATTTAGGTTTTTCCAAGAGATATTTTTAGAGTTAACAGTTCTGTATATACCATAAGTAAATAGATGAGGGAGGATTTCTGTCAGATACTATGGTGATGGACTTTAGTTTAAATCCTTAAGACAGATAGACAGAAGTAGATTAACTAGCCTTAGTTATTTCATGTTCCCTGTCTGAGTGGAAACATGTTTCCATGTTGAGGTAGAATGTCCTAGCAGCCTGAAGTTGTAATGTATTTACTGCCTTTTGATGCATCTTGTTTAACATTTGCTTAACATATTTATTCAAATGAGGCTGGGCACTTGTTTATCTCTTATCAAACAAAGTGGGACAGCTCTAGGACAAGAGTAAATAGTATCAGCAGAAGCACCTTAAGACTTCTTTTTTTTTTTGTGTGTGTATGATAAGATAATACTTAGCAAAGAAAATAACATCAGAAGACAATCTTGTGAAATCATTTATTAGCCAAACTTTGGGTAACTTTTGCTTGATCTCTTAAAATATAATAAACTTTAAGGGCTGGAAGAAAGCAAAAATGCAATAAACAACCTTAAATCCAAATCAAACTCCTCACTCCCATCCTCAACCTGAGGCAAACCAACTAACCCAACCCTTGGATCGTCAAATAAATAAACTTAAGGATAAGGCTTCTGGACGGAGTATGACCAGAGTTTAATTCAAGCATTTATAAGATAAATCTCAAAATAATCTATCCTGACTGGCAATTGCTTGGATTGCCTTGAATAAAGAATCCTGTGTGGTGTTACTTCTAACTTTAACATGATGGCAAAACATGCATGCTCTGTCCATCGCCCATTCTCATTTTCTCTTTCCCATTCTTATTCATACTGATCCCTATTCTACCCTGCACACATCAATCATTTATATGGACTAAAAGTGTACCAAATCAGCAACGGTCTTAATCACAGCTGATTCTCAGTGCTGGCCTCAACTCTTCAGGCATTGTCTGTCCCTTTTTGCTACCTGCTCTAAGGATTAAGTGCCTAGACTTCCCCTTAGATATATCTAGTGCAGTACCACAGCATCAGTAGGTCACACAGGTGTGTCATGTGGATGGCTGTAGTTGGTAAATCCAGAATCCCTCTCTCTTCACCCTTGGGGAAGACTCTGTCACAATAACTTCTGGTGCAATCTTTGCTTAGGAGGGTGTACGGCAAAATCTATGCCTAAATGTCCCTAACGTGTGAAATGTGATTTTAAATATAGGAGAGAGAGTACCCCCTTAGTAATTACCTGCTAACCCTATAGCAGTGAGTAGTCTCACATAAACAGACTAATCTCCAGAGAGCATGAGAGGAAAAGATGTCTTAAAAATTATGGTGATTTAATTTTATTTTGCCCTAGAATGACATTCTCCTGAGTATTTGTGAAAATGAAGATGAATATGCAGGGCTACATTTGGTTGATTTCGCGCCAGATGGCCAGTTGCAGAGGCTGAACTAAGCTGAACTGATTGATTCGTTTTTGCCATATTGCATGCTGGCGTTTACCAGAGTTCACATCATTCAAATACTAACATTTTTGGTGCTTCCTCTTTTTAAAAATTTATCTATTTATTTTAAAATCTCTCTCGGTTTCTTGGGATGACCTCTGCTTTCATAATGTATTCTTCCTCCTCTCTTTTCCGCCTCAGTATTTAAAGGAATTGGTCTTTTCCCTACCAAATGGTTGGTTGGGTTTTTTGTCTTTAAAAAGATTTAACAAACTGCTCACAGAGACAGGGAAAGGAGAAAATGCAGAAGACAAACGTGCGTTATAGTACTCTTTTTCCTCCAGAGGTTTAACTCTCTTGCACTAATTTATCACACATGAACAGAAAATACAACAACTTGTATTAAAATGGAATTCTTAAAAATCTGTGGTTTCAATTTGCCTATTATTTTTGTGATCATAGAGCAAGTAATTTAAATTCCCACTGTACTAACTTTCATGGAGATGTTCCATTAAAAGCTAATGGAGATTATGTCAATAGTTACACAGAAATTACTCCACAAACTCGTGGAAATTAATAGGAAAAAAAATTCATTTGTTTTGATCCATTTTATAGATATTTATAACAAACAATACACAGGGAGTAGGATACAGTGTGTGAATGTGCACACATGTGTCTTGTAGCTCAGAATAGGTATATTTTCGGGGAGGATTTGAAGGACATAATGCACATGGGTTTTCTTGTTAGGTTCTGTGGGCCTTGGCAAGATTTCTGTGAAACCTTACTATAGTGCCTTTCTGTGAAAGTGGCATTACTCATAATGTTTATTCATTTCTACACTTACATAAAACCTATTGGAATATGAAAGAAAGTAAGATCTTCTCATTTTTTTTCTTTTCTGTAAAATACAATAGTGTGATCAATTTGTAGAAGGAAAAAAATAATATCTGAGTATATTCTAGGAGGTAAATATAAGCAGAGTAGTCTTTTGGCAAAAGAACATCTGCATTTGTGAGAGGAGTCTTTCTTTTCACCTGATACCCAGCCATAACTCTAAGTCTAATGTCTTTGTTAGGCCAAGTGCTTTGTGAAGCACAATTCCTCACTGATTTCATACCTTAGATAACGAGGGCTTTGTAGGGTCAGAGGAGAGCGGAAAAAAGTGATGGGATTTATGCTTTATGGACAGCAGTACCCATTGATTAACAGGAGAAATTTAGATCAAAATGTTTGTCAGAAAACTAGCAAGTAATGGCAAGGCCCAGCCTTGACAGATTCCAGGTGAAGACCTAAAAGGCACCAGGATTCTGAGGAGAGGAGTTTAGGGCATACTCATTTTGCAGGATTGGACCTGCAGATAGAGCAACATCTCTAGTATGTCACAAAGTCGACATGGTGCTTTATAGGGCAAATCCTTCACTGACACAAGCTCATATGGGGCTGGGAAACCTCCAGATTATTCAAAACAAGTATTTATCACTGCTGGCTGTTGTAGGCCAGGTGATTACTTCAAGAGGGCACAGCCATCCTCAAGTCTTCAGCTCAACTTTGTTGCAGCTTGGTCAGATACGAGGCACATCCCACAGAAATTTGCTCCCCTAGGGAAACCACGTTGGCTCCTACACTGTGATGGGTGATATGGTGGTGGGAATGCTGTTTGCCCTGGGTTGCACACCTCCGCTCCAAAACACTGGCTCTTGGCAGTCCCAGAGCTCAGGCAGATGCATGCCCTGTCACAGGCAGCCCCTTATGGGAGTGTCAAATGGGGAGGGGATTGTGAAGTGTGGAGATGAACAGAGAAAGCAAGGAGAAAGCAGAATGATAGAAAGTTATTTTTTTTAAATATCTAGAGCACTATGGAGTTACTCTTCAAAATATCCTCTGAACTTTTTCATCTAATTATTTTACCAGCTGGGAGAGTGAAAAAGGTACAGCACTGAAGAACTCAGTCCTAAAGTTTGCCTTCTACCTCACTCCAAACACCTCCTGACACTCGTGCCCAAAGATGCCCGGTGAGATTGATATAAATCCCAACTTTTCTCAGCAGTTCTCTGCATATCTTTGTCACCTGTAACAGCGCTGTGAGTCGAACAGAGCAGTCAGAAACCCAGCCTGTAGGATTGAGACGGATTAAAAAGGGTGAACCTACAGTACTTTATTGACCTAGGTCCTCACATTAACCTGATCTGATCCTTTAATTACTATGAATAGAATAGGGCTTACAGTCCTACTTAATAACACCCCATGCTTTTTATTCTATAAAGAGCTTTCCTATTCATGTGGCCTCTTCTTTTCAGATTTGCAGATTTGTAGCAAGAAGGAATGCATGTTTTTTTTCTGGCACTCCAGGGGAGAAAGCTACCTAATGTGGATGTGTGGGATACTGGAAAGCATAACCACAACCTTTCTGTTTGGAAAAGAGTTGTTTGGAAACCAGTCCTGGTTCAAGCAGTTTGTTATGTGCCAGGGAAAGGCAGAAGTAGCAAAGGCAACCAATACATAAGCTCTTAATTTTATAAAGGTAGTAGTAGGAATTTAACATAGTTTCTATGCTAATAGGAAGTGTAACCAAATAAGATATATACTTTTCCCCCTTCCCATGCGCATTTCCCGCCCCCCCACCACCCCTCGCCCCAGGCTCAGAGAACCAGCACGTTGCTGCAATCTAGGCAGACAGATACATACACTTATGATCATATATATATGGGTGATATATGATACTGTAATTAATAACTGGTATTTTCTCTGAATTCAGGAAAGCAGCTGCAGCCCACTGATAAGGTACTTTATGAGAGTAAAAATCAAAGCTGAGTATTAATGATTATAATTTGTTGTGATCGAGAACGGTGAAACAATCATTTTATTTCTTGAACAGAACTGAAATATGAGTGGGCCGCTGGGTTAAAAATGAAAAGGGGATGCAGGCTGTGATTAAAAGCCTAAGACATTGTGCTAAAAGTGGTATAAAAAGTAGGAACAGTCCCCCTAATTTTTACATGAACATATTGTGCCTAGCGTCTTCTGTGGATCCACCCAGAGGCGAGGTTGAGGGAGCAATCTGAATCTATTTTTGAGTTGAAGATGGAAAGAGTGACAGAAGTAGAGGGTTTGGGCCTTTTTAGGAGGGGAGGAAGGGGAAAGAGAGAAGGAAAAGGAAGAATGTGGCAAAAACCCCCAATGGGGTGTTGGAAAGAACCCAACCAAAATCAGGTCTTTCAGTCATCACTTTCAGTACGATTTGCCTGAGCACACAATCCTTTGACTATTGTAATTATAAAAAGATAATAGCTGCATACTGAATTTGGAAGAGAAAGGGAATATGCTGTAGATATTTCACCATTTAGAAATTTTTCTGCTTATTAAGGAACAACATGTTTCAGCATTATTTTAAGGCTAAAACCTGATTAACATGCAGCAATGAAACTAGTCTAATTTTATTTTACTGAAATTGCTGTAAATAACACTTTTAGTAAAATAAATACTGAAAGAATATGGCATTTGACAGCAAAGATGTACATAAAATATTTTATCATTAATTCCTTAGCTTTCACAAGACAGGTATTGTTAGGAGCCAGTCTGATTAGTCTATCAAAGGCACATCGTTGCCTCCTTCTCCCCCACCCTCCGCCCCCTTGAAGATAGAATAATCTTTACTATGCTTTTAAGGAATAAGGATTTAAATTGAAGCAAACCGTGAAACTGCCAAAGCATGCTCATTATTGACAGGTTATATGAAAATGATTGCTTAAAATTCCACCCCACAGACAGACAGACAGACAGACAGACAAATATAATCCCTACTTAAGCATTATAGTCTTCCTCTCTACTGCTACTCTATATGGCTGTAATCTCAAAAGACCATTTATTAAATGTGAAATATTGTATGTTCCTGCAGCCTCCTTCCTTGATTGTGTTCTTAGGGCCTTGTTGGGCAATTGATTACTCTGTGCACAATCCTGCTGTTTAAGTATTAATGGCAAAACCCCCATTGTCTTCAGGATTTAGGCCCTTTATGATTTTTTTAAAGTTCATTATATTTCGCAAGCAACTGAGTTTAAAATCCATGATTGGAAAGACTTACCCCTCACATCTTCCTGTGAAATGTTTTACCTTTAGAATGAAAAAGCATTTGGAGACTGTAGGATGGTTTTGATCTGCGGGATTAAAAGGAATCAGTACTGAAAATGGATTCACATCATTTTCTTTTTGGGTACCCAATACTTGGGGGGAGGGGGAGGAGAGAAAAAATAACAGTTGATTTAATATAAGTGGGCTGAATTCTCTCTCCTGGTGGGTCTTTCAAACCTCCAGTTTCTGTTCTTGCCATTGCTCTGTGAATATCCCCCTCCCCTTTTTGTTAAAAGGCATTTCCTATGAAAGCCTACAAAAGCAGCTTTCAATCTGATTAAGCTTCTCCCATAAAAAAGTACAAAAATAGGGATACATTTGGGTCAGTATCACCCCTCTATTCATCTGCCTCAATTTGCCTAGGCTACTTAGTAAAGACACTACACGTGAATGCAGAAGGGTCCTGAGGTCGTTAGAAGCTCCCCAAAATTTCATTTATGAAATTCCACGGTTCAAGAATGACCATAGCCCAAAACCAAATAGTCAGGAAGGCCTGCGCAGCTTGGCACAGTTGTGGGCTCACCACTGACATGTGCCAGTTTTTCAGCCTTACCTGGAGTGAGCTGTTACTTGCTGGAGGTGGAAGGAATGGTTGTCTCCGGAGATCCCCATCACCGGTTATGCCTATCTTGGGGTGTTCCTCCTCAGTGAAGAGGGCCAGTGTCTCACCCTCACAGCAGTGGGTCCACTTCCAGAGCTTGCTCATTGATTCACCTGCAATTAAGGAAAACTGTGGTCTGCCTTAGGCTACCTACTTGTGGAAAGGGTACAGAATAAGTGTTTCTGGTGGGTTTTGTGAGGAAGGTTCAGTACCCAAAAAACTCTGGCGTTGACTTTCCTCAATATCAGCACCTGTATCTCTAACTCTCCCGTTTATAGAAATGCTTATAATATTTGTCTCCAGCAGATTAGTATCTGCGTGAGGTATTTGTGCAGCAATTCACAAAGGCGCTGTGATAACGCATGTAAGCATTTTAGCAGGGTAGCACTGAAAAATAAGCTTGAACTGGAACCGTGATTTCTTTCTGCCCTCGCAAGAGGTTTGTAACCTTTCTTAATAATTTTTTTCTTTAGTACACAGCAATGTTGAAATGAAATCTTTATTACTAAATGAATGAATGACTGGTGTTGCTTAGGGCATAGACTAAAAGCCGTTCTCACGTGAAGCCCAAGTATTGTTGCTGTTGCAGTTGTCCTGTTGTTTTATTAGTTCTGAACAATGTTGGACTCTCAAAATCTAATAATCTCTGTAAAGTGTCTTCCCTTGGTAGCATCTCTGGTAATGTAGAGTAGGTTCTCAAAATGCAATAAAAGCATAAAAGAGAATATTATCATAACTGCTTTCAAAAACTAGGAAAAATGGACAAGTGAAAAGGAGGCAGACTGCATAGAAAAGAAAAAGGAGAAAAGGTACAAAGCATTAGTTTTTAATCACTTTGTACGTGTATTTATGATTTAATCTGCTAACAGCCATGTTATGCACAGCATAGGATTTGGTAGATATTTCAGTGCCAGCTGCACTTTTTTTTTTTTTTCTGAGGAGGAAGAGAGAGAATTGACCAAAACTGTGATGTGTTTTACTCAAGTTATTAGTCAAATTATTAAAAAACCAAACCCAACATGGATTTTTTTCCTAATGGTAATCAGTTGCCATTAACCATAAATAAACAGCAAATGGTTGTTTAAATATTATAACTGGTCTATTTCTCTTATTAACTAACCATCTTATGATCTCTGAAGAGGAAAAATGGCCCTTGAGACAAAAGCATCTTTCCAGTGAGTGCATGTGTGTGTGTGTGCACATGCATGTGTGTGTGCATGCCCAACTATACATAGATAGATATGTGTGTGCACAAGGCTAAGTGCTTCACAGGTTTGTCACTGGAGAACAAACTCCTGCAGTTCTCATTTGATTTTTAAAAGCAGGAAATGTAAATTCTGCCCTCAGAATGTCAGAATGCTGCAGCTCTTTTGCTACATAAGTGAAAGATATATTTTTTTAATTATAATCTTTTATACTAGTGACTTTTACATGAAGTTACATTCAGATGTTTTATGTTTCACATTTATTTAAACAATCATTGTCTCTCTCAAAATATTTTCCCCGAAACCTTACGTACAAGTAATAAAATCCTTGTATTGGAGCAGGTTCATCTGATAATAGTAATACAAGGTTGTCTGATTATGCTAAAAATTATATTGGAGAAAGGAGATTTTATTAACTGACTTAGAATGAAATCCATAACATCTATAAGCTTTCGCCCTTCCAAATGGACCAAAAGCTTCATTAGAGAACAGAAACCATTTTTTTTAAAGGATGCATACTAAAATATAAAATACATTTAAATTGAAGTCTAGGGAACAAATGATAACTATTAAATTTCTTTGCCAGAAAGACATCATTTAATTTTACTTCCCTGCCATGTTAGCATCTTGGTGCAGCATCTACATGCTAACATTTCAGGCAATTCACTCCCCGATTTTAAGTAGTTTGAGAGGTAACCTGAGTTCATGGAGCATTCTAAGAGCCAGGTTCAGTGCTACTGGATGCCATACTTAAAGCTTTTCTTCTTGTGTCTTTGTATAGGTCAGTAGTATCTAGGTTCTGCCATCCACATTAGGCTTTTGAAACACGACTCTTCCCAGTGCTTTTGATGTGCATTACACCTCAGGAAGATAACTGTTCCAGAAGGGATTTTGCTTGGCATGTTTCTGTGCAGGAATAAGAAAAAAAAAAAGAAAAAAGCATTGTTAGCTCTATTCCTGTAGAAAAAAGGATTTTCATCCCTGTGTTTGCAAAGGCAGTTGCCCACTAGCTCTGGCAGTAACTTTTCTCCCTCTTTGACAATCCGCAGGATTACATGACAGCAGGAGATGTTGGTAGAGAGTTGCATGTAGTCCCCTGCTTGCCTAACAGTTGCTGTTTGTGGGAGCATTTTGCCTCAGATTGGACTCTCCCAGGTTTTGTAAGGCGGGAATTAGCAGAAAGAAGGTGCATGCCAGGGAATGTCCTCTGGCCTTTCTTCCTTTGGCTCAGTCACATTCCCCTCTTCCACCTCCCAGAAGGGAATCCAGCTTAGATTTAGGACCTTTACAGGACTTCCCTGCGCCCAGACTGAGGAGGAATCCCAGATATTCAGGAAGGCTTTTCTCGGGCTACTTCACTCCAAACTATTTGCCACTGTACACAGTATATCTTCCAAGCAATGTTGCTTGTGGTTCTTATGTTAGAAAATTACTTTTTCCCACCCCAAGAAATATATTTAGCATAGATACTTATTTATTTTTTATTTAAAAATATTTTATTTGAAAAGATGAAAATAAGTTATTGTTTTCTATGAATGGCAGGCTATTTTGCTTAAAAAAGAAATCCCCCAAACCTTAATGACACTGGAAAATTTTTAATACAGGCATTTTTGTCAAACTATTCAAACACCTTACATTCTGCACATCAGTAAACAGATTTCTCCTGTAAACTGAGGTATAAAAGCTCAACACTTTTAAAAAAAAGGTCAATAAATTATGGAAATCTGTATTTAAAAACAAACAAACAATAACAAACACAAAAACTTTAGTTTCAGTCTGGTGATTAAAAATAAGGCCACCGTGGGAAAAATGTGTTGATCAATGCAGTGGAAATGGTTGTGTGTTGCTAGAACAGAAAACTTGGAGAAATGCTTTAGTTTAGATGTTATGGTTATTTAGATCAGAAATAGCTATCTTCTAATTGGCAAAATAAAGAAAGATTGGAAGAAGAATTTCACAACACTGTCATTTTAAGTTTGTGACTTCTTTTTTTGGGAGACATGTTATTCTCTTCCACGTGATTTCTAACCTCGCTTAAGTACTGAATTCTCAACAGATTCAAGAAAACATCAGACTTTGCAGATGACATGCAATAAAACATGAATTCTGAATATCTGCTGCAAAAGTAATTTATTTAAGAGAATTGGATTATTTTGATAAAAGTAAACCACTTTCATCAGGAAAATAGTTGTTGTTTGTTGCTCAAAAATGTATTTACTTTTTCAAAACTTACTTTCTGTTAATAATAATATAGTTCCTTCAGTTTTGAGCCTTTCTACGTTACTTCACAAATATTTGGCTTGTTTCTGTTAGATTTAGTCCAGCCTTTAGAGAGTTGCAGCCTTACATACTCCCCTTGCAGCCATTTCCAGGGCCTTATTCTGTAGCTTCTGAATATACTTTCAGCAAAAAATTAATTTTCCTACTCGAGTAAGGCTTTCTGAAATGGGCCTCGTTAAAAAAATAACCCTGACAGTATGGTAAGAAAATTAATAAATGACTCGATCTGCCTGAATTTATTTAGACACCACTGGAGTCCTCACTACATGTGGAAATAGCAGTGGCCACAGTTGCTTCACCGGAGAAACCCTTTTTGACACTCAGGAGCTAAGTTTGTCTTTACTGCTGCAGACCCGTGCTATTTGAAGACAGGACTGTGGTCACCAAAGGGTTAAAGCCAGTTTTGAATTTGAGTTAATCCATATGCTAATCTATTTTAAATATCCCTGCATAACTACCAGCATATTTTTAGCGGCGCAGTTTGTTGTTCCAGTTGCTAGCTATTTTTGATGACACAACAAAATAGAGCAGAATATAGTTTTACGGTTTATTTTGGCCTCTAACTTTAAAAAAGGGCACACACACTCCCTCCACCCCACCCCCCATCCCCCTCCTTGTCCAAGGATATTTTTGATTTGAATGGTCTATACCTGCCCTCTGCAATCAGTCAATTATTGTAAGCAGTGTGATGGGCCTGGGGTATTAGTGCTGAGAACGTTCCTGTTGTCCCTTGGGTTAGGGATTGTTTTGCAATGATCACCCGTCCTGATTTGAAGATTGCATGACAAGACACTATTAAAGTAAGGGCAAGGAATTCAATTTCTCGATGTCATTTTGCCTGGCCTGGTTTTGAAAATAGGTCACTGTACGCTATCTGGATTTGTATATTATAACAGCACCTGCTAGCATTTTTGTAGTGACGGGTCTGGCCATATTTTCGTTATAAACCCCTATTTTCAGGGGTTTATAGACTGTAACTTGACCGTAGAAAGAAGCTTCTATCTAAATGGTGGCATGCAAGGTCTCTTCTAAGGATCACATTTTTTTACCCCGCAGATCTCAGCAGGTACATGTTCAGCCATTTCTGCCAGAGTGAAAAATGAAAACATGTTTTCAGCTGCAATTTGGTACCGATTCCTCAGGAAAAAGCTACAGTGCAATGTTTATGTTAATAAGAATTTGAGTAAGTATAGGTTGTAAACACTGGGCATATATATTTTAATTATGCAAATCCACAATAATAAATGCCCTTATATAATGGAAGGATTTAACAGGGTCAAAAGCCTGTTGTTTGAAAAGGTTGGTAAATAAATCATATGGATCTGAATGTCAAGTTTATGTTTATATAGTCATTTACACTGCTTTTTCCCATAACGTGGAATTGTTTCTGAGGGAGTCAGCATCGCTCTGTGGCCTAGTATTTTAAATCGTGAATAGATTCTCGCTTACACAACTGAATCAGCACAGCTGTGCAAATGTGTGTGTTTAACACTGATTAAATGCTTCCACCTATACATTAAGAAACCCAAACTGAACTCCCTTACTATGGCTCACTGTGGGTTTTTGCAGAGTAGCTGTGGAGGTGCGTGTCGTCACCTGCCACGGACTTCCTAACGTGCTTTACTTTTCGTTTTTAACACAACCAGGAGCAGCCAGGCAGCAGCCGAGCAAAATGGAACTTCTTCTAAAACAAAGATAATAAAATATGTTCGAGTAACATTAAAGGATTGTCAGAAGACTGCCGATGTAAGGAAATTCAGGGTTAATGCTGCGTTACTTCATTTTGAAGTCAACCCCATCACGCCTGTTTATTGCGGGGGTCTTCAATCAGAGCGATCACACAACGGTGCGTTGGAGGCTGTCGCGGCACCCAGTGTGCTGAGCCCAGTGCAAAACTTTCAGGGTGCCAGATATACAAATTCCAAATGTATTTATTTATTACTTTTGGGGTGGGGAGCAGAGGAGTGCCAGAGTGAGGAAAAAGAGGAGGACAGTCCTGGTCAGCATTGCTGGCTATGGCCGTGCTGAAGGGTTCAATGCAGCACAAAAGAGAAAGGTGGAAACCCCCCTGCCACTCCGGCGCCCAGGACCCTGCCTCATTTTGGCATTTGACATTAAGATTCCTAGAGGTATTATTTTTACCAACTCCTTGAAATAATACCCACCGGTAAACCAAAATCCCCCATCCCCTGCAAAGCCAACAGTTTGCTACTTAAATGGGTTTAGACTTAATTTTAATGGAAGTGAAACATAGTCGATGGAGGCAAATTAAAACCATATAATTTTGTAATCTTAGTTTAGCTATAATTGCGGCAATAAAACAGTGGAAAGAATAATTGTGGAACATATGTTTGTGAGTGACATTATCTAGGTGACTTCCCTTTTACGGCAATGCGCTGCTGTCCTATTTGTCTTCCCCTCCCTATGCATTGGAATGACAAACCTGCGAGCCCGGAGTTAATGCTGATTGCGGCAGCTGCTTACACACCGAGTCTCCATGGCAACCGGGGACGTTGCCACGCAACCGTATTCTTTTAGGGACAGGGAAAATGCCCAAAGGCTTACTAAAAATACATGGAAGGGAGGGGGGGGGGCGCGAAAAAAAAAAAAAAATCTTAAATTTTCTTACTACTTTTAATGGGTCTGAGGGACCGTGCTACCGCTTGAAAGCTGAGGTCGCACAAATAAAAACCCGGCCCTGACCTTTCAAAAATTGCTTGCCGTTGCTTGAAATCTCGAGCTTTATTGACAAAGATGACTTTTGATCGATTGTAAAATTGGTAGCTAACGCGCGGCAGCCCTCTCAGGCTGCAAGATGCAGAGCTGGCCCATTGCTATTCCGGAGAGGTTGAAGGTCAGCCGAGAGCCATCAATGCCGTATTGATCAGCCGAGCTGAAAAATGCCCGTGTTTACAGCTCCTCGCACCGCGGGGCTGCGGCCCGGGGCTCCGGCGGGCTCTGCCGCCTCGGCGCACGCCGCGGAGCGCGCCGTCCTCCCCGCGAAAGTGACATCACTTCAGTCGGCTCAGCTGTTTCTGCAGTTTTCTATAAATAGCTAGATAAAAAATTGAAGGCTGCTTTTGGAGAATTTAGCCAGCCAATCTTCTGATCGTCAGCAGCCGAGACAGGCTGGGTTTGGGCTTTTTTTTCTTTTTTTTTTTTTTTTTCCCCCCCCTACTAATATTGCTCTGCAAATTCTTCCCTCCTAGTATTTGGAGCTTGACCCCGAATAACCAAACACTGTGAATGGGATGCGGGGCTGCATTCAGGATTGTTCTGGGATGGATATTTAATTCATCCTTTATTGCTTCTCTTGCTGTTAAAACGTGATTTAGACAGGAGTGAGGGATGGAAGGAGGAGGAAGAGTTGGTTTTGCTCTACAGTGCCTGGCGTTGTGCTGATGTGGCATGTTTGCTGAGCTGGGTATCACCCCTACCTGCAGAAACTCCCACCTGCCTGGCTCTTGTGTGCCCCCCTGAATTAAACACGCCGCGCGCTGGAGTCAGAGCTACACTGGGGCTCCTGTTGGTTGTAATAGCAGAGACAAAGTATTTGAAGGAGGCAATTAGAAAAGCAAACAAAAGCACTGCTAATAAGCACACTTCCTATTTTTTTCTTGATTCTGATTTTGCCTCTCTATTTCCTAATTAATCCTCTAAGATGAAAGAAAAACATCATCTGCCTCACCTGTAAATAACCTCTTGCTCAATATTATTTCTTTCCGCAAACGGGAGCATTTAAAAGCTGCAAAGCACAAAGTCTTGAAACCGTCTGGATAAAAATGTGCTTTCTGCAAGTCTTGTGATTTTCTTGAACCGTTGTGGTTCTTTTAGGAAAAAGAGAGGAAGATAAACTTGCAAACCTAAGAACAACTGATTCAGGTAGAGAAAAGCATGTCCTCTGCAGACTCCATCAGCACGTAAACCTCATAGAATCATAGAACCATTTTGGTTGGAAAAGACTTTTAAGATCACCAAGTCCAACCATTAACCTAGGACTGCCAAGTCCACCACTAAACCATGTCTCTAAATGCAACATCTATACATCTTTCAAATTCTTCCAGGGATGGTGACTTCCCTGGGCAGTCTGTTCTAGTGCTTGACATCCCTTTTGGTGAAGAATTTTTTACCTAATATCAACTTATGCTGAGTTCCTCTTGCTTACCATGCCTTTGCTCTGCCTGGGTTGCGTTCCCAGTGGGAAATGGGCAGGTGTCATGGAAGAGGAGAGTTTCACACAGCCCATGAACCTCGCTCAGCTTTTCAGCACTCCCAAGAGCAAGCCAGCGCTCAGCATCACACAGGATCAAGCGGCAACTGTCCTGAACCTATTTGATTTGAACAGGGAACTGAAACTGCTTGGCAACAGGAGAGATGAAAGTACTTGTTTTTCAGAAAAGTTAATGGCACTAGAAATAGAAACCAGACAGTTCCTTGAAGGCGGGGAAGAGAGGACCAGCAGGTTTTCTTTCCCGACTGCAGTACTGATTGCGGTGCAGTGGGTATTGAAAGTGGAGCGGTATGGCCTGCATAGTGTGAGGGATTAGAGCAGAGAACTATAATAAGGCATGCTTGCCTCAAAATATGCGTCTTTCCCTTGGCAATAGAAGTGCAAATGAATTGCAAAATGTATGCAAAATTATTGATATATTTGAAAATGCATTTGTTCTCTACAGAAACTGATCTATAAATGATCCTGAATGTAAAATTCAGGGTCTGGTCTAAGGATGGAGATCAGTGAGTCTTGCATCCTTAAATGTTTTTTGAAAATCTGGGTGCATACGATACAAAACAAAGCTGCAGTTGTTGATTGAAATATTTCTGCTATGGTTAATGTTTAGTCTTTTTGAATGGTCAGTGCTGATACTCTGACTTGGGAGGGGAGAGGAGGAAGGAAAATGGTAGAGCGAGACAAATGCCATCTGCTTTCTCTTCAGAGTGGGCTGGGTAGCATTTGACCCATTCCCTGAGCAGAATGCAAATAAAACAGTCTAGAAGAGATGAAATAAATGAAACTTTATAACTTTCTGAATTTAATTTGCTGCAGAGAAAACTATCAGTTGAAAGATGTAGTTAAATTTTGCCCAGAAACTTGTTAAAAATTTATCCAACTTCCAGAAGAACTACTGGAGAAGTATTCTCATAGGGAAAAAAATCCCACAACAACAGAGTTAAGATTATTTACTTGGATTGTACTTTAAAAAAATGAATTCTGTTTTAAAAGAATTATTTTTATTTGTGGATATAAACGAATGTCAAACCCTTAAAAATTGCTGATTTTTTTCAGCAATATATTTATCTTTCAGTAATGCTCATCTTTTTCCATTATCATTGAATTCCATTGCACATTTTAAATAGTGCTGTTTGATAAATGTGTAACTTCCACTGTGAAATAAGCCACACATAATTGGGATTTTTGGTGCTGAGTTAAGTTCATAGTCTCCTTATTTAAAAAATCACCTGTTTGGTAAAGTGGAATAGAGAGGGCTGAAAATAAATAACACCTTCCTATGTTCCTAAGACCAGCATCATCTTGTCTTATTAGTCAATACAATTGGCATGCATTGAGTACTGAAAAGCTGGACAACAGTTTTTTTATTATCTTTGCCTGTTCTCAAGCCAAATGCCTTCTGGGGCCAAGAGTCTTGACTCTGCATCCTGTGACCTTTTCAAAGTCTCATAGTGAAAATATGAGTGGATTAGCCAAATTTGTGGATCACAGGCCGGCTCATTAAGTCAACAGGAGCTTGCTTGCTGATTTCAATTGAAGCAGGAGCAAAACAAAAGTTGGGTTGTGCTCTAGCAAAATTCCATTTGACTTCAGGTCAGAAATGAAACTCATTCCCGTCATCTTTATCATCCTTTTATGTCTTTTTACTGACAGACAGGAACTTTCCTTTTCCTGAATCCTTTCCCAAGAAAGGAAAGGTGAGTCTATCACTTTTATTTCTGAGCATGAAAGCGTCACCTACCTAGGACCACCTCTCTGTACACTGCTGGAAGGAAGGAGGGAAAAACGACTTGCAGAGTGGGTGAGCACTGGCCAAGTGCTTACTGGTATGATCAAACCTGGTATTTGTCTGGGGAAGAGAGGGGGAGTGCCCCAGGGAACAATTCCTAGACTACTGTGAACTCATCATATGCAAGATGTTTGGAAACCCTGCTGGGCTCAGTGTTTTCCCTCTCCATCCCTGGCAGGGCAAGCAAAGAGATCCAAGAAAGTATGTCCTAAACCACTGTACAACATTTGAAAGGACCGGGGAATTCCTTCTGTTGTCTGTAATCTTCTCCTTGACTTTATTCTTTAAGGCATTATTTATTTTTATTCAGTGTGGTTTTCTCTTACTGCTCTGGTAACCAGACCTCAGGATTTCTTCAGCACTAGAGGCTGGCTGAATAGAAGTAGGGTGTGTGTTTGTGTGCACAGGCACGCATGGGGACATCAGCAAACAAGATGCTTTACAAGCCTGTTTACTAGTGGAACTATACACAGAGCAGCCACATTGCTACTAAAAATCTGTTTAGTATCTTACAACTAAAAACAATAGCCTGTCTAAGGCTGATTTTTTCCCTTTTTTTGAATGAGTTGAAGCCTTTCATAAAAATTCCTTCTTTATCGTTTGTGTGTTTGTGTCAAAATATCTCAGGGCACAAAGCCCAGCAGAAAGCCAACTGAAAAAAAAAAAAAATCTTTGTAAGCGCTTTCATGACAGTGAACCATTAAATCTCCTGAGTAATGTAGGGAAAAGCTGGATCATGCATAGATTGCTCTTTACCCAGGATGCACGGTTGCCTGCAAGATTCTGAATAAAGAGACACACCTGCTAGCTAGCTGATAACACTCTGGGGTCATTTCATTGAAGAAACTGTCAGCCAGGAGGTATTTAAATAAAGCCACAGATGAATTCATGACCTGCACTGCTGAGACTTAAAAAAAAAAAAAAAAAGGTGTTAAAGCAGAAAGAGAATGCAGATAAATGCACATTCCTTTGTACTGCAACAAAACTTCTCCATGTAAATCAACTGAATGGGAAAGAATGGGGAAAGAATGTGCTCCTCCTTACAGTAGCGGGGAAGTGAGATGGTTCAGCTGCACATCTGGCTACCTGCCAAAGCAGTCGTGTGCCATGCTTGTTTGCCTACTAGTGCTGCTTAGATTGGCAAATGCCCATGCAGTTTGAAGAGGGCAGGCGCATGACTGGATGTCTGCCAGTAAGTGTGCGGGACTGATGCCACTGTTGGACGCCATAGCCTGGTAGGAATGAGGAATACAAAGGCATTCAATAATCTGAATGTCCCTTTGCTTCAAGAGAGTGGTGCCAGGCAGCATTTAATGAGAGATTGCTTTGTTACAAAGTCCTCGACATCAAGTGGGCTGGTGAGCTCATTAACCTGACTGCAGCAAATAAAAAAGGCGCACTCAGAAGACTCCCATGATAGCATACTCAATAGTGTAAGAGTCCTTTTGCTTCCTTTATGGTGATCCATTAGCAAGCAGCAGTGTAAACACCATAAAGCAAGCCAGTTTTCTGATTGTTCAACTAAAGTCTGTTTTCCCTTGGGGATTATGCCACCAGTTGATGCAGACACCCCCCCCCCCCCGCCCTCGTTATCTATTACATAATGATCTCCTATGTAACGAAGGATTTTCCCATATTTCTTAGGAGTGCAACTGCAGCTAAGAAAACGACTGACAATTCACATCTCTGAAAGACGAAAGGCAACAACATAGGGCACATCAGAAAACAAACAAACCACTAAGTGATGCCGAGGGGAATGGAAAATATGATTATGCTTATGTTTATACAACTTCAGTTAGAACTTTGGAAAATGGTGCATATCTTTTCTGTGTCGCCTTTGTTACTGCTTATGTAGGGCTCTGTATCTGTAGGAGAGGCAGCCCACCTTGCTCGTTGAACTTGGCTCTCCACATTTTCCGCAAATGCTGTTTGCCCTCAGGAAAATGCATTGTAAAGCAGTACTTCCAGAACAAGTGCCGGCTGTGTCTCCGCTTGAAACAGGGCCCTTTGCTGATTTACTAATCAAAGGAAAAAGAAGGAAGAAGCAAATCCCCAAAGAATTTACCCTTTCAAAACAAAGGGGAAAAAAATCCTTGTTGCAGTGACTCCATTTAATTCACTGGAGCTCCACTAGTGAAAATGTTTGGGTTTGGTTTTTTTTTTTTCAGCACCTCACAAGGTAAAATTAAAATACCTGTGCTTAACCGCTGGGACTTGCAAAGGACTATTGCTTCCCCATAAACACCCAGCAAGCAGAACTAGAGAAGCAGCTAAACAAGGTCAAAGATTTTTTATTTTTTTGGCAGGTAGGTGATCGGCACGGATCCAGTGCACACTGGTAGTAGTGATTTTTTGGTTACTCAACTGCTCAGTCAAGGTCTTAGTGCTCAAATATCTAGATATCTGGCACAAAACAAAATTAAAAATCCCATTAGGCACTAATTGATACCCTTTTCAGAAGAATTACATACTAGAGTTAAAATGTATTCTGTTCTCTGTAATAAGATTGTTTTTAATTCTTTAACAAATTGCAGAATTCTTTAATGATTTTCAAGGTGCTGCCACCAATCGGATCCCATTATAGGATCAATTTAAAGTTTCCACATGGTAGTTACAGCACTGTTAGAATGTGAAATTGTGGAAAAAATACCAAAGGAAATAATTAGACTACCTCTCCCTCGCTTTGTCTACTGTACAAAAAATAGTCTGAATTGTGTTTTGTCTGCAATGCTTAGACAGGACTTCACATTTACAATTAAAAGGTGTTTTGGTCTCTGTTTTCATACTTGGGTTCCCACCCTCTGAGCCAGCAATATGTAGTTTAACTGGTGCAAAAAACCAACCAACCAACCAAAAACCCAACAAACTCCAGGGGGTTGCTGCAGTAGATCAGGTGCAGCTTCTTCATAGACCTTCAGATATTTTGAAAGGGAAGCACATCACATATGATGAGACACGGGGAGAACTGGGTTTGTTCAGACTTAAGATGAAAAGGCTTCGGAGGGGTCTTAACTGCTGTCTGCAACAGAGCTTGGAGACGCAGGCAGCCTCATTCTGAAGGTACACAGTAATAGCACGAGGCAGTAAACAGTCTGGAACTCAGGGCAGTCCTGTTACATATGGACGTGTTTTTCACCTTTTTCTTCATGAGGGTGGTCTTAAATTTCAGCAGGTTATCCAGGAAGATGAAATCGCTATCCTGGGAGACATGAAATACTCAACTAGAAAGGACCATGAGCAATCTGATCTGATTCAGTCTTCTAGTACCTGAAGGGACCTACAAGAAAGATGGAGAGGGACTGTTTACAAGGGCATAGATTAACAGAACAAGGCTTTAAACTAAAAGAGGATAGATTTAGATTATATATAAGGAAAAAAAATCTTCCCTGTGAGAGTGGTGAGGCCCTGGCACAGGGAAGCTGTGGCTACCCCCTTCCTGGCAGTGTTCAAGGCCAAGCTGGATGGGGCTTTGGGCAACCTGGTCTACTGGCAGGGGGTTAGCACTAGATGGTCTTTGAGGTCCTTTCCAAACCAAACCAGTCTATGATTCTATGACTGAACCCGCATCAAGGTAGTTGTGTGTCCTTCAGAAGTCCTCTGGGGGGAAGATTGGTGACGTAGAAACTGAGATCCCCGTGATGGACTGACTGTTGTGCAGGACTGACCTGGAGCAAAGAAAGGTGGTAGCATGGGGTTGGCCTGCTATGCAAGTCTACAGAACCATAGCTCTGGGAGGATGCTGTGTTTACCATGTTTCGTGGTGCAGTTCTCTGTCTGGAAGCAAGTCCTTCGCACTCATAAAAAAGGTCACTAAATGTAGGCAGCAATAGCAACTTGTCACTACAGTACCAAACACTTGCATGTGAATTTTTTATTTGAATCATGCAACGCCTGATCCAAAGGCAGTCCTTGAACTGCAAACTCCTGGTGAGAGGACATTGCCAGTGATTTAACCTGACAGTGTGCTAAGATGAAAATCACTAGATCTGTGAGCACTCATAATCAGGCCTTAAGCACAATGCTGGAAAAGAACAAAAGGAGTGGGAATGTAAGAGACTCGGGGCCACCAAGGTAACTTTGAACTGAACACTGTAGCAGAACGTAGCTCTTTTCCCTTTTTTACCTGGCAGCTTGGGCTGATGTTGAGAACAGAAAGGAAAAGAGTATGATGAAGTTTGACCGACTGGTGACAGAGTGGGAGAAGACAACAGGGAAGAAGCCAAGCTATCTCAGGTTGCTTTGGGAACTGCTGTGTGGCACCTGACCTGCCACGAAGTTTGAAAGCCAGGGGAAGCAAGCAAGATAAGCTTTAAGAAAACCAAACTGGAATCATTATATTAAATACTGCCAGTGCAACCTTTAGCCCAGCAATAGAAAACAAACGGAGTAATAGGCATTATCACTTTTGGCAAGCAGGATAAGGGCAGGTATTAAACATGGCTAGATTAGACCCAAGATCACATATTTTTCTCTCTGTTCCCTTGCTGCTGTTACATGAACCTCTCTCCTTCAAGCCCACACAAGATTATGTTGCAAAGCACCCGAAGCTGTTCCTCTGAAAAGTAACATGGATATTTGAGTGTGCCAAGATAACAACTGCAGTCGTACTGGTAGAAGTCTGATTCTCACATGCATTTGGGAACTGCTTCAAACAGTCCCGAGAGCAGAGGGGAAAATCCCCATTGCTGCAGCATGTGCTGCTTTTAGCTCTTTTGGCTGCCTTTCCTTCTGTCTCCAAGGCACATTCAATTATTTTGACCTTGCTGAGATCGAAGTGAAGACGACTGCCTGTTTGCTTTAATGCTGGACAAAGCATTTTGAGGGAAGGGAGGAAAGGATAAACAGGAAAGTTCAAGAGTCGTTCTAGCAATGCAGGGCTTGTTTCTCAAATGTTTGATGGACCAGCACTAGTAAATGAGCAAAGAACTCTGTAACCCTTTTCAGAAAACTTTGATTTATTTTTCTCCGCTTTGTTTGCCTTGCCAGCTAACATGATCACACAGAAAACAGCAAGAGCAATGCCGTCCAGGAGCATCCCACAGCATCACTTGTGCTGGGACAATGGGCACTATCTTTCAAGACTTCAATTCTCAGAAAAACCCTCTTTTTAAGGGTGGTTATATGACATGGTAGAGCTTTATGATGAAATGTTCCTAGGATATCAGCTGAACTCAAGAGGTTTTCTGTTGGCTGAAGAATCACTAGACTTTTTAACTAGTGTCTACAAAGCAATAAATAATTCTCTTCATGAGAAGTGTAACTTTCCTCCATGTAAATCCTGCTGTGATTTCAGGCTGACTGCTGGGCAGACACAGTACAAGTTCAAGGGAGATTTTCAGCTCTCCTAGATTACTGGACCATATAATGTCAGAATTGAGCAGTGCAGAGGACCTATCTAAAGCTAGTGGACAAGATTCAAAAAGGGTCAGGGTATAATGTCTTCCTGTGCTGCCAAGACACTGTAATATGCCTGTCTCCTGCAGCTTCATCCTCAAGACTTAAGGCATCCTTGTGAATTCTGTTTGTGTGCTAGTTTCGCTCTGGGAATTTAATAGCACTTGCTGGCTGTTTGGTTATAAAACAATGTAGGAACAGCAGCACTCCTCCGCTCCACAGTACTGCCTATTTTGAGGTTCCTACTTGTAGCAGCAGTACATACTGAATGGTGTAAGGAGTTGGGAAAGACTATTCTCAAAGGCAGAATGAGCTCAGACTGTTTTCAGTGAGCACAGGTAGTCTCTGCCCCATGTTAACAGGAAAGAGAGTCAGCCAACTGTTTCAGAAAAAAACCCTTGTCCTTGTCACAGTTTTTTTTATTTTTCTTTGTTCTTTTTGCAAGTAGAGTAAAAGCGGTAGCCTTGATTGTCCTAGCCTTAAAGTGCTGAAAAAGCTAGTGCAATAGTTTATCATGTTAAGACACATCGTGTTTTTTCATTTCTCTGGCCCTCCCGATTTTTTAGCTGCTTATCTTCTTTGTCCCCAAACATACAGACCCACTTCACTCTCCAAAAACTTCCAGACAGAACCTGAAGACCCTTGCTCTCCAAATATCAGCAAGACTCATTTCCCATGTGTGATATCCTAGAGCTTCCTTCAACATTTGGGCCAATACCTGTGTGTCATGGAGGGAGGAAGGAAGGCAGGAGTGTGTCATGCCTGCAAGAGCTTTTCACAATTACTCAAGAGCACAGGTGGCAGGGCTTCTTGAAATACAACAGACGGATAGGACAGAGTGAGAGGCAGAATAGTGCCTACAGTCATTGTTTTTTTTTTTTTTTGAGTAGTCAGTGATATTTTTATAATTATATGATTATTTAAAAGATTGCATGGGCTGAGATGTTATTAAATGTATACATAACCTGTCTTGATAGCTAATTTCCAGACACACATTTCACGAATTTCAACTGAATTTTTTTCTTCATCTTACATAAGTTTACTTAAGATAATTAAATTTTGGGTAGTGTAGGACAATATTCTGACAGAAGAGGAATTTTTTTTTCCCCCTCTTAAATTTTGCATCCAGTAAGGTGAGTGTTAGACATCTTCCTTTTGCACAAGGTAAAATTCTTTCTGCAGCAGTGGCTGGTGAAGGAGACTGAACACAGATGAACAGCGTTTGCTCAGTAGGCACTATATGAAAGTCTTTTCAGACATAGACTGTATAAGTCATGTTTATCTTCTTCAGTAACTAGTATGACATATCTTTGGAAAGGAGAAAGGGAACATAGGTCTCAGAGTTTCCAATCACAAGAGAAGCCTAATTTTTACCTTCTTAATGCCCTTTGTGGAAAGAAAAGATTAAATGTCTTTGTGCCCTGGGATAATTTCCTCCCAGGTCTACATGTTAGCTAGGTCACTGATTTCTGGCAGCACAAGGCACCCAGCTGATAGCGTAACCACAAAATATGTATTGTTCTGTCTTCTGTGATTGTAGAATAGGATGAAAAAAGCAAATCTTTACTGTTGTGACCTTAGTTCTTGTCTTTTTCTTTAGTTTCAACTGGCAAAGAGAAGTGGACCAGGTGTGACTTCAGTTTCTCTCACAGCCTCCGAGGGTGGAGGTGATGCTGACTACACTGGCCTGAGAAGGTACCTCGGAAAACCAGGGTTGTTTTTCACATCCTAAGAAGCTAAGGTTAGCCTATTTGCCTAATACTAATTTTGGGTTTTTTAATGACCATGCCAGGAATTGCACGATGTTCTGCAGTATTTTGAACATTGCCTGATGGCATTGATTAACAGCTAGAGGTGTGAGTTCATCTTGTGTGTTTGGCTGTATGTCTTATCTGGAGTTGGTCCTCCATGACATGAAAATGCATTATTGAGAGCTGCTGCAAACACTGCTTTTCATCCTCATTATGTTATTTTGGCCTATTTGAATTCTCATCATCTACAAGGACAAGACCAGCTGCCAATATGCTCTCTGAAGTAGTAAAACTTCTTCACTACCTTATAAGTCTCTTCAAGAAAGCCTAGAAAGTGACAATATTCAAATAATTATTTTCTGAAATCTGGAGACAGCAGTTGAGGCAGGCAAAGTGAATTTCTGCCTGGAAAATGTAATCTGTTCCCCTTTTCTCCCCTTTCCTAATATCCTCAGATGAGAGCAAGCCGTGTATTGATAAAACAATCAGGGTCTACATCAATAACAACAAGGCAGTATATTAAAGAGTTCATAGAAAGTTCTGGCCCCACATCTGTCTAAGTACCAGGGATGGGTTTCTTGTGCCCCTCCTCCAAAATCAAAGATGAATTTAATTTGAATCTGAATTTTTTTGTCACTTGGACAAACTTTCCCTTGTCTGCAGCGGAGTGTTATTCGAATTGAGAGTAGAATGTCGATAGCAAGGTTTGGTCCTCTGCTGTTAATGCAGCAGTTAAGAACCCATAGCTTTCCCAAAAGCTGGTGCACAATACGTATGAGGTAACACTAAAAATAGATGGAGCTGTAGGAGGGGTAGCTAACTATGAAACCAGCAAAATAATAAAATAACTGTAAATAAAAAAGTACAACGTTATTTTTTTTGAGTGCTCTGTGAAGCGACGCGGGGCGGTTGGAGAAGCCGCGTGTAGCTGTGAGTCAGGAGAAGCAGCTGCATCCCCCTCTTTCCCTCGCATCTCACCACGCCACTCCGTGCCGTCACCTGTGCCTGCCACAGGTACGGCTCCTGCTTCGGGAAAATAGATATTACTGTCCCCAAACTGTTCTGCTCGCCAATTGCCACCTGATTTTGAGGATCCTGGTTGCCTGGGAAACATAACTGGTTGTTGCTGTGGAAACTCGGCGCCGCTGACCACCGGGCTTCCCTGCTGCCAGGGGAGGGAATGGGGATTCTCCCCATCCCTCTGTGCTTGCAGGTGACAGGAGGTGCCTTTGCCACCGGCTCAGTCAATAAAGTTGCAAAACGGTGTTAATAGCTTGTCCTTTCATCGGTTTAAGATTCCTCTGCTGTTGACTTTTGGAGGGGGAAAAAAAAAAAGAGAGAAGATAATCCATTTAGGTAATAAATTAGAGGAACAAGAAAGAGTAGGAGGAGGCATTTGTTTATTTGTTTGCTGCAGAAAAGTTTCTAAGACTTTTTGTGCACAAATTACTTGGGAAAAATGAACTTGAAAGCCTCACAAAATGTACAATTTCACGTTGTATTAATGTAAGCTTTTTGAAGTTAATATAACTGTTCCTTTGCTATTAGTGTTCCTGTGTACTCAGTGGGCTTAAACTGTTCATCTCATAACGAACATATGCTGTCAGTAAAAGCAATAGCTGCTGCAACGTGCATTAACTCCTTGTTTCCAAGGCTCACACTAAGTAGAAATGGCATCCACCGTGTTTAACCCTGGTTCCAAATTTTGGGGCAAGAGGTGTTAAAAGATATGTGAAACAGAATGCTGCAAATTCCTAGATGGCCTCTTCTGGCTTTGGAAACAGAGGGAGAATAGTGCAGTGTCTAATTTTTCTTTCTATTTTAAGTAACAAATTGGAAAAAAACCCCAACCCACCATTACAGCTCACTTTGACATCAAGGAAATAATAATAATATTACTTTGTACTTATATGGCAGCTTTTATCCCTAGTTTTCAAAGGATTTTTCAAACATTACTGGTGTACCACTTCATTCTCTGTTGGCAAGGTTGTCACATGGTGATGTGGGAGCTGAGGAGACATAAAGCAATTTATAGAGTGGTGGGACACTAATGCAAATTTTAGGAAATGATGCAACCTACTGACAACAGCTCTGTAGCTAAATCATGTTTAAGGTAAAATAGTCTGTCTAATCTATCATTGCTGCAGCTTGCTGCAGCAGAAAAGGGATAAAATCTCCTTGGTATCCATTGATACTACTGCAGATGCTACAGCAGAGGAAACTGCGTCTTAGTCTGGTTTAGCTGTATCTCTTACCTATTTACTTGAGTAGATGCTGGTCGGTTTGGGGTTTTTTTTGTTTTTTTGGGTTTTTTTGGGTTTTTTTGTTCTTTCACAATATTTAAAGATACATGTATTTTTAAAAATCTGCAGTAGTTCTGGTATGCATACCTATGTTCACCGAAGGTAAAAAAAAAGACGCAGAATAACTTGAATAATGGCCTTGTTGATTTACATTTTTAGGGATTCTAAAATATTCTGTACTTGAGATTACTCAAAGAAAGACATTTTCCCTCTTTTTTTTCTTTTTAATTTGGAAAATTACTTTAGTCTTGTTTCAATAAATTGTCACAAATTTGATATTCAAGTGAGAAAAAAGTAAAAAAGGTTGATGTTTTCTACTGGAAAGGTGTTTTATAAGTATCCCCTGTTTTAAAATGCCCTAAAGTCCAATTTAGAAACAGCCAGTGCTCTGGAGGCATCTCCTAAGCGACTTTATGGAGGTAGGGAATACTGTGTTATCCGAGGCTCACAGGAAACACTGCTTTATCTGTAACTAATATAAATCAGAGAAGCTCTGATGAAATCTATGGAGCTACATCAGTTTACAGAAGCTGAGAATCGTGCTCGACTGTTCCCAGACAAACAAAGGTATGCAATTCCCCATTTGCCTCCACAAAGGCAGGTGCTCTACCTCCTTACCTGCTCCATTTGCTTTAATGAGGTGTTCACAGCAAAGTGTAAATGGTACCATTTAGACGTCAACATTAAGCATGGCAATGTTTTAAGAGTAGCACTTAAGGAAATTAAATGCGTAATCTGAGCTAATGTGAATGGTGTATGACTGTTGTTAAATAAAGTTAAAATGGACAAAGTAAAATTCTCTCAAGTGCCTCTGAGGAAGGCATGTTGTGGGTGGTGAGAGTTACTGCACAATCTTAGTACACTGGAAATTTACCAGATTTTTAGCAAGAAATCAGATGATTAAGAAGGCTATGTCTGTGCCATGGAGTTAGTTGTTAGAACATTAGTATTTGATAAGCAAGATGGAAATACGATATGTTATGGAAATGAAACTTTTGAGGAGGCACAGCAGCCGTATGGGCTGTGCAAGGAGACAGGGAGGTGTTCTGTTTTGTGCCCCTTTTATTCTCTCTCTCCCCACACATTGGAAATGTAAGTAATGGGAACAGGATTCGGTAGATGCAACATGATTTGTATGCATCGTCGTTCACCGCACCGGAATTATTCTAGATCTACTTCTGTGAGAAACCAGAATCAGGACTAGTTAATTTAGCTTGGCATGCTGATACAAAATGCAAAGCGAAAATGCCATAATTTGTGTTTCTTCTTCTACCTAAAAAGTGCTGGAGGCCTTATAGGGATGAAAATGTTAGTAGTAACAACACAGCAATTCTCTCTCTATATATATGTGTGTATATATACATATATATATATATTATTTTCAATATATTGGTTTTAAAACTGGTTTTAGGAACTCCTAAAGCATGCCTCTGTTTACTAATTATTCATGTTTATAAAGACCCAACTTCTGATTTTTTGTGTGTACATATATTAACCTAAGGACAAAGTTAGAGCCTTTGCTAGATTCAACAAAGGCCTGTATTAACAGAGAACGCATTATCACGGATAAAAAAAAGTATCTGATTTAAAATCATTTTCAGACCTTTCTACTACCCTTAGGTTAAAAAAAAAAAGAAAAGAAAAAGAAAAAGCAATGAATAAATTAGTAGCCACATCTTCGTTCCAACAACCTAATTTCAATAGTATCGTAATAAAAGGACAAAGGTCATAGATTAAAGTATTGTAATGGAAATACAAAATCTATATCCGCTCATAGGTATAGGACTGTATTTTTAAAGATATTCCTACTTGTAATGATTATAATTTGAGCCCTGTGTCACTAATAAGAAAATAGCTCTTTTTCATTCTGATTCAAGAACCAATATTTACAAGTGTTGTGTATATAAGTATAAATAAACAGTTAACAACTGCCCTGAGAATATCTGCGTGGGGCTCTGGGTCAGCTGTAGCACTGTTTGTCTAATGCTCTTATCAAGACACCTGTTACAATTTAATTTTTTTTCTTTTTCCCTTAGTAGGGGGCAAGTAATAGACTCAGGATGTGGCTAGAATAGGAACATAAGAAAATTACTTTCCTGATTTCTGACAATATGTTAAAATGCATCAAATTTATTATTCATAAAAAGATGAGAGTATCCACAATTCTTTGCCTAAAGTCACAGAGAATAATGCAACTCAGACCTACCAAGGTCTGGCATCCAGAGTCCTCCATCCTAAATAAACAATCCTGTTATACATCGTGAGAGACCCCCAAAGTGGCTTCTGCATCAATAAGTACAGAAACGTAATCTCTCCCTCCACAGAGAGCAGATAGAATAATTTCCTGTAACTTGAATATGAGTAGTTCCTCTTCCTTATGCCTACTGTCCCTCAAAGTCAGAGGCAAAAATGCATGGAGGAGGCTGTCACGAACACCAGGCGTATTAAACTTTTGTCTGCAGTATTTTATCCGTGGTTATTTAAAGGGAGATAAATAATAGTGATTTCCCACAATATCTAGCATCTCTCACTCCCCCTCCCCCCATCAAAGTTGTTTCACATATGGTTGAGAATCCATGCAAAAATAACTGACATTCCCTCTACCTAATGTGATAGTACATAACGTGGAAAAAAATTTCATTTAACTTCTGTCATTTCTTAGCAAAATACTTCACAAACAGTTTGAGATGCCAAGCAATGCTGTAGGACTCTCTCACCAGAGCATAACAGTGGTAAAGAAACACCTGAAGGACCCCAGAGCTTTGTATTTGGGGGGGTCTGTTCTGTATTGCACATTAAGTGACAGAACACCAAAGCATGCTTCAGCAGGAAGACTATTCTTGTCTTCATCTGGGAATGCAAATGCTTGCAATCCTGCTCTATCGACTGTCAGCTACCTTGCTGCCAGTTGGAGCATCGTGAAGCCCTGACTCCTGAAGTGTTGTGATGTCTTGTGCTCACTCCTGGTGGTCTGCCCTGAATCTCCCTCACTGAGGTAAAGAGATTGAGAGCAGAGATTGGTAAACAGTGGTGTTTGGGTTTTGTCAGTGGCACACAGGCTGCATCAAAACCATACATTGCTACTGCATATAGAGACAATTGGTCCTTGTGAGTATGCACAGGACACAGGAGCAGCTGCTGGGAAAGCCCAGCTCGGAAACACTGGATCTGGTTCAGATCAGCGCGTGAGAGAGTGAAGGTGGGCAGAGACCCTCCATCTTCCTGCTCCTGAAAGCCAAGGTGAAGAAAGGGCAGTGAGAAGGGAGCAGGAAGGTGAGGAGGGTGAGAGTGAGAAAGGAGCTGTTTCTCTTTCCTGGCTACAAGGATACATTGCCTGTGCAGAACTGCCTTGGCCAGTGACAAGAAAGGTACCCTGGCTTAGAGATTTAAGGTGGAAACCATAAATCAGGTTTATACAACCTTTTCCTGGGGATGAACCACTTTTGAGGAGGAGGCAGCAGTAGATGGATGCTTGTCGATGGCGGGGTGCAGTGCCCAGACGAGACATACACAGCACTGATGTTCAGGCGATGCTGCTTTTAGCCTGTGTCTTTACTGGCCTCCCGTGAGCCAGTCAAGCTACTTTAGGAACCACAGCTATAATTTGGCCTCCTCTGCCCTCCTAAATGTACCTTGGGATAAATACATTCTGGAGATCACAGAAAGTCACAAATTTGTGTGGTAGCAGCTGGATCTGCCTTTCTTCATGCACTTCATGGTTTTCAAAGCTAAGCAGGTTTGGGCCTCATTAATGCTTTAATGCATTAAAAATATGGATCTTGCTCATAGTACAAACTACAGCCAGCTACTTTCTATAATATATCAGTATGTATATCTTTGTAATCTTTAGAGGATAGTGTTTTGTACAGTTATATTTAATTTGAAAATATATACAACCCTTAAGACTCCTCCACAGAGAGGGTCCTTAAGAAAACAACAAGCAACCCACAAAACTATTAAAGAGTTTCCAAAGATCTAGCATTTCTTCTGGTTTACATAAGGGAAAGGGAGATGTGTCAGGATTTTTGTTCACAAATATGGCTCACATGAAATAGGTTTATATTCCTTCAGAGCAAGAGGAACATGTTGTGCTCATTTGCCATTTCTTCCCACAAGGGAACCTCATGTTGGAGGATTTCTCATATCAGTGCAGAGGATACAAACCTGAGTATGTGTGTGTGTGCGCATGCATGCACGTGTTTGAAAGGAAAGATGGATTTTTCTATAGAAACTCCTGTAGTATACCAGGGCTGTGCTTGGTCGCTTGCTTGACTTCATCCTTCCACGCAATTATGGAATTCAGAGATGGAAAACAACATGCACTTTGGTTTTGGTGTGTTTCTCTCTCAGTGTTGTTCTATTCTTTGCACTGTACAGCTCAGGTTTTCCAATTTGTTTTTAAATAGCTCATGGATACGGCTTCTCCTTCTTCCCTTGGGATACTATTCCACAATCTAATGGTTCTCAAAATTAGAATTTTTCCTCCATCCCAGGTGTAAGACTTTGTTTATAAAGCACTGAATTCGCACTATAATGTGCATGGTGCAGATGTTTCACATGGGGACATTTATGTGAAATGCTTCCATTGAAAAATGGGGATAAAACCAAAAAACCTTATTAAGTGAATTTACAATATATGATGTGTAAACACGCTTTTATTTTGCAATTTCACTACAAAATTAGCGACACATACAACTGTAATAGCATATTGCAGCATAAAAATTAATTACCAGGAATTGTATATTTCCAAAGCTTAGGATCACAGCAAATTAATTAAAAGTCTTCATACAAAAGAAGGAATTTCTTAATAAGTTTTTACAAAATATATGTATAGTACATTACAACCTTTTAAAATTTGTGACTGTAACATGGGCTTTTTTTCTTTTTCTGCATTTTTAATAAGGTGGCAATTGAGATCTATCAAGTCCATAGCATATATCACTGTTTTTATTCAAGAATTCTTGTGAAAATAAAGCACTTCCTTTATTCACAAAAATCATAATTGCAACATACGTAAAACCTGTCAAAGCTCCAATTTCCAATATTCTAATGAATATCAAAAGAGTCCAGCATTTCTGACTTTGACAAATTGCAAATGAGGTTTTATTCATTAAGAGGGCTGCTAATGTTTATTTAAATGCAATTTACTGTTGCATTATTGATTAGCTACTGCAAAATTATCTTACAAGGAGCACGTGTAGCAAGAAGATTTCAGGTTGAGAAAGGATTTATCTAGGGAAGGCCTGTAGGCTTGATTTAGGCCCCAGGACATGAGAGTTTTAATTTATCTGGAAAGAAAGGCCTGGTGGAAGGTTTGCTTTGTTTGCATTTAGACAGCAGATGAAAGGGGTTTTGATGTTGAGCTGGGAGAAAATGGCTGCCACTCTTGTTATTCACAGAGAGAATTGAGCAAAAGAAAAAATCTATTATAGGGGGCAAGATAAAAAAGTTTCTCCCCCCGTCCTCCCCCCCCCCGACATTTTCAACATCAGGCTATATGTGGCTTGTTATTCTCCGAAGGAGAAATATTAAAGAAAATGTTGCTTATTATCTAAAATCTCTTTTAAGAATTCCATATTGCATTTAATACTGCCCCCTCACTTCTTTCAGTTCCATAAAACTCCAGTGAAGTTGTTGTATCTGACCTGAGAGGACTAACTGATTCTGGGCCTATGTATTTGAATGAAATATGAATCTATGATGTTTTCAGTGTTCCCCAACATAAACAGACACATTCTGACAATGTCTCATGGAACTAAATGCTAACAGCTCAAATAGCTGGAGAGTGATACAGAGCTTCTTTGGCTTCCAACTTAAGGAGGGAGGTATCTGCAGTACTTCTTTTAGCACCAGTTTTGTCAACAAGAAACAATTAGTCATGTAAACCACGAGGGTGAATTCTATCCTTCCTGAGAAGTGCTGCTGACAGATTAAACAGGACACATGTAAACGCATATCAGTGAAATTAAGTTTATTCTCCCTATCGACCTGGGACATAGACAATGCCACCAGATCAGGTGGAAACCAGTAAGTGGGTGGCTTCTAGTCCTGCAGTAAATTATTTTAAATTTCCAACTTGAAGAAAAATGTGTTCAACAGAGCAACGCGCTGTTTCAAAAGGCATAGTTCAAGTATACAGTATCAGGACCTGAATGTCCCTTTCTGGACTCATTACAACCTGACAAGGCTTTTCATTTCAAATGACAATCAGGAAAACTTGGAGAGCTCTCAGCCAATTGCAGAGAGGAAGAATGATCCTACTGAAATTAAATCTGAAACTCAAATATTACACCAAGACCTTTTAACTTGCTCATTATTCCATTAAACCAACGGTAAAGGCACCATTCTTCATCTGAAATGAGTTTAGAAAAACTTTCATTGTGTGACTCGGTCCACAAATGAGAGTGACAGGAGCAGAATGATATTTTCCTTTGGGGTTTATACCTTTAGTGACTCTGATGGTGATGACTAAGTAGCAGTTCTGACAAGCTGAAGGTTAATTACTTACTCTGTATTTCAGGTCTGTCAAAGTGGAATATCAGCATCGATTTATTTACCAAAAGTCAGAAGTATTTGGTATTTACTTAGGACATAGAGAACCCTTGTTCTAAAGACCTGTTGTCTGTCTTCTGCTGGCCTGAAAATACTTGTCTGCTTCCCATTTGTACCTTATTTAAATTTCCCTCCTTTCCTCAACTTTCAAGGATGTCTTGGTATTTTTTCTCTTTACCTTTGGTTCTTGGCAGACAGTAAAATACTTCACATCCGTGAAGATCATGAGCAATTAGAAGGTAATGGTAGAAAGAAAAGTAGGTGGTGCAATTTTGCTGGTCCATTAGAAAACTGAGAAAACCTTAAATCACATGGTTAATGAAAAAGTCTTCTTAAAAATCAGGTAGGGGACAAAAGTCTTTCCTTGTCAATGTGACAGATTTATTAACTTCAAATTGTGAAGAAGAAAGATTAGGTGATGCTGCCACTGCAGAAAAGAATAGGATGTCTGAAATGCTGCAGGTGAAGCATTGGTTGAAAAACTAGGTCTGGCCTTCTCAGGCTTTTAAAGTTTATAATTATTTTGCAGACCACAACAAAAAAGGAAACAAAAAGGTTATCACAGAGTCATAGAATGGTTTGGGTTGGAAGGAACCTCAAAGATCATCTAGTTCTAACTACCCTACCCTGATTTGCTTTAGTTTGGCTTTATTTGTGTGGAGTTAAGTAAGTCTGGGTTTTACCTGGGTCCCATTGCAAACAGACTACATAATTCTGCTACCATTGTATGACTAGAGCAACTTAAATATGGATGCAGTGTCCCATTTCCATCTTGTAGTCTCTAGTATCCTATTCTGGTTTGTTTACTCAGACTATATATAGAGCTGCTCTTTTGTTTCCAGAAAAAAATAATACTTTGCATATATTATCTATCCATAAATCCTCTTTGCTGTGCAGAAGCCTACAGCTACAGTTGGAGTCAAGTTATGCTGAGATCCCTGATCAAAACATGCATACTTCAATAGAAACATTGCTCACTGGGAATTTGCTCTGATGTTGTCTGCAACAAACATTTAGGGACTGTTTTGTTTTTTGTATGTCTGATTTTATTTTAGAATTCAAATTTCTTGTAAGTTACTTGCATATTTGACCCATTAATAATAATACTGAAAAATGCTTTCTGTCTATCTACCAGGTCATAAATTTTTTATTTTTTCTTTGACATTCTCAATGCCCCCAACCTTTAACAGGAATGTTCTTCTATTCCTTTAAAAGGTTGATGATTATCCCAGTATCTCCTCAAGTCCAGGGCTTGAAAACAAATCTTGTTTCTTAACTTTTTTCCCCAGCATCTTTGTTCCAAAGACAAAGGAGAACTCCTCTAAAGTCATCTTCTGAGCCAAAAGGAGTGTCAAACAAAACAACATTCTGTATAAAATCAAGAGGAAGCTTGACATCCGTGTAAGACCTTGGGGAAAAATGCTACTTGTATATGTTGAGTCTCAGTGCTTTGTTCTACTTCGAGTAATTTACCTTGAGGATTTGACATAATAGGCATATAAAAACTTTGTAGAAGGAATATAATCAGAAGCATTCTATAATACAAGGGTGCAGAAATGTAGGAAAAACAGTTCTACTGGTGGAGCATTGGTTCTGTGCATAAAGGACAGCTTAGGGTCAAGTCAGATAAATAAGACAACTACTATCACCATCTAGCACAGGATACCTATGCCAGGCTTACAGAGTAAAAGTCTGGCATTAAGACTATATTATCAAGTGCCTGTTCTGGATTTACTCTCATGTGTGAAGGGGACCAAAGTGGGTCTCAGGGTAGAGACATAAACTCTGGCACTGTTTATATTCAAAAGGAAGGATTGTGTAGAAATGGTGAAGATTATTAAAGAAAAAATTAAGAGGGATTCAAATGGTAAAACACTGTTGAAATTCTTGGAAATATCACAGGAATAGTTTAAAGATACTGTCATGGAATCAGCAAATCTATGCCAACTATCATAACAGACTCAGGAAAAATAAGCTCCTTCCTCCCGCCCCCCAACCCAGATTGGTGTGTTTTAAGCAGTAGGAAGTTGATGATGAGATGAAGGACGTTATTAAATGTAAGAATTATAACTTCCAAATTGAAGTTCTGTTCAAGTAAGGAAAATAGAAAAAAGAAAAAAAAAGAAAAAGAAGAAAAGCTTTGGCAAGTAGGTGTTAAACACAATAAGGCAAGCCAAAAAGGGTTCTGAAGAGCAGGTTGTTAAAGGCGTAAGAACTAAAAATGAATTCTCTTCAAACACATCAGAGGCAGGACTTGTGAGATAGTCTGTAGGGCCAATAGATGATGGATATAGTAGAGGAAAGCTCAAAGGAAATAAAGCCATGTAGAGAAGCAAAATGAATTCTGTGCTGCTTTGTTCACTGGGAGGGGGTGGAGGGAGGAAAGGTATACCAAAAACTTTGTTTACAGGAGACGTACTGGGGAAGAGACAACATGACTTTTAAAGAAGAGAGTTCTCTCTCTCAGATCTGTTTCAGTTTCTCAAAGGAGTCAATGGATTTTCAGGTAAAGCTGATCTGATGGAAACAGCCTGCATAGAAGTCTTGAAGTGCTTCATCAAAGGCTTCTAAAAACACCCAGCCTATCATGCTCTAATGGCCAGATAATCATACGTGAAAGTCCAAAGGTAGGCATCTACCTCTGTAATGAGGAACCTGAATAGATGATTGACTTTTTTTTTTTTAAAATAAATATTTATTCCTGCATCTCTTGCAGCTTGTTTCATTGTGAGGAGAATGTGGGTTTGTGTCTGTAGGAAGTATGGATTGTTTTATTTAGGAGTCCAGCCCTAGGCATACAAGACTGGCATGTTTGCCACTTAATGTCCATATGGGGACACACTTTGACACATATGTCTATAGTTGGCTGCACTAATTAAAGAAAATAAAATATTATTTTTGCCATATACATATGAAGGTGGGGAATAATTCCCATAGCATTATCCTTATGTTTCACTTGATTTAATGGGTAGAATAGATTACCACTGACTTTAAATATTGTTTATCAGCATTTCTTTGTTAATTGTAGTGAAGCTCTAGACAAGAAACTTCTATTTCATTGCACTAACCACTCTGTGAAAACTCATAGTAAAGACACAAACACTGTGGATATAGGAACAAATAGACAGAAATTCATAATATACAGATACAAAGACTGGATTAAATCATCATGAGATAGAAGAAAAGAATACTAGCACCTGTTATTAACAGTAACAGTACTTAGAACAATGACTATATCAACAAATTCTGGCCAGCCTGGCAAAATCCAGTGTGCCAGACTCCCCCATGATGCACACCTCAGGTATTCTTCCATAACACTGCCATTACTGAGAAGGTTTTACTATTCTATAGTAAGAGAAAGAAAATTTCATTGTATAGTCTGATTTCTCAGTTTTGTTTTCCACTTTTTGCCTGAAAAATGCAAGTCTCTATCAACAAATTAGCCCCTGAAGACACTAGCCTGGCCTGAAAGTGTTCTCATTTGATACTGCTGCTGTCATTTTGGAAAAAATCTTAAAAGAAAACAACATTTGAAGTCATACTTGTTTATTAATAGAATCTAGAAACTGCTGAGCCTGTATATTTTGAGGGTTTTTAAAAAGCCTTTCTATAAAGCCATTCACACAACTAGGTATTACATGAAAACACTGGCTTTAATGTCAAGGCCAGGAATTGCAAAGCCTTGCTAGGTTCCCTGTCTCAAATTTTGGTGTGAATTTAGTGACTTCATTGAAATTATACTGTGGATCACTCCAGGCTATCCAAGGCAGCAGGTGCTTTATATATTTAATATTCTACTAAACTAAATTCTATATCAGACAGACCATCATCTCATCAAGCATATCTCTTTTTCATGGAGTTGGGGTTTTTCTTTTTGCATGTGTCTAACTCCTGTAAGATTTATCTGAGCCTACCAATAACAATAGTAGGGTTTGGATGTGGGTTTTTTGGTTTGGTTTGATTTTTTTTTTTGGTAGGGTTTTGTTTTTTAAAAAAAAATATTTAGAAATTAAGGAAGAAACATAATTCCAATAGCTTGTTGCAACAGCACTTGGGAGGTGAGAGATGTATTTTGGTCTGCTGTCAGGTAGTCAGGTATAGCCATGTACACGTTAACAAATGGAGTGAAGCTCCCTGTCTCTTCAGGTGTTTCTAAATATCTATCCAAACAACGTTGGGGGCAAAATAAAGGAACTTTAAATAGTAGCTGTAAAGCTATTTCATTGGTGATTGTTTTGTATTGTACCATTTTTTTCCTTTCAATTTCAAGGTGTTAATTTTACATGTCCTGGGTATCTTCTAAAGAAACATGGGGATTCCTGCCAAAGAGCTGAATGGCTGGTATTTTGCCAGAAAGACCTCTGCCTGCCCCGGGATTGACACTCTGTCCTTCCTGTCTTTGCAGAATTAATTACTTGCAGGAATTAAATTACAGTAACAAATCGGCACCTCATCGTGATTGGAATCTCTTTGAAGTAGGCCTTTTTGTGACTCATTGTATTTTATAATTCCTTTTAAAATGGCCTGTTGAGGAGATCTCAGTAAGATTCATGCTGGTGGGACAAAGTCGATGGCACGCTGCCATTTTATTTTAAATTGCTCTGAAGAATGGTTGCTCTACTTTGAAAACCGACTCTAAAAACAGCCCAGAAGGGGGATGATGGCTCAGTTTTTATTGGTTACGTCTTGTCATCGTGCTCAAGTATAAAGATTACTTTTCCACTTGCAAGCCTTGCAGACTCCCCCAAGCATCTGAAAGTCAACCTGCCTTCTCTCTTTTGCAGAGACTTAAAAAGGCTGGCCTGATTTTGCTGCAGCTCCATTGACTGAGTGCATTTCTGATAGCGGGATAGGATTGCATGGGAACTGCTCCCATAACCCTACTTTTTTGTCTATCTCTTTGCCTCTAGAGCATTCATAGACATTTTTTCAAGTTCTCAGGTATTAATAAAAAAAACCTCAACACCCACACAAACAGTGGTACCATTGGAAAATGCCTACTGACCAAATCCAAAACTTCTCAGAGCAGTATGACAGTTTTGGTTCTGCTCTCCATCACAAAAAACTTCCCAGTTCAAGGTCAAACCTGGTCAGAAAAAGGAAAAGAATCTGACTTGACAGTTGACTGTTAATGGCATTTGTGTTGGATAAATAAAAGGAATATTGTCTCAGAACACCGCACTGCTTGCAGCTTTATATGAAAAAGGAGGAAGTACATACAGATCTAACCCTCCTCAACTTTTTAGCCTAACAGTGTCAGCACCTCCAGTGTTAAAGGATTCTATCTGCATCGACATCTATTTGGTAGCAATTAATCAAGAATATAGGTATCCAATCCAGGGCTATCTGATCCTTAGCAAAATAAACAGTTCACCTTCCACATGGAAGGATGAAAGAGATAATACAAAACTTTAGTGCATAAGGTAATCCAAAACTCATATGCCATTGAGATACTCGTCTTACAGCTTGCTATAAGGCTATGTATTGTTAAAAATGTCTGGACTAAAATAGTTCACTTTACCAACGTTGGCAAACACCTGCCAGAAAAGATCACTTAATAAAAGCTTGTTCTCCTGCTCTGACTCCCCTCATGTTGTCATTTGATCTGTAAATCGTTCCACTGGAAGCACTGCTCTTGGAACAAGGAGGTAATTCTCGGTTAACAAAGGTAGACCTAGCAAAGACATTTAATACAAAATGGGAGTGCAGAAATATAGTTCCTTAAAAACCTTACTAGGATCATAGAATGTGTTAGGTTGGAAAGGACCTTTAAAGGATGAGAAGAGAGGAACTGGAAATCTGGAAAGAAGCTAGAAGATTAGAAAGTTGCTACTTTCTAAAACAACTAATTTCCAGGAAATATATTCCAGGGAATTAAAATGCAGAAGTCTAGATTTTTCTCGGCAGCATTAAAGTGTAGGGAAACCAAAGAAAGAAATCTACTGCCATGGCTTTCATATTGCATGTGAGGCTGAGGGAAACCTGTAAGAGCAGGAGCTGCCACACTGTGTGGGATGCATATTCCCTGCAGCCCAGATGGTTGGACAGGGAGCTGAAGCAGCCGAGGCAGTGGCACGACAAGGAGTAGGCTTGCAAGCACTGACCAAAGCACTGATAGTTCTAGTCCCCTGAAGGTCAGGTGTCTCAGATCCCAGTCTGTCTCTATCACTTTAAAGTCCAAGTATCACAGGGGAAAGGCCTATGCATCTGAAATATAAATGTAATGAGTAGGCATAACTATATGCACATTGTTCTACTCAAAGATAAACTGACTAGCTCTTATTAAACATGATAAAGAACGCTTTGGGGAATAAACTGAGATAGAGCAAGCCAGTAGAGGAAACTTTATCAGAAGAATAGATCTCAATGACCTCTTTGGGTGTTTTTATTCCATCTGCCATTAGCAATAAAAAAACAGGTATAATGAAGATTTCTTCCTGCAACAAAAGTGTTAATTACTCCTTCTCTCCCACTGAGTTAGCAAAATGTCATTGATGACTGGTTTACGAATTCTGTAACATATGCTCTCATCCAATTTTGCTATCAAAAGCTATCAAATCATTATGTGGTTTAAGTTATATATGTCTTTCAGATCACTCTGATCTTTCCCCGTAGGTAAAGATGGGCTGTTCTTACCTTAGCATGGCTGAAAACAATAATGGTAGTTTTATCATAAGGTAGGATAAAGTAGTTTTATCATGCCATTTAGTATGGAAATAAGAGAAATCAGTTTATTGCTAACAGATATTTTTGTAGTTAAGTACAAAAGATTGTCATCTAGAGTGCGTGATACAATCTGGAAACTTCAATCTGCAAAATATTATTAAATAATAATTAATACATAATGAGAAGATAATTTTTGGAATTACAGTCAGACAATTATAAAAGAAACATTGCTTTTCAGTTATGAGTTTCATTGAACTATATGTATTATGAGTGTTATGTTAAATAAGAGAAATAAAAAACGATCCTTAGGCAGAAGAAAAACCCCAGACTTCAATTTTGTAAATCTTTGCTTTTCCACTTGGAAGAGACCAGTGAAAATAAAGAATGGAATGATACACATTCACACATCATTTTTTCCAGAGTTTCTTGTGTTGTAAAACACAAGTGATGAGATGTTACTGCAGTGTAAGAGATCTGTAGTAAAGCTTAGAGCAGATTTTGAAGTGGTTGCAAAGCAAAGAGAACTGATAATGCTTTCATACTAGATTAACAAATCTATTGTTTATTACCTCAATGATATGACATGCTGTGAGGTGCCTATGCTCATGCAGTAATGATTAGCTAGTTGGCTAACTTCCAGCCAGTAGGGTTATTAACACTGTATTGTGAAGCCTCAATGTAAGGTTGATTTCCTTGTACTGTATATTGCATGTGGAAAACTTGTATTAATCAATATAAATTATTCCCCAAACAATAAGACACAGTGGGGGTGAGCAGGAAAGGCTGGAAATGAGGTGTTAGTGCAAAAAAGCAAAATAATAAAGAAGGTCACATGTTCTGTCTCTAATTAATGTTGAAGGAAAGTCTTTGAAAGGCAGAAGTCTAGTGGCTAAAGCAGGATACTGAGAAAGCAGAGGCCTGTGCTTTCTTGAGAAGCAGGATTGGGATGTAACCTGAGGCAAATCAAGTTTTTCTCACTGTGCTTCAAGTTTTACCTGTAGAATTAGGATGACACCTCCCTCCAATTAAAGAATCATTAATATATTAAATGGTTAACTGAGAAAGCTTTTTGTTGGACAATAGGAAAAGTGCAGAATTTAAAGATATTATCTTGAAACAATATCCACACATATAGATGAAGTCCAGAGTACAGATATCTTACTGATATTGTGGTAATAGCCTCGGGCGTGTACTTCCTGAACTGCTCACAGTGCCACAAATCTCAGTACTAAGCAGTGTCTGTGCAGTATCGGACAGTATTAGCTTGGTTAGGAATTGAATTAGAGCATCTAGAGTTCAAATGGACTCTTCAAAGTGCTGATAGTCCACCAGCCTATGGCCCACAAAAGATTGTTCTGCTTATTTGAACCCATACTGCTACTTCTGCTATGGTTGCCTATTGAAGTCAGAAAGAAAGTATACTAGTCAGTTTCATGAATCGAGTCAGAACTGTGCAAGACTACTGATTTCTTCTTCACCTTCATGGACTATCCAGGTATCCATTTCTGGTCTCAGCCAGCATGTCTGTAAGCTGGATGCAATACCTGCCTTGTAGGTGTGTTGTAGGTTGGATGTCTTTAGAGTACTATTTAGGTTGATGAAAAGTGTTATGAAAAGCGTTGCCTTGAATAGGCACAGAACCACTGTCCAAAGAAGTCCTGGCATCAGCCAGCTTTCCATGTGACTGGAAGACTTCTCAATATATTTTGGTTTAGTTTTGTTTATATACAGACATGAACTCTAAACTGCTTCTTCAGGCTCTTACCACTAAGCAGGTAAATTGAGACCACAGTGTTTACTGGTGGTGTCACTTGGATTAGATTATGTGTTAGGGCCAGTGAAGGAAATAATTTCCACACATGATTAGCACTAAGCATATGAATGGAATGATTGACATCTATCTGACTACATAAATATTTTTAAATACTCAAGTGAAGGATGTGCTAACCCACAGGCTTAAGCTTTCATTTCACGAAGCAGTTTGCACACACTGCAGCCTTAAACAGAACAATAATTCTACCCTTGTTGGACAAAATATTTCAGTATGTGTTTAATTTTAAGCTGGACACATAGACCCACTGTGATCCATGGGACCACTCGTGCGCTTGTGCCTGAAGCTAAGCATATGCTTAATGAACTGTTAAAGTCAGGCCTGACAATAAACAAGGCTGCTGGTATCCTGAAGGTCCATCTGCTTCCCTGGTATCTAAACCTTGATGGAAGTGGTTTAAACTGACATGTTTTACTTCTCAGTTGGAGTGGACTGAGGGCATACAACATGACCAGTTATAGCCAGAGTTACCATCTGTCTGGGTTTTCCTAGATGTAGTCTTTTTTCCTTTCTACCATTTTTGTCAGGATAGAAGACACCTACATTTTGTAAATCCAAGGGAGAAATATGGCAGCCCTAGGGTCAGCAGCTCAATTAGTAAGCCATGACTTGGTGACAACAAGGTGTAAGTTTGTAACTGCAGTTACATTTAAAAAACAATTTAAAAATAATTAAAAACTATGCAAAAGACCCATGAAGGTGTCTTCTCAGAACCTCAACCTCATTCACTCTGCATAACCTTAACTGAATCAAAGTAAACTTTCTCCAGACCGTGTAGTGTTGCAATACTTGTGTTTTGTTTCCAGTTTGTGATATTGAGGATGTGAATGATATGAAATACTCATATTAAAAAAAGAACCCTTATAATTTTTTCTTTCTGAAAATATTAGAGAAAATCTTAGAGATTTTTTTTCCTGGGGGAAAAAAAATATAAATCTGATTTTTCTTTCTGAACACCAGCAGTCAGAAAGCAGTCCTTGAAAATATAATTAGCTCTGCTGAGCAAATAACAAAGGCTTTGTTACTCTGACACACAGCACATCTAGTAAGTGTTTACACATCCCTAAAGCTGAATTACTAGTGAAGCGAATAACTTGGAAAATGCAGACATTATTATAGTTTGCTTCTTTGCACTTTTCACATCATGTAGATAACATGAGGCTGGTGTATGAGGATGGATAGAAGTGGAATAGTTTCCATGAATATACATTTACTTTGTCATATGCATATAATATATGGAATAGAATATCAGATATGAAATGAAAAAAAAAGAGAGAGAAAAATAAAATAATCAAAAGAAATATAATTGAGGGAATGAACAGAGAAGAAAAAGTGGTTTATAAAATGTAGGGAACAGAGATTTGAGAAAAGAAAATGGAATGATTAAAAACTAACTATAAAATAGTTATTAGAAATCCATAAGATGAAGTCAAAGCTTAGCATAAGGAATAAGTAGGCACAACTTCTAAAATGAGACAGATAATAAGAGAAAAAAATTAAGAGAAAACCCAAAGGAAATTAAAAATAGAGATATGGTAAGAATCTAAATGAAAAGTTTAAAAAAATTTATGTTAGCAAATACTTAGCTATTAGCAATTATTTAAAATTGTTAGCGATTTAAAGGATTATCAATAGAAGTTGTAAATTCTGAGGGAATATTCTGTCATGTCTGATACTATAATAATGAAGGGCATATACTTAAGGTGATTATGTCTCTAATTAAATGGGATTATTCCTGAGTTAAACTTCAGTTCCTCTTGGTTAGCCCTGTGATACCCTACTTGCTATATTCTACTCATAAGATGATAAAAAAGGGGAGGTCAATAAAAATAAAATGGAAACATGAGGAACTAGTGAAGACTGCAAAGCAGTGTCAATTTCTAGATACTGAGAATGACCAACTAATGGCAGAATTTACCATGGGTGCCATCAGACTCTCCATAATTTGAAATGTTTCAATTTTAGAATGGTTTACATGGGAAAGGTCCTTAAAGATCAACTAATTCCAATCCGATCACTAGTCCAGGTTGCCCAAAGCTCCATCCAGTCTGGCTTTGAACACTTGTGAGGGATGGGGCATCCACAACTTGCAACCTGCTCCAGTGCCTCACCACCCTTGTAGGGAAGAATTGCTAATATCCAATGCAAATATTCCCTCCTTCATCATGAGGCCATAACCCCTTGTCTTACCTACACCGTCCTACCTACATTGCTTTGGAAGAAGTCCCTCTCTGTCTTTACTGTAAGCCCCTTCAGGTACTGGAAGGCTGAAATAAGATCTTGGAGCCTGAACAACACCAACTCTCTCACCCTTTCTTCATATAGGAGGTGCTCCAGCCCTCTGGTCATCAACTAAATGGATGCCATTCTGAAATCCATCCTTTATTCAGAAATTATGTGTCTGATAAAGAAATTGTTTAAGATATTTTTCTCTGTGGGAAGATTGGCAACCACAGCCATTGTGAAGTGAAATGTTCTGTTGCTGCTCTTTCAGAATAGCTCCTTGCGTTGACATGCTGTTGCAGTTACATAGTTTGTGTGTCAGGATAGAGTGACTATGTAGGCGAGAGCTACTGTAAAATAGCTAAGTCCCCAGTGTCTATGACTGCCTGTTTCTATTGCTAGGCAAAACCTAGCTAGGACATCCCACATTTCATGTAACAGCTAATGGCATCAGAGGTGCCTATCTCCAACACTATGAGGAGAAACACCTCATTTATCTCCAGCTGTACTTTTAAAAATAGTTTTTATCTACTTCGAAGTAGTTCACATACTAAGAGAAGAGCATAAAGCTTTTCTTGTCTCTGAAATGCCTAATTTGGAAATTGCAGGACATAAGAGTAGGAACATATTACTGTATGTTCTGTTCTTAATGCCTTTCCTATACGTTTGTTCTGGACACAGGCGTACTTTCTATCTGAACCAGCACAGTAACTCTTATATTCTTTTCTCTTACTTGCCATGGTTTAGTTACTCCTAGCACAGCTAGTGTTACTAGTACTTGTTTCCTGACTGGTAGCCTGTACATCCATTTTGTTTCAGGCACTTACTGCATCTAACATTCAACTCTTCCGTGCTTTGAGTACCGTGAGTAACGCTTGGAGGTTCCTTGCCTGCAAATATGTAAAAATGAATTGAAAATGGCAATGTAATCCTGTTATCCTTGTATGTCTGTACTTCTCTCTCAAGAGCTTTTGGACATGACAGATAAAGGCCTACCCTGTGTACTAAAATCTCTCCACAAATAAAAATATTTTCACTTATACAGGTGGCTTTATTAATGACCTAGCTGTATTTTATTGTCAGCTTCTGATATATCAGCTTATTTGTTTTTCTGTCATGTTAAAAAGACTGCCCTACCTGAAAAGTTAGGCATTCTTGACATTAGTCATAAAAGAAAATTGGAAAAGATAAAACAAAGGTTTTCTCCACCCTCATTCCCTAAATATTACAGCAAAGATTAACCCTGTATGAAACAGAAACCATAGAACTCTCTTCTGCCTCTTCCCTTGGAGATAAACAGGTCCTAATCTCTACATCAGGACAGCTCCTCCTTGAACAAATGCAGAAAAATCAATGCCAGAGAAGACATATCCATATGGTGTCTCCTGAAATATGACTGATTCGACAACTCAAAAGGGTTGCTTTAGTTACATTTTGTTGACTATTTTATTTATAAAGTAGGTCTTTTGACCTTAGTTCATCCTAGAGAGTACTCTTGCAAATACAGACACTATGAGTTGGTGGCCCCTTTGCATTAATGGACTTAGGGATGTCTTGTTCTCACATAGTCTTTTTGCTCTTCTAGTCCCAGTTTGTTTCTTTTATAGAAATATAGTCCTTCATCACCAGGTCCTACCATGAGATCTCTACTTTCTATTACCAGGCTGTTAGGTTAGTCTTGAGGTTTTTTGTTAATTTGGTTGAAAACTTGACCCTAGCTCTTTGATGGCTCCCAAGCTTTAACACTTTTGATGATGGGAGTGTTTCTGTTGGCATCCGAGCTAGAACACTTCTTCAGTCTGGAAACATTTGGGAACAGATCAAACTAGAATACAGAGCAAAAAATGAAAAACCCCTAAGAACCCTGATGTCCATGGGATCATCCAAAGGGACTGTGGGTAGAAGCAGAGGAAAAAGAAATCAGCTGCTGCAGTGAATCATGTGACCAGAAAGTCTGTTGGGAGGTTGGGAATAATAGTTTGGAAATCAGTACTTATGAGAAAAGCTTATGGGATTGCAAGGGTAGGCATGGAACAGATAAGCATTTTCATCTATTTTTTTTCCTGTAGTTTAGTGTCAGCTCTATTTCTAGCTCATAATAATCCATGTAGTCTTGATGGAAGACCATAAAGTCAGGGAATACTTAAGCAAACTGAACATACATAGTCCATGGTCCCCGGAGGGAGGTACCCACAAATACTGAGGGAGCTGGCTAATATAATTGCAAGGTCACTTTTTATTATCTTCCAATGCTCATGGTGACTGAGAAGGTGCTCAAGGACTGAAGGAAAGCAAATGTCACTCCTATCTTCAAGAAGGGCTAGAGGGACAACCCAGGTAACTACAGTCCTGCCAGCCTTGATTTGATCCCTGGGGAGGTGACAGAATAAATTCTGGAAATCACATACAGGCAGGTGAAGGACAAGGAAATAATCAGGAGCAGTCAGCATTGATTCACCAAGAGGAAATCATGCTTGGTCAACCTGATAGCCACCTACAGTACAGTTAAATGACTAGCTTGACAGATGAAGGGAGAACAGTGGATATTGTCTACCTGGACTTCAGGAAGACCTCTGCCATTGTGTTCTGTAAGATCATAGAAATTGATAATATATGGGCTGTGTGAGCAGGTAGTGAGGTGGATTCAAAGCTGGCTGAATGGCTAGACCTAGAGGGTGGTGATTAGTTGTGCAAAGTCTAGTTGGAGGCCAGTGACTAGTGATGTATCCCGGGGAGCAGTACTGGGTCCAATCCTGTTTGACATTTTCATAAATGTTCTGTATGATGGGGCACCCTCAGTAAGTTTGATGAACCAGTTTTGGCTGATACGACAAAGGGTCATGCTGCTCTCCAGAGGGACCTTGACAGGCTGGATAAATGGGTCAACAGGAACCTTATGCAGCTGAGTAAGTGCAAAGTTCTGCACCTGGAGAGGAACTCCCTCAGGCACCAGTGCAGTCTGGGGGACACCCAGCTGGAAAACAGCTTGGCAGAAAAAGGCCCTGGGGGTCCTGGTGGACATCAACTTGAACGTGAGCCATCAATGTACCTTTGTGGCAAAGAAAGCTAGTGGCTGTATTAGGAGAAGTGCTGCCAGCACATCAAGGGAGGTGATTCTTCTGTCAAATAATCTTCCTGCATGTTAATATTAAAACAATAATAATAACAGAGAGACATTTTGTTCCTGACTCATTTTTGAGCACTTTGGTTTGGTGTTGCATGTGACACCTCTGAAGGTTTTTCAGTAAGCTGGAGGGGCAAGGGGAAAATGAGAGTAGTTAAAGGCAGCAGCTTTTTAGAAAAGCTTAATTATGGGCCCCACAGATCAGCAATTTCTGTTAATTTCAGAGTTTTGTTTTCTATTGTTTTCCAGCTCTCATGTTTCTGGCTTGTCTGGTAGCAGGTCTGGATCCCTTTCCGACTACTCTCCCCTGCTCCTCTCACATTGCCGTTTAACCTTGTCCTACAGAAGCAACCTGCCCTCAGATGTGGGTGGTGATACCTACAGGCCATACATCAGCCCTGTGTTTGATGCTAACTCTCTCCCCAGTCCCCATGAGTGGCTGTTCCTACTGCTGTGAGCTGTCTCACCTAATGACACCAGATGATCACCCTGTAATTCCTCCCACTTTGCTGTTTATTCCCTCCAAACGTTGCACGCGCAGATGGTGAGCCACTCTCCTTCCCCTTTCCAATCATCATTTGGCCATGCCACAGCACACATAGTTAGTTCTTTTTAATCTTTCCCCATAATTAAATGAAAAGCCAATTTAAAAGGAGCCATAATAAAGTCTTTTCTCCCGAAATTAAATATAAAAATAGTTGCTTCTTTTTATGTATTGTAAACGATTAATAGAGAGCGGGGACGCTTCGCTAAGGACTTCAAAGAAATGTGCCTTCCTGCAGTGGTGCGTTGCTGCTGGGGAGGAAGAGATCTGTTCTGCCAGCTGACACTGGGTTTTCTCTTTCATGGTCATTTTTCATACCTGCAAAACAGTTTGTGGACTCTTTAAGCCGAGAAGTGGGGGGAGGAGGGAGAGAAGGTTGATAGGTCTACATTAGCTCATTAAAAACTAAAAAAACCCCATTTCTATTTTACATAATTTAACATGGCAAACTATTAAAAAAAAATAAGGTGAAAACTGCAACCCCTAGGCATGCGTTTAAAACATCCTCATTTAGATGCTAATTTTGATTCCTAGTGTATGGCTGGTTAAAAAAAAAAGCCATTAACAAAGGGGCAGATTACTTAAAAGGCATTATTAGGCAAATATGTATGAGTTTTCTGATACCAAGTGGCCCTTTTATGACTGAATACAGCTGCTAAGTAGAGTGACATAGAGATATTTGTTTTAAAAGGAAAGAAAAAACCCCACCAGATCTAAAAAAAATAAAATACAAACCAAAACCAATAATTATATTGAGTGTAAATCACACAGGTAAAAAAAAGCTTTACAAAGCAAGTAGTACTTTCTCCTTTAAATATTTAGAAAAAGTGTAGCTCTGTAGGTGAAATGTATTGCCAGCTGAATTCTAGGATGTGCCTAATATTTAGGTAATAGTGAAACAAATGTGGAAATGTTGCTATTTAATTCTAATCATATATCCTATTTTGTGTGTTAGTAAAATAGCATTGACAGAAGAGTGAAATGAGGAAAATAACAGGCAACACAAGAGGAAAGTGCATTGTTTCCAGCTGAGAGTGAACTCATGACTGGCAAAAATAAGGTTATAATGATATTAAAATGAAAACTGTTCAGACAGAAGAGATATAAGTAAATGTACTGTGCTGTATAAATTAAATGAGTAATAGAGGATGGGCAGATGGTTGCTTAACCACATCACAGTAAAAGAACAGTGAATAGGTCTTCACCGAGAGCTCTCTTTCTGAACCTGAATAAAATTTTCCTTAACAGGGGAAAGGCTAAGGGAATTTCTAACCCTGAGAAGAAGAAATGAATTTGAAAAGCAAAGCTAATTTTTACTCTGTCTTGGTTGTCAAGGTATTTGAATAATTTTTGTGTCCTCTGTAAATTATCCTTAAGAATAAGGTGCCTATGACAGAAACAGCAGATCATTCAGATCATTGCAGCCCCCAGCAGTCACAGAAAAGGCATTTCTGCTCTAGAGAGTCCATGGCGTTCTTCACAAGTCCTTCCCTGGTAACCACAGGGCAGTCTGGATTTGTTAGCATTAATGGGTTTAGACTATACAACAAAACCTTTGTTAGAAATGAGTTCAGCTCTTTCCCTCCCTTAACTTTTTCCTTTTACACGCAACATTAAAACTTGCCAGAGTAGATTCTTCTTATACCACAGTTCAAGGAGTTACCCCAGAGTAGAACTGGTGGAGACAACTCAGCTCACTAACACATCTTTTCAGCTGAAGAAGAGAGAGATAAAATTTATTTTTTGTTATGAAAAAGGGGTGTTAAATGGATGTATAAGAAGAACCAGGTATCTGTCTTCATGTTAGCCAAGCTTTTATATTTCCCTTCATTAATAAAAGGTTGGAAGAAAAATGCAAGGGTTTAGGAACTCATGTTACAGTTATATAAAATGCATCAAGGTGATAAGTATCAGTAGAGCTACGTACATTATATTTAGATTGCTGTATTATTGCCTGGGAGCTTAAGTAAACAGAAAAATGAAGAGTGACCATGGAAGGCTTAACTGAAGTTAGTCCCCCAAAAACTTATTTGACTCAAAATGATTATTTTATTAAGTGTTTTGTATTTTATATTTTTAAAGCCTAGCACCATCGAGCATTTCTGAATTATTGTGTACGCTTACTTCTCCCTTTATTTCATTGCTTTCCGATGAAGCAAAATAAATTGAGATTTCAAGAAAAGCAAAAGTAGACTGGCCTAAACCAAAGATAGTTCATGGTTATCCACCCCAACAGTACTACTTCCTGTACTTGTCAAACGAAACTGAAAAGTGAGTTAACAGCAAATATAAAGCTTTTTCCTAGCACAGTTGTATTGTGGAAATGAGTTGGCAATGTCCCACACAGCTGAATCCTGGCATAAGGTGGAGTTCAGATATAGATGAAAGAACTTATGCTACTGTTTTTAGTGTAGGTGTATATGAATTTTCAGTTGCAAGTCAATTAATTGCCAGGTAGCTAGAGGTTGCTTGGCTGTATGTGTAAGTTATCATGGATATAATATAAGTGAATGTGATCTCTTTCAGAAGAGTCTATGCTAACTTTCAATTGTGCTAATTAATTCAAGTTAATAAATTATAGTGCAGAGCAATTGTTATGAAACAGAGGGTGTTCCGCTTCAGGTATTTATTAAACGTGAAAGAGCTGTTTGAAGTGTACTGCTATGGAAGTAGAAAGACAAGAATGTTTGTCTACTGAAAGGAGTGAATGAGTAGTGTATATGCACTACTCCTAGGCAAACGCAGCATGTGAGCCTTCAAAAGTGAAAGATGGTAAATGCATGTATACTGTGGAATACAGAACGCAAGTGAAAATCACATTTTCATGAAGAAGAACCAGAGGAAGCGTGCAACGGGAACAATCCTGTGAAGCTTTTTTTTAGCATCCCACTGTATGGGAAATGGGTAATTGTGTTTCAGATAATCAGACATTCACAATGTTGAGTACAGAGGAAGGAGGAGGGTTCAATACTGCAATTAAAAGAAGGAAAGCTATTTAGTAATAAAATATTCCATGCAAATTTCTTACAATCTTTAGATTTTGGGCCTCCTTCAGATAGGGACAGGCCTAAAAAAAAAAGGTATCTTTATGTTTGGTGGGAATATTTAAAGAACATGCTGAATATATGGCTGCTACAGATGGGCAGCTTATTTGGCTACTACATTTTGCACCAGAGCTAGAGAAAACCACCAAGCATCAAAACAAAGAGGCCTTGTATATGCTGGTTTAAGAATACTGTAAAGGAGTTGCAGTAGCCTGTGCTTTCCACCCCAGTCAGATTCACCATTGCATGCATTAGTCAAACAGTTGGTGTCCTCTTTACTTTTTTCTGTTTTTCTAGCTCTCTATTTACATATGCAGGTACCCACCCTGTCACCGGGCAATGGGAGGGTTCAGGAATAAGCCAAGAGTCGAGCTTCTTTTTTGTAAATCTTTCTCTTTTTCTTAGAAGTGAATTGGATGTGGTGGTTGTGATCATATGGGCTGTCGCATGTGTTTCAGAAGGCAAGAGGGGTATTTGGGGAGTTGCTAATTTGTTTCTTTTTTCTTTTAATGTTTTTATTTCAGAATGCTTTTTAGATACATGTTATTCAGCTGGTTGATGTGCCATTACTAAAAAAACCCAGTCCTCCAGAGCATGGACAAAAAAAGTATATTTTCTCTCCTTGAGGTTTGAGCGATGAGGGTAAAAGAAGCAACAACTTGGCTGAGGTAGTACTAAATAAAGATGAATTAAACAAGAGGAGTGAAAATTGAATTTTATCAAAGCTGCCATTTCTGGCAAGTGTTTACTGCACTAGTTTACAATGAAATATTTAATAATTCTGCTTCCTTTCAGGCTGCAGTTTTTATTTCACCTCTCAAATAAGGGGCAAGTCCTGGACAGGAGGTCATTAATTTTTCCCTTCAGTCACCACCTCCTCAGAGCCACTAGAGTTAATAGGGCTGCATATTAATCAGGGCCTTGAGTCCTCTTTGTAGGAGAAAGGCAGGAAGGAGGGGGTCTCTGAATTTACGCCATTAACTTTAGGTGACAAATAAAGGCTGTTCTTCCTGCTGGGATGTCACTTAGGATGCCTGGTTACAGCTGCACAGCTGAGATGTTGTATTTTCATGTGGTGGTAAAGATGAAGAAGGGTTAAGGCAGGATGCACTGTGCACAGTGCAGAACTGAACACAAGGAATATGTTCCTCGCCTGGAACCAGCCTGAAAAATGTCATTTATCCACGTTGTGCAATAAACTGCTCCCATGCGGGCATCTCAGAAGCATAACCAGAAGCACCTCTGTGCTTGAAACAAAGGTTGTTTTCAAGTGCAGATAATTTAGGTTTCCAAATCCCTCTAACACTTGCTGAGATTCACCTGCTGTCCTCCAAAGTCAAGGTATCCTTTAAAACTAAAGGATAAAACTAAACTGTGCCACAAAGGGCTCGGACAGGACTGTGACGGTCCTTGGAGATGTTCCAGAGAGGCTGTTGTCATCCCTTCCCCTGCCATGATGCGCCAGTCCTATGGGGCTGCATGAAGTGAGCAGGAGTACAGCAACAGTTTGTCCTTGGTTTTGTTCTTTTGAATAACTCACCCGCTGTCCTGCTAAGAGCACACGTGCAAGGAGAAACAATGGACGAAAGGCAAGGTTTGGGAAATTGTGCCTGCAGACAGCTGACTCCTAGCTCCTCACACTTTCCTTGCTTCAGAGATCCAAATATTAAACAAGCTGTTGAAGTAGTGGCTTTGATTTCTTATGGCAAAGGGTGTTACATTTTTTTTTTCTACAAGTGGGGAGAACGAAAGCAAGCGGATGTAGCTGAACTGGAGGGTATGCCGTTTCCTCTGCCATTACTTAAAGAAGCAGACAGTCAGTAATGGCAGAAATAAGGCTGCTGGTGTAGATAGTCACAACACAGTCAGCCTGATTGGAAAAAAATTAATGATATTTTTAATTTTAAACACATGAATAATGTCACCCACTTAAGTCCCAACTGTAGTCAGTGGTGCTACTTATGCTAAGGTTAGGTAAAACTTAATTGGGGCTACTCTTACAGGAGAGATGAACCCTTAATTAGGAAAAAAAAAAAAGAGAGAAAAAAATTCAGTGTCTTTACTTAAGTGCAAGACAAAATCCTTTTACATTACTAATTTATTTACATTTAATTATTTTTCCTCAATAGTTGCCTGAAGGGGAAGTTAGAATCTTCTTAGTTTGGAAACTGGAAGCCGCGTTGCTAAGATGTTAATAAAACCCTGATAAACTGTGCTGCTAACAATAACATAATAATAAGAGTCTTTTCCTATTTTCTATTTTGCAAATTCCCAGAATTTTTATGGTTTTAATTTTTTAATGAAGATGTAATTTTAAAATCAGTTTTATGAAGAGTTAGATACCTCTAAATTTTCTTTCTGGTCCCTAAAATGGAAGAGAAAGGAATGTCAGCTTTCAGAAATATAGTGGGATAAAAAGACCAAATCTTCATCTTCTTTAATAGCTTTTCATGATTGGCTGACATGTTTTGACTAACCTGGAATGTGGCAACTTTTCTTCATGCTGTGAAATCTCATTAAATGGGTTTCATTGTGATTGTTACACAGAAGTTGTCTTTATTTTCCTAATGATTTATTTTTCTGTGATATATTTTACGTAGGAAAAGAATATCTCATATCAACAGAGGTTGAGGTTGTATTGCTTGGAAAATCCTGTATTGTTCTTGGATCCTCATGAGGATTTATCTATGTGCATTTTCATCCAGCTGCATTTGATTTGTTCTAGTATAACCCACTATAACTAGGTAAGCCTATAGCTCTGAAACATTGGTGGCTCCTAATTCCAAGCTCCCTAAGGTAACCTGAAATCCAGTTGACTTAAAGGAAGAAGCAAGAGCTATTTATTTAAGTACAATGAAACTGTTTTCATTTGTATGTTAGTTTACGCTTTGTATTAAAAGACCATTTAGAATATATTTAACTGGAGTGTTTTTTCAGTAAAGTTCCCACTTCTTGTTATTGCAGGATTAAATCTTTTATTCCACATAAAAATTGATCCCCATTTGTTTTTATCTCTGCTCTTGGTTTCTCTCCTGGGAATTTTCAACAAAATTTTTGTAGAAAGACAATGACATGAGGTTCATGCCAGCATTGTCTCTTTCTCATCCCTGGATGATAAATTCAGGCAAGCAGAGGATGCTAACCTGTTAATATTACCTCCTGTTATTGCTACAAAGATAGGCTGGTAGATGAAAAGGAGAAAATATTGATAACTCTCCAGGGTTTGCAAATGGTGAGAGTGGAGCCAAAACTAAGACTGCCACTTGTCATGCTGACTGTTTCCATATGCTCTCTGATTTCTCTGTCTTTATGTAGTTGTTGTTTCCTGGCTTACTCTGCAAGATTTTTGGGACAGAGATATTTTTGCTGTTAAAACAGGAAGGGTCTGGTTCTGTGAGTGGGAGCCTAGGCACTGCTTCAGTTGAAATGTATAGCAAATGAACTGAGTATAAGATTTGACTGGTTTTTTTAGCCTCAAAACAAGGGCCAACGTGGATATTAGTCATTCTAATTCAATCATTTCGATATTCAGGCAGTTTCAAAATCTGTTTTTATTGAATAGTTTTAGTTTTGCTCAGATACATGCTCCCAATTAAAGAGAAGGTCTCCTGCTGTTGGTAAAGCTTTGAAGCTTTTTTTTACAGTTAGTTAAATCTGTTAATTCTTTTTGAAGTGATTTCACATGATTAAGGCTGTGAGTGGCCATAATGTATCAGGACAACAGCTAATTCTGTTGTTCTTCAGAAAGGAGGGTAAGTGTCTTTGATTTATCAATATTTGGTTTTTTGGGGGTTTTTTTAAAAATAAAAATAATTCCTATCTCCTTTTGTTGGGAGTCCTTGATGAGCAGAAGTCAGTGCTTTGAGATGCTGATTCCCAGCAGTATTATTTGAATCACTCCATATTTAACTCCAGACGGGGTTAGCACAGATTTCAGAGCTTGGAAGGGTTGGGTTCAAATGAGCTCTTTTCCCATGGTCTCCCATAACTCCCTGGCCTCAGTTCTGCTACCAAATTCCCTTTCCACTGCTTGCCTAAGGTTTTAATTTTGCTGAGACTGCCTGGTACATTAAATGGACCTGATAGCAAGATGCATAAGACAGTTGGGTCTAGTGGCTGAGTATCTGAGTAAAGATTAGATGAATTTCTAGGAACAGAAATGGGCAATAACTGTGATCCTGATGGGAACTATATCTGCGTAGTCGGATTTGCAGTTCTCAGACATGATACAAATGGGATTTAAATAAGCTGAATTACCACCTACAATTGTTGTAAGGGGGTTGGAAATGGATGAGAGTGAGAGGTGGGAAATAGGCATGTATAAGCTTGCAATGGAAAAGTACTTCAGCAATGAGAGGATGAGGAAGCCCAAGTGACTTCCTGAGACATGTGAATCCCTTAAGGTCAATATTTCCTTGACCTAAAAACTTACTTTCTGTGTTCAGCTGACATGACATTGAGTGAGAGTTTTTTCCAATGCAGAAGCCAGTCACTTGTCTTATAGAGGAACCTATGAGATACGGAAGTGAGTAGGGATTGGAAAGGAAATCTGGAAATATTTAAGTGGTTTTTGGCTTAGTGAAAGGAAAAATTGGACCATAGTGGAGTGGGACTGGTAAAACCACAGGGAAGAAGAAAATGACAGCAAACTGCTTCTAAGCTCCTGCCCCATTTTCTATAAGTAGGGTCTCACTTGGATTCTTCATGTTTATGGACAAAAACAATTGACCTGACTGAAGAAAAGCCCAAATTTAGGAAAAGGAAATTCTTCCGAGCACTGAAATGCTATTTCCCATGATAGCAATGAAAGGTGGAAGAAGGGCAAAGGGGCTGGGAGGTAGAGTGGGGTAGGGACAGGACAACTGTGTAATCGCTCCTCCAGGTATGGGTACAAGGTAGCACCATGGCACGACTACAGCCCCCTTAATCCCCTCTTCTCTGTGAATCTACTCAAAAAATGGTAACAGCTTCTTGTAAGCTAAATGCTGAGAGAAAGAGAGTAAGAGGACAAGGGAAAGGTGCTTTTGTAGCCGACCAGTTTCTGGTTTTCAATCTCACCTTTCAATGGTTAGTGCTTTGCTGGAGACCCACAGGAAAAAAGCCAGAGGGAGAGAGAAGAGAAATTGTGGGAATGGAGGAGAAGGAAAACAACAAGTGGGAGCAAGACAGTGAGGAGTGTTCAGAGTGGTGTCCTGGAGCCTGCTGCAGCAGCAGCAAGGGGTTTGGGACAAAAATAACAACTACAACAAGAGCACAGTATTCTTTTACAGCTCAGTTATTTTTCAGAGACGATAGATATCAAGAACAGCCTTTCAGCTATGGTTGTAGGAATGCCTAGAAAAATAATTTCACTATACAGATCCACAGAATATATAAATGCGATCCAACAAAACACTTGCCCATATGCTTAGTTCTAATGACATAAGCATTCCCAGCTGCTGTGTCTAATGATATTCTAGGTGTCTGTGTTATTCCCAAAATGTGGAAAATGGTTTGGACTTCATGAATAATATTTGTGTCATAAATGCATCGCTTTTTGTGTTGGATATTTTTAAAATTTAAAATATATTTGAAAGGACTTTCCTAGTATGAAGTGTTTTAATTAGGTAAACTAAAACATGTCATTTTGGAACAAAGCAGTCAACATTTTTCTGGTTCTTTCCCAGTTCTTTCTCCTTGCTTTGCCACCCATTTTATCTATAGCTTTTTGGTGATGCTGGTACAGATTCATAAAACGCTTTCAACTTCATTAACTTTTTCTGAAAAGACTTTAGTGCCTTTAAAAACTTAGTTTAAGTTCTGAATAGATGTTTATGAATTGGATTTAAGGCAAAAGAGAGCATTTAATGGTGTGGAATTAAGTCAACAAGGCCAAATCAACAGGGATATGGAAGTTTATCTCCAGTGGATGCTATTACAATCTATCTGCTGCCCTGTACCATTACACAGATAGCATATGTAACAAATAATGTATAGATATCTTATTTAAAATGTTCCGGAGAGTTCTAAAATGCTTTTCAGTTCATTCTCTTGCATTCCTATGGCTTTTAAGGTCAGAATTTCCTCATTCAGTATTAGTTGTCCATCTTTAGAGGGCTAAGAGGGAATGAAAACTGCAGCCAAGAAATTTTAAAGACCTTTAGAAACACCTATTTCATAAACATCAAATGTTTCAGTTTTAATGTCCAGGATCATGGATTATAACCTTGGGCTAGAAATGGAGTGCCTTGCATGAACAGAAAATGTAAGTCTCTAATTTTTAGCCTCAAGGAGTCTCATGGTTCATGAGATAACATACCCTTAAACCCTTCATAGACTTAAAGTTATTTGTGCTGAGCTTTGGGACAGTGTGAATCCTGTGATGAAACTCCGTGTTTGGAAAAGGGCACTATTTCTAATGGTTCATGCTCAAATCTCCTTACAGGTTTGGATGGGACCAAGTAGATCTGGACAGAGATGGATTAGTGGGCAGTGTGAAGGAGAGGCATGATTAATGCAGCTGCATTAAAAGATGCATGATAAATGCAATTTATCACATGGCTATCACCGTCACATATGTGCTATATAATTTAATATTAAATAATAGTAGGAGGTTCGTTATGAAATGGTAGGAGCATGGATGAGGGAGAGGGTGATTGAGGGGTTAGAGTTAGGAGTGATGTATTCATTGATATGAGTCTAAAGGATTATAATTGTAAAGGGGCTACTGGGTAATGCAGAGTAATCAAATATTGCTTCTTGTATTAACGTGATTTATTGCTCTTTGCTGAAATTAAAGCTGCTCAAGGCATTTTATGCTTAGGAACCAATTTTTGGAAGGAACTTAGCCAGTTTTAAGGATGAAAAACATGTAGGGATGAATAACCCTACTCTACATAATTGTTCACACTCCTGTTACGTCCCACAGTTTCACATTGGGAAGTAATAAAATAACAAGAGAATTGTATTATAGTGCCTGAGCCTTTCCTCTACTTAAGTAATAAAATACTGGGACATGGATTTGTGGGATGTTACTGAAAATAAGTAGTACCTTTAAAGCTATCATTTTTGACCAGCCATTTGCCTGTCTGACATGAGAGGGCTTGTATTTAATTGTCTCTTAGGCAACTAGATGCAACTATTTTGCCTTGTTAGAAGAATTATTCAGACTCTGCTTCAGTGTTCTTTTGTTCACATTGTTAGGCTTTCTAGAGAAAGTCAAGGCATATATTCCTGTTTTGATTAAGAGGTGAATGCTTTATTTAATTCAGAGTTCAGCCTGGTACCATTGTGTTTGGAACTTGAAAGCATAACAGATAATAATCTTTAGTTGCTTTATAAAAGAATGATAAAGATGCCCTATTTCACCTTCCTTTTTATTGGGAAAACTTTCTTCTGCGGGGCAAACACCTAGGAGGAGAAACTGCAGGTTTCCTGGGCAAGGTTCAGTGGTCACTGTCCTCTCTTTAGAGCAGGGTATGGACTCACCATCTCTCAATCCACTGGTCCGGGAGAGTGTCTCTCACAGAGGTGTCTGCCAGCCCCCCTCCCTGTCACAGCCTGGAGGAGCAACTTCTGTGACAGCTAAGATACAGAAGATGAGTGTGATAGCAGAAGGAAGAGCAAAACTGAGAAAGTCATGGGTTTGCTGAAAGGGAAACGCTGTCCACAGGCAGCTGCTGGAGGGTCTGATGTGAGGAATTCAGTGCAGGAGGAAGAGAGGTCAGTACAGTGTCTTGGCAGCATGTTTCCTCCCTCATGCACTTTCTGTGTAGAAAACCTCAACAGAAGTATGACACAGGCTAGAGCATGTGTTGGGAGTAAAGGCAGAGCCAGACTCCACTCTGCAGCTTTTCATAATATGGTTCCCTTTTCTTTAACAGTTAATCTCCTTTGCCCACTGGAAAGCAGACACCAGATGCTACATCAGATGTATTCCTCTGTTGTTTCCGCACTTCCAGACAACATTTTACTCAGAGATTTTTGTTGCTTTCTGAGGCATGTGCACTCACAGATTCACAGAACAGTAGAGGTTGGAAGGGACCTCTGGGGATCATCTAGTCTAACACCCTTGCTAAAATGGGATCACCTAGAGCAGGCTGCACAGGGCAGCAGCCAGGGGGGGTTTTAATATCTGCAGAGAAGGAGTCTCCACAGCCTCTCTGGGCAGCCTGTTGCAGTGCTCTGTCACCCTCACAGTAAAGAAGAGTAAAGAAGATTTTTCTCACGATCAGACAGAACTTCCTGTGTTCCAGTTTGTGCCCATTGCCCCTTGTCCTGCCACTGAGCACCACTGAAAAGCCCTTTCCTCTAGACATCACCCATTTAGATATTTATAAGCATTAATCAGATCCCTTTTCAGTCTTCTCTTCTCCAGGCTAAACAGATCCAGCTCTCTCAGCCTTTTTTCATAGAAGATATGCTCCAGTCCTCTCATATTCACAGAATCACAGAATCACAGAATCTTAGGGGTTGGAAGGGACCTCAAGAGATCATCGGGTCCAACCCCCCTGCCAAAGCAGCTCCCTATCTCATATTACATAGATAGGCGTCCAGACGAGACTTGAATATCTCCAGAGAAGGAGACTCCACCACCTCCCTGGGCAGCCTATTCCACTGCTCCGTCACCCTCACTGTGAAAAAGTTCTTCTGCATGTTGGTGCGGAACTTCCTGTGCTCCAGCTTTCAGCCATTGCCCCTAGTCCTGTCCCCACAGGCCACTGAAAAGGGGCTGGCCAATTCCCCCTGCAACCCATGTCTAAGATATTTATAAACACTAATTAGGTCCCCTCTAAGTCTTCTTTTTTCCAGGCTGAACAGTCTAGCTCACTCAGCTTTGTAGCCTTCCACTGGACTCTCTCCAGTAGTTCCCTGTCTTTCTTGAACTGCAGAGCCCATAACTGGACACAGCACTCCATCTGTGGCCTCACCAGTGCAGAGTAGAGGGGGAGGATAACCTCCCTGACCTGCTGGTTACTCTCTTCTTAATGCACCCCAGGATACCATTTACCTTCTTGGCAACAGGGGCACATTACTAGTTCATGGAGAGCTTGTTGTCCACCAGGGCTCCCAAGTCCTTCTATGCAGCACTGCTTCCCAACAGGTAAACCCCTAACTGTTGGTGCTTGGGGTTATTCCCCTCGAGGTGCAAGACCCTACACTTGTCCTTGTTGCATTTCATTTGGTTCGTCTTTGTCCAATTCTCTAGTCTGTCCAGATCTCGCTGAATGGCAGTGCAGCCTTCTGCTGTGTTGGCTACTCCTCCTAGTTTTGTATCATTAACAAATTTGCTGAGGGTACACTCTGCTCCTCGTCTGGGTCATTGTTAAATATGTTGAATAAGACTGGACCAAGAACTGACCCCTTGGGCCCACCACTGGCTACAGACCTCCAACTAGACTCTGTGCTGTTTATGACAACCCTTTGGGCTCTGCCATTCAGCTAGTTTTCAATCCATCTCATAGTACACTGATCTAGCCCACACTTCCTAAGTTTGTTTACAAGGATGCTATGAGAGATGGTGTCAAAAACCTTGCTGAAGCCAAGGTAGACAAAATTTACCACTTTCTTCTCATCCATCCAGCTGGTCATGCAGTCAGAGAAGGCATGATTTCCCCTTGGTGAATCCATGCTGACTATTCCCAATAACCTCTTTCTTCTCCACATGCTTATTAATAACTCCCAAAGTGAGCTGTTCCATCACCTTTCCAAGGATGGAAGTGAGGCTGACTGGCCTGCGGTTTCCTGGGTCTTCCTTCTTGCCCTTTTTGAAGACTGGAGTGATGCTGGCTTTCCTCTAGTTCTCTAGCAATAACATCTGCCAGCTACCTAAGCACTCATGGGTGTATTACCATGGATTTGTGGCTGTTGAGTTTGCCGAAATGTTTTTGAACTAAATGCTCCTCAAACAAAAGGAGAGTCTTCCTTTTGCAAGACTTTCTCTCCTACCTCCAGGGTCTGGGTTTCTTGAGGGCTGGCCTTAGCAATAAAGACAGAAGTAAAGGCAGCGTTCAGTAAGTCTCCAAATCTTCCATCACCAAGGCACCCATCTCATTCAGCGGTGGGCCCACATGTTCCCTAGTCTTTCTTTTGGTGTTGATGTACTTGAAAAAGCCCTCCTTGTTTTACTTGAAATCCCTTGCCAGTTTTAATTCCCAGTGGGCCTTAGCCTTCCCTATTGCATCCCTACATTCTTTGACAATGTGTCTATATTCCTTCCAAGTAACCACTCCAGCAGGATGAGATTTTTTCTCTGGATGCAGAAGAGTTGATGCAAAGAATGTTGCTTTGCTCTCCGCTATTCGTAGTGAATGATCTGATATGACAAGAAAGAAGTTTTCCACTGGATGCTTTTGTCATCTGCAGAGGAATCCACAAGATATTTTAAGATTCAGCTTCTCAAATCTCCAGACAATGTGGCAGCTGCATCCAAACTGGTTTGGAACAGGGAGAACTATAAAAACTGCACAAAATGGTATACTCTGCCTGAACCTGTACCTAGACCCTGCTTGATTAAGTGGTGTAGCCATATCTAAGAGTCTAGATTGCTCTCCTTGGGCTGGGACTCTATATTAGTGATGAATAAAAGCCCTGGTACCCTGGTTCTATCATACCTAATGTTAAACTTTTCATAGTTTTGCACCTTCTTTTATTTCAGGGCTCTTACTCAGGATTTGGGTGCATGCCAACAGTTAGCTCGGGAAGAAGAAATCTGGTCTGTCCGACAAAGTACCGTGATGATCTTCTCCTAGGGAGCCATCCTTATGCTCCTCTTTCTCTGAGCTGCTTTCTTAGCCTTGAGGCAAGATCTAGTCCCATCTGTCCTTCCTAATGCACATATTTACTTCTTCAACCATACCTTGGAATTGCTTCTTGCTCCTTCTGTAAGAAAATCCATATTTACAAAGTGTTTATGGTCCTATGGAGACAGCTTGCAACTTTTGTTTGGCATTTCCACGTCTATTTTTATTGTTCAGAAATATTTATAAAATGCTCTCATGTGGTATGGCCAAGTGTGATTTCACACGAACTTGAGCCTTATTACTGTCTCATTTTTTAAAGTGATATATATAGTGTTGTCATTGTGCCAACCACAAAACTCAAGAGGTATTGGATAAGCATAAGCAAGTGTAGGTACAAACAGTCCTTAAAAGTGGTGAACCATAACAGGAAAGTTTTGAAAAACAGTGTTTCAACCACCAACTTTGTTCTGTTAAGAATTAATGTTTTTCTTTATATTGACCTTCAATACACAAGTCATCCTTTCTATAGGTTACAGGCAAGTCACACTCCACAAGAGTGATAAGGCAATGCTGCTCAGTAATACAGATAATTGTGCTTTAACAGTATTTAGAAATACATATTCAGTGCCTGGAAATAAACTTGTTCTAACATTAATACCTGAAATTATAGTTGCATACAATGTCTAATAACTATTAAGATGCCTTTGAGGAGGTTTTCCACCATTCCATATGACAGTGCAGAAAGAAAAGATTGCTACTTAATTTCAGGAAATGTTTAAAAAGGCAAGCAGAAAGAATAAAAAATCACCATAACGTTTTGTAATACAGTATGATATAAAAGTTAGAAATAGTAGCTAATTCTGTGGAGTATTTCAGGAAGTTATAGCTCAGCTGATAGTCTAGGGTAGAAATAAGTATCAAACATTAATTTAGCAATAATAGTCTTTTAGAAGGAAAGAAAATTAAATAATTGTTATTTAATGGCATACTGAAACCGTAGAATCTTCTTATTCACTATTTACCTGGAAGAATTCTCCATTGCAGCTCTTGCCACAAATAAATGTGAACAAGTTACCATTCGTCCTGTTTAGAGAGCAAGAAATATATTTAACAAATAAAGTATCTGTCTCTATTTGGACCAAACATGAGACAACAGAATTTGGAAAGCTTGGGAATGAAATTAAAACAAATCATTTAAATAGCTTAATTGACTGAAAGTGTGAATAACAGATTGTAAGTATTTTCACATTTTCAGCAAATGCGCCATAAGTGGAATTTATCATTCAGTGGATGAAGGGAGGTTTCCAAAATCCCACAGAATTTCTTATGTTCATTCTTGCTCTGGAAAAAAAAAAAGAAAAGAAAAAAATTAAGTACATGGCTAACTGTAGATATACATACTGTGTACTGTGTCCTCACATCTTTGGGAGACATATGTCCAGTTATATGCTTTACCAGAATGGATCCTTTGAAGGTCCATCTGTGTATCCAAGCATGTTTTTATGTGCCTGCAACTGCGATCGTCCACGTGTCAAATACAGCTAGAACCAAACCCTCCATGTCTGTCTCTGATCAGTGACCCTCTCATCTTTGACTCGTGGGTTCAGAGAGGGGGATTTGGCCCCTGGTCGAAACAGTGATTTGGCATTAGCAACCCAGCGCTATTCCCAGGGCAGAGCTCCCTTTCGCTTCTGTTGGAGGCAGGGCCAGGCACCACATTTTCACCTCTGACTGCTGGTGGTGAAGTCATGCATAATGTCACTGGAGGTTTTAGCTCAGATTCAAAGGTTAAATGGAAGGTCTATCCTTGCTTAAACCACAAAAGAAAATTGTTAGTCCTTGCTGAGTACTTAAGAAAGAATGGCTTGTCATAAACTCTCAAATCTCTTTAGCCACAAGATTCCTAGGATTGCTGTGAAGGCTGTGATGCAGTGAAATAGCGGTGACAAGTGACTGGTAAATAAAGGAGCCACTTTTACAGTCCTCTCTTATAGCTTCCACCAACTAAATGTGTTTGAATCATTAAATATCTTCCATATTTCTTCAAACTGCCTTGAACTGCGCTTTCCCCCTTATGCCTTTCTAACTGTACTGTAGGCTATAGATTTTATTTTATGCTTATGAAACATATCTCTGCTATTGTTGTGGTTCCGATCATGAAAAACAGTAGGGTTTTTAAAAATTATGTTACCTAGATGTCTTTATGATTTTTATAAAAAGTCTTCCAGAAAAAAAGTTTAGATCTTTAATATCTTCATAGGCTTTATATAGATATTGTATGATTTTTCCCACTAAGTGAAGGTATGTTCCTCTTTATCAGACAGACATCTAATGCTGATTTAAAAAAAACCCCAACAAATAACTAAACAGCTTTAAAAAATACTTCATACAGAAATAATGCAGCAGAAAAAAAAATAATTTGCAATGCAAATTATAATGAATTGCAAATTTCAAAAGTCTGTTAAGTTACAGAAAGATGTGGATACAGTATTTACAAACAATGAAAACTGCCAATTGTTTTGTGATAGGACTGTGTATTTATATACATGAGGCAGAGGGAAAGCAAGCCCTATACTTAAGTGAAAATAGTAAGCCAAATCAATCCTGTTTTTTTTTTTTTAAAGCATGAAATCACATCTTCAGATGTCATAAGTGTTAACATGGTATGCCATTCCAGCACTTGTAGCCCTAGAAAGATATACTTTTTATACTTACTAATCTGAATCTTGATATATTGGAACATCATTACCTCCTCTTTTTTTTTTTTTTTATCAGAGTGCTCCACTAAAGTTAAATTTAACATCTCGTTTATTGGAAACTTAGCTTGTAAAATCTGTCGTTTGCATGTTTTTAAGGAGGGATGGAAACATGCATTCGTTAGCTTCTGTACTGTTTTAGCAGTTCACAGTCTCATTTAAAAGTTTGAATTGGAAGGAATTTAAATGTTATGGTACGTATCATCAATAAAAATGCTTCTTCCAGCCATGGTCATAAAACACCAAATCTATGAACAAGAAAGATGACATTAAGAGGAAATTAATTTAATATTAGTTGTTCTTTTTTTCTTTCAACCCTGTGTAAAAGTTTGCTTTTAAAATGTGCTCTCTACTTTGGGCTTAAAGGATGTCGTAGTTTCAGAAAATGCTTATTAATATTCATTAACAAAAATGTAAAAGGAAAATTCTTGAGAAAAATGCTGCCCTTGGAAGAAAGAAAATATTAAATCAAAAGTTGGAGCAGATTTCTCCACACTGCAGTGGCATTGACCCACCCTCTAAATTATGCCTTGATGTTTTTCCACAAATTGTTGTTTGGAGATCAAGCTTTGCATGATGTGTGTGTGGATTTCATACTCTTTTCTTTATATACATATGGTCACTGATCTTCCCCCTTCCTACAAGATGAAGTTGCATTATATGTTTTCTGAATGCTAGGTGCCCTAGATTAGGTTGGAGAGACAGAATGGGTCCTTACACTCTTCTCTTCTGTGGAGACTGGGAGCACACTTATCTAAATTATTTTGATTTTTGAGTCTTTAGAGGTGCAGAGGGAGGAGACATGAGATATTCTGCAGTGAGTTACCCTGAGTAATGTTTACAAACACCTCCAAGGGTGGTTAAAAGAACACCAGTCAAGGTCCCTACATGTACCTACAATCAGTCCTCACGAAGAGGACCAAGGGGTCTGCACAGTATCAGATATAAGAGCAATTTTTGCCAATTTTGTTTTGACAACATCTCAGCACTTGTCTCAGAATGATCATCACTGAACACTTGTCACTGAGGTGGGCTGCCTGCAAACCCTGTTACCATAAATAACCCTGCTCCCACCAGCTCTAGAGGCCACATTGTTGTCACAGAGGTTACTGGGTAGTCCAGTAGCCAGCAGATGTGTTTCACCTCCAATCACCATGTCAAACAGCAGATGAAAGCCATGTCATTTATTGCATCTGTCTTGTAGCTCAAATGCTGGAGACTCTCTTCCTTTCCGGATGGGTGTTGCAGTGGCTTCCAACTCCAGGCACACACTGGCTATTACCAGATGATGTTTTCAAATTTTCATTTGCATGCATGGAGAGATGGAAACTGTACCTATGTTGGCAGACTAGGTCTCTGTTTACACAGAATATATGGATTCTGACTGATTTTATGAATTCTGTATTTCTCTGTCATATATTTTCTAGCAAATCCCACTAACCAATCTAGCAAACACTGGGTAACATACCTCCTAATCTCGCCTAGAAGCAGCTTCATGTCAATATAAGACAGGGTTGTAATTTTGGATGAAATGAAGGGTGGGTGAACTGGGAGAACTTGTTTATTTCTTCCAACTGTGACATTTAGTCTATTAATGTTATTATAAACCCCATAAACTTTGCTTACATGTGTACTTGGACCACTGTTGCTACAGCAATGCTTCGTCTAGAAGGCCATTAACAGTAAGAGAGTCTGGTAGGACAAGTGCGTTGCTATATATTGGCCAAGAAAAAAGAAACTACTATTTTCTGGTTATTAACAAAGGTTAGGTTAAAACAATGGAAAACCTTTAGAGGCAAAGAAGTGACAAAGACAAATGACCCTGTTGGTGAAAACAGATGAGTTTCCTGGACAGGGAAAGCTTCTGGGTCCTCTCCTGGCCAAAGGTCAAAGAATAAAGCAGACCTGACCGGAGCCCAGCCTTGAGTGGAAGGAGAGAGCTAGAGGATGAAGCTGGGATTGCTGAAAAGCCTGGACAAACTCAGCAGGTTTTCACTGTGGGAACAGGAGGGATTTCTGTAGAGTCTGCTATCGCTTCATACACCCATTCCCAAAGGGCAGCAATGGGACGTTGCCTGGTTGAGAGCAAGGAGAATTTAGCCAGGCATATATGTAACATGTGCTGTAATACTTGTTCTTATGTCCAGAACACAGGTCTGGGCCTCTTGTATTTATCTGTAACTTTCAAGTCTCAATGTGCCTTAACCATTGTACCTGGAAGCCCAGCTCTAATTGTTTTTTAAACTCTAGAAAAGATGTCCCAGAACATAACCCATATGTTATTATTACTGAGATTCACCCAGTCTGAAACATCAGCTCAGGAATTTTTATTCTCTCTTTCTGAAACCAAGTCCTGGTATAAGATGGCTGCTTTTAGTGGCACATACACACACACACACACACACACATATATATATATAATATATCTAAAATGCAGAGACTCCTGAATTCCTTCTGTTACTTCTTTTCATAGAAATGCATTGAGAAATAGAATCCTTTACCTGGTCTATCATTTGGAACTGCCTCCAAAATATTTACCAGAAATCGGTACTATCCAAGGACCCTGAGGAATTAATTTTTGACTTGGCTGAAATAGATAAAGCTGTATTTATAGTTAAAAATGTGTAAAGATGACTTGTACACATGAATATTATGCAGGAACTTCAAAGTTACAAAAAGTGAAGCCAGAGATGTGAGACACGTTGGTACTCGAAATGGGCTATCTACAGCGGAGTATATCTGTTGAAATGAAATGTCACTTGGAAGTACACAACTTCTTTTATTTGTATTCTTGTGCATGGCATGCTGTTTTGAAAAGTCAAATATAAATATATAACCCCCCATGATTACAACTTCAACAAACAGAAGTGCTAATTTCATACTGCAAGAGGAACCCCATGAGAGCTTTCAGCATCCATAATGTCACCCTAGGCATCTCTTCACCACTGCAAGTTCCGTGGAAATCCTCTCTCAAAACCTGGCTTTCAGGGGGGAGTTTGGCTTTTGCACACCCTAACAATTTCTAAATTTGTCTCAGGGAGGAGGTAATCTGTGTCAGAAGATTTTTCTTCTGTTTCTATGTCCCCAGCTCAAGAGAAAGTAGGAGCTCAGGGATGCTCAGATGACCAGGGCTTTGTACTCAGTGTGTCTTGCTCGTGGTTTTACAGATCCTATTTTCTGTATGGAGATTTGATTAAAAAGGTAATCCCTTCAGAACATAAGGTAGTAACAAAATAATGATTGACCATTTGTTTATGGGCAGCCGTGCTCAGAGCAATACAGGAAAAAGAGGGGAGCTAGGAGGAATCCCTCACATGCTTAAGTGATTCCATATTCCTCATATATTGTGCATGATGCAGGTGCATGTGAAGGAGTGGACCTCAAGGGATTTATTTATCCTTCAGAATTTAGTGTAATTCCCTTTAGCATCAGTGGACTCTATCTTTGCAGAGGAAAGAGTTGACTTAATTTGTAATTAAAGGCCTGGTTTATTACTAAAATATAAGGGCGGACTGAAAATAACAAATGTTCCCCAATTATAAGAGGAATATGTCTAGATATGTACAATGCATTGTTTGAAAGCTTGCCTGTGCCTTGTAAAAAGACTTTCTCCTATACATGTGAATATTGTATGTGTTGAAGATGAGATAAAACCTAGAGGTTCCTGTCAGGATCCTGTTACACTGTCAGAAGGGATATCCCCATCATATAATTCATTCATTCTTCAATTCATCCATTCACTTGTTTCTAACAATGGCTGTTTCTGACAATTTTGTTAGCTGTTGGACTTCCAGGCAGACAGAGCTGTGGGATGAACATTCTATTAGCCTTTTATTTTCCAGTCGTTGAGGTAGATAACTGACAGGATAAAAACGGAAATGTTTATTTTTCCAACTTTTTTCTTAATTCCTTTAACCAATGTTGTAAGAGTGTCAGCTACAAACCTGATAGGCTGGAGAGGAACCTATTGTATGAGGAAACTGTATTTGGAAGTCTTAAGTGGTGCTTGACATCATGGTAAGAACAGATTATCTTTGACTTCTGCTATGAGAAATGGCCCTTGTTGTATGAGTGACTATACAAACAGACTAACATGGTTTTGTCAAGCTGCAGAAAGGTGCTTTTTTTTCCTTCTACATTGCTGTCTGCTTTTAAATTATCCATTTAATGGAAGACTGTAACAACAAACCTTGACAGTGTATTAAGCTTTTACAACCACCTAGATTTGCAGTTTAAATGAAGCGACTACGTCACTCACAAAAAGCTGTTTCGTTCAGAAAAAGAAGGCTTTCACTAGCTTTCATATAACACAGTGTTGTTAATAAACTGCCTTCATTCTGCAATGTGGTGGTTTAGGCAGAGTAGTAACACACAGACAGCCCTTTAAATGTATTTTCTAGATGGATGGGTGATTTCTCTTTAAAAGACAGCATTGAAATGGTCATCATATAAAAAAAAAAAAGAAAGAAGTCACAAAACATAGCTCCCCTTACTGAAGGATTATCTGCCCAGGTCAAAATATAAACAATGCAAAAGTGCAAGGGCTTTGTTATGCATGAGGCCTATTGGCCATTTCCGAGCAGTCCTCTGTGTCACCAAGCTAGTTGATGACAGATGGTGAGACTGTCCTTGTGAATTTTTCACCTTAACGTGACAGGCTATATGGAAATGTCCTGTGACCACTGGGGATTCTCCAAATGTCCCTTGGTAATCAACATAAACGGGAATAATTTTTAATTTGGAGCCTGAAGCAGTTTTAAAGATTTCTCTTTGTGTAAGTCTTTATACTATTTCACAAAAACTATAAACAATGGGTGAATACAATGGATTTCACATTGCATTTATAATAATTAACCTTAAGTTGTTTAGTGAAGAAAGACAGTTTATAAGGTAATTCCACAGTGGAAATAAAACTGTTGAAACCTCAAGAAAATAAAGTCATAAATCAAAAGGATACCTGAAAAACTTTGTAATCTCTTTTTAGGAAATATATTCTCAACCCCCTTGGCACCTCTACAAATTTTGATCCAGCATTTTTATATTCAGTTAGCATTGAAAAGACAGAATTCTTCATTTTTGCACTGCTTTTCAAAAGGGAAACATAATTTGTGAATCCAGGGCCAAACACTGTTCTGCTTACCTTATGCCTGACAACATCAGGAGAAGTACTTGACATACAAGATTCAGTTCTTTACAAACCTTACTGCTGCCCAGGGCTAGAGTCACCATATATCAGTGAATAAGGCAGCTAAGCCTCCACTGGTGAGGGTAAGAAAAACACCCACTGGCAAAAAAACCCTAGGTCTCCATCCAGACCCTGTGTATCAGCCACATTCATTCTCTACTCTCAGTTGTGTCCTTACAAAAAACCTTTTGGGAAAGTGCAAGTGTTTGGTGGGAGCTGTGGTGTGACCCTGGGGAGGTTGGAGTACTATCATCTCACTGGGAGCTGAGGTGGGATAAAAGATCATCTAGTCTCTATGGTAAACTGGACCAATGAGAATTAAAGTATGGGACCTGGTAAAGGCTGGGCTGAAGGCAGAGTTGCTTCATACCATCATCTTCAGCCTGACAGTGTGCTTTGCCTACAGCAGCAGTGATGGTTCTCATGGCACAAGACTTTCCTGCCTTGGTTGTTGGAATAAGCAGAGACACTATGCTGATAAAGGTCAGCATACAGGCATACAGTATTTTTTTTTCCTCCTTGGACCCCAACTTAGCAACTTTCAGTGACTGATGCTTTGTGCTCTTTATTTTTATAGAAACATAGAATGTGTAAGGTTGGAAAGTTCCTTTAGAGGTCATCTAGTCCAACTCCGCTGCAGAAGGCAAGGACATCTGCACTAGATCATGTCAAGTCCAGTCAAGCCTGACCTTAAATATCTCCAGGGATGGGACCTCCACTCCCTCTCTGGGCAACCTGTTCCAGTGATCTACCACCCTCATATTGAAGATTTTTTTTCCTAATATCCAACCTACATCTCTTCTTTTTGAGTTTAAAACTGTTACTCCTTGTCCTATTGCTACATGCCCGTTCTTCCCCACCATTTTTATAGGCACCTTTCAGGTATTGGAAAGCTGCTATAAGGTTCCCCTGGAGCCTTCTCTTATCGAAGCTGAACAAACCCAACTCTCTCAGTCTTTTTCTTTGTGACTGCTTCAAGAAGCCACTAGTTATGTTTGAAGAGGGACCTGGAAGACATTTTGGCACAAAACATCCATAGTTAAGCAGAAAGTGTCTTAATGATTGTATCTACCCTAATTATCTGTTGAAAGGTAATCTAAGAAGAGATTAGATCATGAGCTGACACTTGGTACTCTGTTGATGACCAAACAGAACCAATCTCATGTATTCAAGTAACTCTTCTGGTTTTTCAGAGATGCATTATGTTCAGACTCTGGATTGAATGAGAGTTTTTGGTTCTCAGTGACTTTGTCAACTGGGTGATTTCAATTTTGGGTGCCTACCTCTATGTGCTACCTGGTTTTGACAGTTTTAGCATCTAAAATGGGTTTAGGTATTTGTCTAACTTTCTAAAGCCATATACCTATGTACAGATAAATATTAATTTCTAGTCTACATATGCAGATGGTTTAGATTAAGTAGAAAATCAATTCTGGGAATTTCCGGACACATTTTACCAGGTTTTATATACAGAATTGATATCTGTTCAGAAATGTAGGATATGAAGGAACAGTGCCTATTTATTTATTTATCTATTCATTTTGGGGTAGGGAATAAAGTTAGTTTTGATATTTTTTACAGCCTAGATTTTAATGAGAAAAAGTTTGCTGTCATTTCTTCATTGTCAGGATCAAGGTACTGTAATTTGCTCATGTAATACATTGTGGCCCAAAGGTATATTGCAAACCAACAGAGTGATTTCATAACAAAAGAATCAATAGCTCATTATTTTTAGACTCAGAATACTTTGCATGTTGCTTTAGAGATTTCATGACATTTAGGAGATTATTTGCAAATTAAAACAATCTTTGGATCAATCTATTAAATTGTCAGTTAATCTTCTTAAATTACACTTTGTTTTAAGCTCTATGTAAAAAGAATATTAATTTTCCTTTTCTTTCCCCCTCCCCACAAAACACGGTATAGGAGTTTGAACTGGTTATCTAACTGGATGATGATGCTAGCTTCTGAGTACTTGTTCAATAGCATCTCTCTAAACAGTACCGACCGAAAACCAGTCGTAGGTGTTAAAACTCATCTTCTAAATTTATTGGTTTGGCAATTCAAACACAAGGTGCTGCAAGTGGACTTCCTTGAATCATCTTGCTGTAACTTCTGTTATGGAAGAACTGGGCTTGAATTAGCTTCCTCTTCCAAATTCTTTTTCAGGAGATATACAATGCAGAAAAAACCAATTTGATAAGTCACTGACAGAGTATTCAGTTAAATTATACGAAAGTAACTTTTTTAACATCATGGGTTTTATTTAGTTATTTCTGAACTACTATATATTCACCTATGCAAACTCTTTAGGGAGTGGAGCAGCAGCCACAGAGCTGCCTCTGCTTTTCTGGTTGCTGTATTGCATTTTAATTTGTTAACAAAGTAGTCCCTCTGCACCCTTGGTCCTTTCCCTCACCATCCCCCTTCCTTTCCATCCTTCTCTGAGTCCCTGCTCTGACAGCCATTTGCTGTAACAGCCCTCAGTGATGCTCAGGGACCTTTTCTATCCCTCCTGGCAGCACAGTTCCTGACGTCAGCCCTCTGCCCTTGCACAGAAGGGAGCAGGGAGATTTCCTCCTGATGAGGTTACTTGTTTATTAGTCTGCAGATTTTGCAGTGACATGTAAATCAGGGGCGTATGGTTATATTTGCTCATACTTCTGCTGGTCCAGCATCTTTGGGCAATAGGATAATAGCTGGGGAAACACACTAAAGAACAAATGCTGGAAGGATTTTTAGCCCAGATTTCCCTCTTGTTTTAGATATCCATCAGTATGTGTTTCATTGGCCTGAATTTCCATGGAAAGCAAACTTAGAACTCGTAAGTGAACTTTTTTCCTTGCAGAAACCACATACTGCAGAAACCAGTTTCAGAGTATGCATATGACAGTGTTACTGCTGCAGGGGTTTCTGCCTGGTCAAGCTGGAAAACAGACGGAGCTCTCTGGTTAGACTAACGGCAGCTAAGCAGTGTCACCTGACTAGGAACTGCAGAATGCTTTTAGCCTGTACAGAATTGATCCATTGAGTGAAAACTAATGGCCTGAGTGTGACAATAATGACAAAAAACAAATCCATCATAAAATATCCCAATAACTTGTGGGCTCTATGAACAGAAAAAAAAAGGCTGCATTTGCTTGGCATCTAGTAAAAGACTCTTTTGCTTTGGCTCCACATGCTTTGTCATTTATTTATGTATTTGTTTTACTAGGAACAGTCATCTAATCATGTGATACCACAGACAAGAACTCTATGTGAACATACATGGCAGATCTTTGACTATTTGATTTTGTCTGTCTTCACCAACATGCTCAATCAGTTTGCTCCCTCAGGAAGATTTTCATGCACTTCAGTTTTGACACTTGCTGTATGGTAAGATTTGTTTTCTTCAAGCATTGAAACTGCTCAGGTGCACTCCTATGCCCTAGATAACTTCTGACCATCTATGTTAGATATGCAGATTAGATTTAGTTCACAAGAATGCTCAGTCCCACAAAGGAACTACAAATACAGTCTTTTCTCTCTTGATACTGCTCTAGTGCAAATAATTGTGACACACAATAACACAAGCAAGACTTCTAGACAAAAGTTAACATTTTGTCCTCCGATGTCTGTGAGACTTGAAGAGACATCATTATGCTACTCTTTGAATGTACATTTTTGAGACAGTGTACTGGGGTCTGTGTTTATTCCACTAAATTTCCAGCATTTAAAACTGTCACATTCTTTTAAGAAAACTTTTGTTTGAAATAATTTCTAATGTGTTCAGAGCTGAAAACATCTTTAAATGGGATTGTGATAGGCACACAAGGGAATACAAATATATGAGCTCTGCTGGTAATGTTATTTATTATTTGTAGTGTGGCAGCACCGGTGATTCACTAAAGTCTTAGGAGGTGTATATCACAGAAATGAAGCATCACAAAGGATGTGTGGCTCTCTCATTCCTCCCTTGGTGATCTCAGTATGACTTGCTGGAATGACATTTTGCTAGATGGAATCAGTACCTGAAATGTCCCTATTCCTAAATTGTAGGCCTGCAACTTTTCTGCAGGTATTAAATAACTTAATTTCTCTATTTTAACTATGACTATGTTAATTTTTAAGGGGGGTGGGGCTCTTAAAATAAGATGCTTTAATCATAAGACTTGACTGTCTTGAATATTGATAATATAGAGGGACTAATTCTCTGAACTGTCCTGTGCTAGCAACCTTCGTGCAGCTGCGGCCTTATGTGACAGCCATAAATTTGTCTGACAACAACTGGACATCTCAAGAGCTAAAAGCAGAAGCCCTTCAGCCTCAGCTGAAGTTTGGGAGCGAAGCATTTATGGAGCTTCAGTCTTTTGTGGCCTGGGGTCAACACAACAGTTGTAAGCCATTAACTAGAGGGATATTCTGGTGCCTGCCCAGATAGATAATTTTTTTTCCTGGTAGCTACTCCCTACTTCCACTGTACTGCTCTGGAGGTGAAGGTAAAAAAGAAGACAGTCTGAGAGCAGTTCTGACAAAATGCCAGTGTCACCAACTCTGCTAACTTGAGACACAAAATAGCCCAAATTTTAACTCAAAAGTGATGTTTTCATCTTTGTGTGCAGGCACAATGGCAATGTTGTAAAGGGAAGGGGGTTCTTTGTCATAGACTCACAGAATGGTTAGGGTTGGAAGGGATCTGTAAAGATCATCTAGTCCAAACCCCCTCGCATAGGCAGGGACACCGTCCCCCCAGACCAGGTTGTCCAAAGCCTCATCCAACCTGGTCTTGAATACTGCCAGAGAGGGGGCAGCCACGGCTTCTCTGGGCAACCTGTGCCAGGGCCTCACCACCCTCATCATAAAGAAATTCTTCCTTGTATCCAATCTAAATCGACTCTCTTTCAGCTTAAAACTGTTGCCCCTTGCCTGTCACTACAGACCTTGGTCAAAAGTCTCTCTCTCTCTTTTTTGTAAGACCTCTTTATGTATCAAAAGACCACAGTTATGTTTCCCCACAGACCTCTGTTCTCCAGACAATACCGCCTCTTTCAGCATTCCTTCATAAGACAGATGTCTCAGCCCTCTGATGATTTTTGTGGCCCTGAGTTACTTTAACAGCTCAGTGTACTTCTTGTACTAGGGACCCCAGGGCTGGATGCAGTACTCTGGGTGGAATTTCACCAGAGCAGAGTAGAGGGGAAGAACCACCTTCCCTGGTCACACTGCATTTGGTGCAGCCCGGGAGTCGGTTAGCTTTCTGGGATGCAAGTGAACACTGTTTGGTCATGTCCAGCTTTTAATTCACCAGGAAACCCAAGTCCTTCTTCACAGGGCTGCTTTCAATCAGCCCACACCCTAGTCTGTGTTACTACTGAGGATTGCTCTGACCTATGTGCAGGACCTTTCACTTGGCCTTGTTGAACTTTATGAGGTTTATGCTGCGAGTGTCAGAGTGGTAGTGTAAGCAAATTTGGGCTTGATGGTTGAAAGATGTAACCAGAAAAATTATACATGTAACTTCTCCTACAGGGACAGCAGAAGGCTTCCTAGGCTGAACTCTCACTGGAGCACTCACAACTAGCAACCTGTATTTGTTTTTGAAATTGAAAATGAAGGATGCCTATTCCTAGAACTTCCTTTAGCATACAAAATAGAACTATGTAATTTTGGGGAGAGAGAGGTGGTAAGAGTGACAGGATGTTTACCTTGCCAGTAGGCCTTGGTGCTCTGATGAAAGGCTTTCCTTTCCTCCTGCTGCTCCTTGCTGTTTGCTGCTGATATCCCCATGTAATATGATATGGGATGCCATGGCTGTGTCCTGAAAAAAAGTGCAGGGTTCCAAAAGCTAATTGTTTTGAATACAGTGTTGTGTTCCTAGGGCATTTCTGGTTCTGGAGCTAGTTTAGTTAATGCTGCCTACCTCTATGCATCACTGTTTGGAAATGCCCAGAATTATCAGGTTAAGACTTGTCAGAGACAAGGCTGTTGGTTGCTTTTCTGCTGCAGTTTTCTAGGGAGAGAAGTGGGAAGGACTGAAGCAGTGGTGCAATACCAGTGTCTTCTCTTCTTGCATGTTTCTGCCCACGGTAGGGCAGAACTGCTTAGTTGTGAACAAAATTCCTGATCAGTACATAGTACTCTCACGAGGCTGTCTGCACGTACTATTTTTCACAGCCCCTGTTTTCCCCAGCACCTAAACATTTCTACTGAAGTATTAAAATGATGAGAAGAAATCTTTCTCTGTTAAGAAAAAAAAGAGAGAGAAAAAAAAAGGAAAAAGGATGGAGGTCAAACAGTTCCAATGTAAACTCCCCCCTTCTCTCTTCACCCGCTGAATGTTTATGATAAATTGAGTGCATCTTATCTGTGACTTGCTTACATAATGAGGTTGGTCTTTATTATCACATTGCTGCTCTCTCTAGAAGGAGAAAGGGTGAGTTTAGGTTTTAGATCTTTTGTAATTACAGGAAAATATGCAACTAAGTCATGTTCTTTTCACAGGATTCTCAAAGCTTTTCCATTTGATCCTTCTTACTATTTTAAGAATAAGGTGTTTGGAAACGTCTGTGCTTTTTTTATTTTGTTTTTTATCACTCTGATGCTTTAATAATGCACATTGTGCAACTGTGTTGAATGCATGATTGATGCCATCCCTACCTGCCTAGAAAGATAATGATAAAATATCTTAGGGAGCATTTTCTCCAAGTGATGCATACATGGAATTCCCATTAATGTTAATGTGAGTTGTGCAAATCCACCCAGGGAGTGAAGACAAGGCTGAAGATGTGATAGTTATAATAGGGCTTATGTCTTTCGTGGCAGGCAGACTTCTAAGTGGCAGGCAGGTTTCTTTTAATTTAGCAGAAAACCACTCAAAAAATGCCAGTTCTCTATGATATGCAGATATATTGCCATTAAATTTTATGCCCAAATCTTATAGCTGTAGCTGATCTTACTAAAGAAATAAGCTTTTATTAAATAACTTCCACTAACTAGTTTCCATAATTCCAGAATGATGGCTGGAACTCAACAAAGGATTTTAATAAATTGGCATAAGCTGAAAACGACAAAAGATGAAATTCAAAACATACCCCAAAATTATTCTTTCTGAAGGAAGCAATGAGGATGAATTGAACATTTAAGCCAGTATTGAAAAGGCCCTGAATCTACACTCTCTCCCAAATTCCTTTTGCCAGCAAGAATCTAGTGTGAACATGTGTGCAGCTTGGCATGTAGGCTGAGGTTCAATGTTTGCACTTAAAACATCTGGCACAAATTCTTTACAAGTGAAAAGGCACATTCTGTCAGTCACCCACTGTCATCAAGCTTCATCACCAATACTGCAACTGTCTGCATTGATCAGATAAAGGCAAACAGATTTTGCACAGTTCTGGAGAATTTCACAGTTTATGACAATAAAGTGGGCAACCGTTTTAAGATTGTTATTGCTTTTCCTGAGGTGTTGTTGAACTCTTGGTCAGCAATCAGCCATGAATGGATGAAAGTCTTGACAGGTTCTAGGACCCGTTTTTAAAAGACAGCCATGCCAGAATGTTTAGAATTAAGATATGTGATTGTATTTAGAAACCTTAAAAAGGTTACAAGAGCCCAAACTCACTATTAAAATGATCTTTTAAAATTGTTCTGGTAAAGAGGACAGAAAATCTGGGGCTTTGAACAGTCTTACAAAATTACATATCATGGGAAATTCTCCCACAACCATGGCAGGTTAGATGAGCACTAAGGAAGAATATCTGCCAACTGAGAAATATTTTGTCATAAATATTCTTTTATGCAGTGCATGTTTTATTCCGCTCTTCTAAGTTGTTGGAGAACTAAGACTTAATACAGAGCTCCGGGCCCTGAAACTGGATGTAATTGTGCTTTTCTAGACCTTGCTGCATGGGCTGAAGGAGTTCATGGAGGCTAAGAGGATTCTCCAGCTACACTTGCCCCGGTAGACGGAGCAGAGCCAGGACATGGGGTTTAAGTGCCAGGCCATGAGTGTCCATAGTGTTTGGTTATTAGCACTTGTGCTTGGCACAATCCAGGCTTGTGCCAAACAGCATTTTTCTGAGACAAAGCCTTGGCATGTTTTGGAGAATAAGACAAGTTAGGGGATGATTTCAGTAGGAAGGTTGGATTAGACCACATTGTTTTGGGGAGGAAGAAAGAGTTTAACCAGATGGCCGTGAGCCATTATGACATTAGCCTTTAGGGTTCCCTAATCTGTTTTATTTATCAGGGTAGACATCACCTGTAAAGTCTCATATGTTTGTAGCAGTGGGATGCCTGTAAGTAACTAAGACAAAAATATCCTGACTCCTTTGAAGTTTTTCCATGCATTGACCCAAATCACTCATTTTCTCAAGGACTTTGTAAAAAACAAAATACATGAATTAAATCAATTTGGTATCTCATCTCTCAAATATTCAACTGATAGTCTGTCTGCTAATCCTGGTTGCTCTCTTTCCCAGGGCATCTTGGAGACACACAGGAGCTTGCTCCAGGCTAAATTAATTATTCTAGTGACAGTGTCAGCTGCATGATCCCAGCTGCCTTCCTTTCTGGCCACATGATAGCAGTAGGGATCCAAGAAAAAGGGCAACAGGCTCCATGTATTAATCTAATAGTGGGGACTCACTCTTGACTGTACTAGTACTTGAGTCAACCCTTGCACAAGGACAATATGGTGCATGGGAGGTCCATGTATAAGTCTCAAAAGAACTGGGCCTACAGCATGTATGATAAGGTCTACCTCCATTATGTCTGCTGATATTTGCAGAGAAGACATGGCCCATTCAACCAGAAGAGCTGTGTTCAATTCCTGTGCAACATGTCCTTGACTACTGTCAAAGTGTCATAGAATCATAGAATCATAGAATGGCAAGGGTTGGAAGGGACCCCAAGGATCGTAGAGCTCCAACCCCCCTGCCACAGGCAGGGCCACCAACCTCAGGCCTGGATCTACACAAGGTTGCCCAGGGCCCCATCCAACCTGGCCTTGAACACTTCCAGGGATGGGGCATCCACCACCTCTCTGGGCAGCCTGTGCCAGCACCTCACCACTCTTTCCGTAAAAAACTTCCCCCTAATATTCAATCTAAATCTTCCCTCCTTCAGCTTTAAACCATTCCCCCTTGTCCTTCCATTCTCTGCCCTTTTAAAAAGTTGATTCCTTTTTTTCCTTTTGAGCTCATTAACTCAAGAACAGATATATGACTCTAGGGTGTCTGGGTCAGTTGGTTTTACCTGTGTGACCTGTTTGGACCAGAGAGATGAAGAGATCCTGGAAGAATTCATTCACACAAGTTCCTGGTTTAATACATGTGTAAGCACTAAATTCCAAACTGATGGTCAGCTATTGTCTAACACTTGGTGCTCTGGGAGCCTTGGCATGAGACTTCCTAGTGTCCTTCATTTCTATTGCTTGACACAATCTCTTTCAAGCAGGGCAGCTGAAAACTGCTCAGTGCAAGACTCACAAACCACGGCTGTGTTTTTCTGATCTTCTTGGCAAGTTCTAATATAATAAAATATTTCAGGATGTCTTTACCAGCTTGGGTCACAAACAAAACCCAATGACCCATCTCAAATGCTCAACAGCCCAGTGCATGGAGCACTCATGCATAATTCACAGGCTCTTTTTCTTCTCCTGCTTTCTTTGGAACACAGATTTGAAGTCACATCTTACCCTCGCAACAGAGAATCTTCTACCAGATCAAGAATGAACCAGCTATCATACAATAGCATGCTCTAACATGAATCCCTCATTCCTTCTTGGTGAAGCTAATCTATTTAATATAAAATACTTAAAATAGTCATAGTAAATACTCAGACTCCATAGCTTAATGACTATTGCCTGGAAATCTGTATTTCAAATCACTGTCCTAATGAATAAACATCGGAGATTTACAGATAGTGGACAATGCCAAAGAGAAAGTACTCCTTTCAGAGTAGGGAGCATTATCTGTGATTATTTAGCCAAGAAATTATTACTGCTTCCTTCAGCTCCACAGGATCAAATTTTGACTGGAGAGACCCCTGTTTCTGGGAGGAAATTATACTTGCAGTGCAGAGATCCCATAGTGATCGCATTCTATAAAAAATAAAAGAGAGCCTAAGACAAATTCTTTAACCCAGTCTCAGTATTGTTGTAGCCTACAGGAAAGATCTTCAACTGAAATTGCAAAGTTAGACTGACAGTGGTGCTTTTGGATGATTGCTCCTATTCATCAGACTTCCAGTCCTTAGTGAAATCAGGATGAAGAGGGTTACATTGTTTTTTCTGTAGTGTGGACTTAGAGAAAAGATAATGTTGTCCTATTCATTTATTATCAAATTTGAACAGTTTGCTTTTGAAATGTTAAGAGTTACCCCAGCTGAACTCTCCTTTTTTAGATGGCAACTAGTTGAGATTGCCTTCCATAGGACTCTAAAATCAATACAGAGAATGAGAGATAGACAGGAAAATGTGCATTAAGCCATTATTTAATCATCTTCAAGTCATTATGCTAAAAAAAATATAATCAAGGTTCTGATAAATTGGACTTTTTTCTTTTCTCCTATGACCCACTTAGAAATCCAGAAGTCATAAAGTTTTGCCGTGTCACAAGCTATAAGTTATGGTGCTACAGCAATATTTTTTACTGTCCAGATAAAAAAGGAAATTACTAACTCCATCCTTGCCTGGTGATGCAGTTAGATGCCTGAGGTCTCAGTGGTTTCACTTCATTTAACATGAGGAAGTATAAAACTGACATATAAGAAATCCCTTGAGCGATCATTCATAATTGTTAAAAAAAACTTTTTGTAAGGTTTTCTGATCTATCCACACATTGATTTTTAAACAGAGAGTATCTTTCTTTACAAACAAAAGGCTCTTTCACATTTGTTACATAGATTTCCATTTTGGTTTTCCCTTGTTTGTATTTTGATACTATATTCAGTTTTGTCCTCTGAGATGACCAAATGTTGAGATTTTGAGCATCATTCGCCTTCTCCAAGTATTGTTTGAGTTGCTACCTTTGGTAATGAGTCTTTCTTGCCTTTTTTTCTACTAAAACCATCCAGACAAGAGGCAATGGCTGCAAGTTGGAGCATAGGAAGTTCCGCACCAACATGCGGAAGAACTTTTTCACAGTGAGGGTGACAGAGCCCTGGGACAGGCTGCCCAGGGAGGTGGTGGAGTCTCCTTCTCTGGAGATATTCAAGACCCGTCTGGACGCCTATCTGAGTGATATGTCCTAGGGAGCCTGCTTTGGCAGGGGGGGTTGGACCCGATGATCTCTTGAGGTCCTTTCCAACCCCTACAATTCTATGATTCTATGACATTTTAGTGAAGTTACCATTGCTGGTTTTTCATTAATCCAGTCCCACAAACTCAGTGAGGGAGAAGACTTTAGGGTACTTCAGAGGGAATTCTTGTAAACAGACCACATAGACTTCCAATCTATAATTATGAAGCCTATGTGCCTCACACTTTGAATATTCAGTTTCTCCAGGTAGACTATATTTATTGATCATACCAAGGTGGTTGGAGTTCATGTGTGCAGACAGTTAGAGTGACTGCAAATATAGTAAGACTAATGTGCAAATAATAGTGTTTTGTATGAAGAACTGAAGTCTGTCTTCCATTTAGTTCTGAATGTGTCAGGTCTGAGAGCTGTGAAGGAGCATGGGAACCTTCTTGGTAAAAAGAAAATGTATGGTTTTGAAAGATATCACTGAAGGTTTGCAGAGCTTAAAATCTAACTTGTTGCCAGGTAATTTATGCTGTGGCTCCCGATCATTTTAGTCAAAGTAGAACAGTGATAAGAGTGACCAAAAACCAAAGAAAAGTTGTGCTTACAGATGCATTAGATGTAGGGGAATTCAGTGAGGGAAGTTTGGTTTTTAAATTTTGTGAGGAAGATATAAATATGGGCAATTTCTAAATAGAGGTAATTTAAAAAAAGAGAAAAAAAGAATGATACCTGTTATTTGTTTATGATGAGGTATTAAATTAGACTGACCAATTCATAGTGTTCTCAGGGAAACTGTATATGCACTTTTAAACTTTGTGCTATTGCAGCAACATGAAATCATCAGAATCTCAGCTTTTAAGTAGGAAAAAAATTTTCTCCCTTCATGGTTGTATAGAAGAAGCTGGAAAATGGGACCCCAGAAGGCTTAAGATAGAAAAGTGAGTCATGAGACATAAAAAAGTTAAAAATATAATTCTATTGATTTTTATAGCAACCTCTTAGCTCTTTGATGTCTGCCTGAAAATCTATGAACAGCTGTCACAGAGAGGCCTTGCTGATGGCATCCAGTGCCTCTGAGCTCCTAAGTTTGGTGGGAAGAGCCTCCAAATTGAATAGTAGCAGATTATTCCATCTCATCCTTTTCTCTGTATCTGTGGTTTTTGTGGAAGAAAAATTCATCTGCACAGGACCTGAGTTAATGAACTCAGGTATTAAGTATTCAGCATATACTGCTCTTGCCATTTAGGATATGCTAGACTGTACCTTTTTCCTAGGAGTTAAATGCTGGTTACTCAGTCAGTGTGAGACAAAGGGATCTGCTGAAGAAGTCAACCTTCTTTCACTAGACACCTGACTTAGAATGGGGTGAATTATCCTTGAGAACTGGCCACCCTTCCTCGCTGGCTGTTACTGGAACCAGGACAACTAGGTCAGGCATGCTGCTCTCTTTTAGATGATTTGTGTCAGGTGAGAGTGCTAATTACAGGCCATTAAGCTTTATCCAGCAGTAATCACAGTAGAAGGAAATTCCTCATGTGACTTCTGTGAAGCTAAATGCACAATGTCATGATTTGACTGCCTAATTCCTGGTCCCTGTGCCAGCTTAGGGGGCACTGTGGTTATCAAAGTTTGTGTTCCACAAGGAGAAAATAGTACATTTTTCCTTAGTCAGAAACAAAGGATTATTTTCAATTGGAATCTATTGGTAAATCCCAGATTGTCATGTTGAAGTAGATAACAACTAGGAACCCGCCTTCCTAGATCCAGGCTGTCTTGGTTGGGATGCCTTAGTTCTACCTGCAGCTAACAAACACAAACAGCTCACAAAAGAACTACTAACGTTGATTATCTCTTTCAGGTATTAGGGTGACTAGCTTGCAAATGCATGATAGGACCATGAGTTATAGAAAATCTCTACATACACTGTTTCAAACATGATATGATATCCAGAGATCATATTTAATGAGGTACAATATATATTTTCTCAGGAGGTTCTTTTGTTTCCAGAGTTGATAAAATACTCAGGGTCTTACAGATGGTTCCTATTCAGAGGAGCAATGTATAATTCAGTCCATTTAGTTATCAAGGACAATCAAAGCTATGTTTTTCGGAAATGGTAGTTACCAACAGAAAGGAAAATGCTCTTTAGTCATAGATTCAAGCCCTGTTCACAGAATCATAGAATCACAGAATCATAGAATGCTTTCCAACCATCTAGTTCCAACCTCCTTAACATGGGCAAGGACACCTCCCATCAGACCAGGTTGCCCAAAGCCCCACCCAACCTGTTCTCGAACATTACCAGGGAGGGTGCATCCACAGCTTCTCTGGGTAACCCATTTCAGTGTCTCACAGTAAAGAATTTCTTCCTAATATCTAGACTAAACCTACTCTCTTTTAGATTAAACCCATTACACCTTGTCCTATCACTGCACTCTCTGACCAACAGTCCCTCTACAGCTTTTCTGTAGGCTCTCTTTGGGTAATGGAAGGCTGCAATAAGGTCTCCCCAGAGCCTTCTCTTTTCCAGGCTGAACAATCACCCAACTCTCTCAGCCTGTCTTCATTGGAGAGATGCTCCAGCTCTCTCATCATCTTTGTGGCCTTTCTCTGGACTCCCTCCAACAGCTCCATACCCTTGTTGTACTGGGGCCCACATAGCTGGATGAAGTACTCCAGGTGGGTTCTTACAAGAGCAGAGGGGCAGAATCACATCCCTCAAGCTGTTATCACACTAGTTTTGACATAGCCCAGGATATGATTGGTTTTCTGGGCTTCAAGTAGGCATTGCTGGTTCATGTTGAGCTTTGCATCGATTAACACCCTTTCTTCAATCAACACAGTCCTTCTGCCTGGGGCAGCTACCAATCCATTCTCTGCCCAGCCTGTAGTTGTGCTTGGGATTGTGCTGACCCATGTGCAGGATGTTCAACTCAGTCCTGTTGAAATTCACATGGTTTACATGGACCCACCTCTCATGTTGGTCAAAGTCCCTCTGGGTGGCATCCCTTCCCTCCAGCACGTCAACTGCACCACACAGCTTGGTGTCATCAACAAACTTGCTGAGGGTGCACTCTATCCCACTGTCCATGTCACTGATCAAGATGTTAAGCAGTGCTGGTCTCAACATCCACCCCTGATGAATGCCACTCATCACTGATCCCACTTAGACATTGAGCTGTTGAACACAACTCTTTGAGTGTGACTGTCCAGCCAATCCTCATTGAGTCATCCATCCATTGAATTCAGGTCTCTCTAATTTAGAGACAAGGATACCTTGAGGGCCAGTGTCAAATTCTTTGCACAAGTCTAGGTAGATGATGCCTGTCACTCTTTCCTCATCCACCAGTGGCGTAACCCCATGAAAGAATGCCACCAAATTTTTCAGGCTTGATTTGCCCATAGTAAAGCCATGTTGAATATCACCAATCACCTCCTTATTTTCCATGTGCCTGAGCATGACTTCCAGGAGGATTTGCTCTGGGATCTTGCTGGGCACAGCGGTGAAGCTGACTGATCTATAGTTCCTCAGCTCCTCTTTTTTCCCTTTTTCTAATCAGTGGGAACTTCATCAGACTGCCATGACTTCTAAAATATGATGGAGAAGTTACCTCAGGACCTGCAGATATATGCATGTATCAGGTTCTCATCAGGTTCTATGGACCTGTAGACCTTCAGGTTCCTTAGATGTTCTCTAACCTGATCTTATCTTACTCTGGGCAGTTCTTCATTCTCCTGGTTTCTGCCTTCTGTGACCTGAGCAGTGTGACTAGAGCCCTTGCTGGTGAAGACTGAGGCAAAAATGTCTTTGAATACCTTAGCTGTCTCTGTATCCTGGGTAACTAGGTCTCCTGTTTTGTTCTCTTGTCTTCCTTTTATCACTGATGTATGTATAGAAACTTTTCTTGTTGTCCTTGATATCCCTGACCAGATTGAATTCTATCAGGCCTTTAGCTTTCCTAACTGGATCCCTGGCTGCTCAGACAGTTTCTCTGTAGCTGGGCTTGCTGTTTCCTTGAGCTTTATTTCAAGTGTTGGTTCTAGCTATAACCTTGGCATTTCTAACCCACCAATGAGTGTGCCGGGGGTGAGTGACAGCTTGTGCCTCCTGCTGCTATTTCTGTAGCAGTAATCAGACATGTCTACATAATGGATGTGGGAAATATCTGTAAATCCCTACCACTTGCATTAGTCACAAAAATGGGACCTGAATGGGTTCCACAGCCACTGGAACTTGAACTCACATTCATGTTTTCAGATCTAGGACTTCCCTGTCTTTACATACATATGCATACTTTGTGTGTGCCTGAATCATAACATTTGAGACAATGGCCCTTGAAACTTCTTCCATGTGCTTATTCGTTTTCCCCATGGTAAAGACTAAGATTTTGCTCCTGTAGTATAAAATGAAAAAGTTTCCACTAAATAAACTGTATCTTTAAAATTGGATTAAAGATAAAATGATCAGTGGTGGAACTTAGCTGCCAGATTCTTCCTGTCAGTTACAGATTATGTGGCATAGCCTGGTGGGCACCAGGCCCTAGGAGTCTGGGTCCTGCCTGTTTCATTAAGCAGTATGAAGCCGGCTGTCAGCTATTAGCATGCAGAATATTAGCAGCACCATACCTGTCAAAGAGGAAAAAAGGGCCTCCATACAGCTATATCACTGTAATCCATTCATCAGTTTATTGAACTGAAGCTTGTTAGGGGGTTTCTCAAATACATGTGATGCCCCATGCTGTTAAGAGTTTTGTATTTTGATCTCAGATTATGCTGAAAGATTTGTGTTAGCTCCCTTTTGGTTATGTATCTGAAGTTGTTCAAAGGCAAAAGTTTCTTCTTCCAGAACTAAGTGTGATTTACACTCACCATGTTGCCCCAGAGACACCTGTTTCGTGGTTTGGGGCATCGGAGATGGATATAAATTCATCCATTTTGCTGAGTGTGCCATCAGAGGCATCCCCTGTGATTCTGTAGTTCTCCTGCTGTTGGCTTTCAAATATGAGCTTTGGTCACTTTGTGGCTGGCCACAGTGCAGTGAAATCTGGCTACAGCGAAGCTGAGGAACAGGGCCAAGATGTAGATTCGGGAGGTTCAACTTGCTGACAGGCTGTTATATGTGCTTAACAGAGGTGAGATAATTTTATGATAAGAAAGGTTTGCATCTGAGAATTAATGAAATGTGCAAGACCAAAGATATACTCTGGTACCTTTCTGATAGCTCTTGTACCATTCAGCTATCAATCCCGTTCTCTGGCCCTTCTCCATCTCTGTCCTTTGTAAACTGTTGGCTGAAGATCGTAGAGCCCTCGAGAGGTCTTGGCAGAGGTTAAAGCTGCTTGAATGCCTGGTCTGTGTGGAAATCTGGAAGATTGGCAAGGGACAGTTTTGTGGATATTCTATTTGTTCAATCCCTTTAATGACTTAGAACACAGTAGCACCATAAATGCAGACAGGTCATGCAAAAGTGTCTTTATGTAGCCGCAGAGTTCAAATTTATCATCTTCTGTGTCCATGGTTCAGATCTGTGGTTCTCAACCCCTGTGTTTGCATGCTCGGACAGTGGCCTGGTCCCTTTGAGAGACCATAAATGCAATTATTAGCCATCTTGAATCATCATACATAACTGGCAACTCTCTTCCAGCCCTTATGTAGCTCATTAGAAAGTATGAAATTTACTCAGGAATCTTAGAATGTGGGAAGCTGGGTCTTAAATATTCTACAAAATAATGTATGCCTGGCTTTAGTGGTTGACTAAAAAAACAGACATCTATAATAAGGTAGTTCCTTATGGATCATGCTAGTAGAATATAGGTTCAACCTTTCCTTCAGGTTCGTAACATTGAAATGTTTACTTGTAATTAGTGGAGCTATCAACCCTTTTTGGGTCAGTCTAGAAGTCTGAGCCTTATTTTATACTATAAATTGTGAGTTTATGTGTTATTCATCAACACTCTAAACTTTTTTTACTACGTCAACATGCTTTTCAATCTTAAGGTTTTTTTTTTTCATGAAGTTTTATTCTGAATGATTTAGAGAACTGTAAGTTTAAGGATATACAGAATCTATTTATGTATGGTTCTATAGCCAGGGAGCTGGATTTGTTAAATATTTGTTAAAATCTGTCATTTTTCTTAGTAAGGTCTGAGGATTCTGTAACATTCCTGCAAATCAGACTTAGAGCTTGAGCAAGAAACTGTCTGAAAAACTCATACACAAATGGGTGAAACTTGAGTGCTTCCAAAAAGGGCCTCCAAAAATTTCCCCAAGATGTCTGGGGGGACTGCTGTAAAGAAATTTTTCAGATTTAGTGTCTGTGATATTTTACCTTTGTGTAATACCAAGGAGAGCCACTGAAACCCATTTTTTCCAAAGAAAAGAATGCATCCACTGAAAGGCTTTTTAGAAGTAGATTTCCTTTCATCTTTATTTTGAAACTCATTATTTTCCAGGATATGATGTTTCGTGACAAGTAGCTGAGATGCTGTGATAATATGACAACAGTAGTTCAATATTCTGGCAAACCCACAAAAGCAAGGATGCAAAGATGTCAAAAATTTGGCCCAATTGTAAAGTGGATTTCCACATATTTGTTGTACAATATAGAGTTGAAGTTGTATCAAAAGGAAGAAGGCCCATGTTGTTAAGATATAGACTAAAGAGATCAGATTTCTCCCACAAATCAAATTATGTGTTTAAAAACTACTTTGTAAGCCTCTAAAAAACTAAGTCTTAAGTTATTTAAAGGAACAGTTCTTCTTTCACTTGTACTCGTAAATTTCAGGTAATCAGTAAAAACTAAATATTGGAGTTTGGACTATCTACAAGGTGACTGCATGGGAGACAAGGAGCCAGCCACTAGAGCCATTTACCGTCTTTCTCATGTGAGATTTTAATGTTGAATCCCCTAGAACTGTAAGTCTTGGTGTGAGTTTTGGCGTGAACGGAGTCAGAGCGTCTTTGCAAAACTATAAATTTACACATCAGTGTGTGAATATAAACACCCATGAAAGGGACTGTCAGGTGGGACTGATCTTTTATATGAGAAACTGGAAGACCTTGGCATGTTCTACAGCCAAATATAAGGGGGCATCCACCTCATTTCTAGATTCAAAGATCACATCTGTGTACCAGTATAAGTTGGGGACAGATGTGTTGGAGACCATCATAGGGGCAAGGGACCTGGGGGTCCTGGTGGACAGGGGGATGACCATGGGCCAACAATGTGGCCTTGTGGCTAAGAAGGCCAATGGCATCCTGATGTATATTACAAGGGATGTAGTTAGTAGGCCAAGAGAGGTCCCTCTGACCCTCTACTATGCCCTGGTGAGACTGTACACGGAATATTATGTCCAGTTCTGGGCCCCTCGGTTCAAGAAGGATAGGAAAGTACTTGAAAGAGTCCAGTGCAGGGACACTAAGATGATTAATTGAGTAGAACATCTTCCTTATGAGGACAGGCTGAGGGAGCTGGGCCTCTTTAGCTTGGAGAAGAGGAGACTGAGGGGTAATCCTATTAATGTTTGTAAATATGTAAAGGGCGAGAGTCAGGAGGACAGAGCCAGGCTTTTCTTGGTGATGGACAGCAATAGGACAAGGGTGCAAGCTTAGGAGGTTCCACAAGAACATAAGAAAAAACTTTTCCACTCTAAGGGTGACATAGAATTGGAACACACTGTCCATAGAAACTGTGGAGTCTCCTCTGGAGACATTCAAAACCCATCTGGACATGTTCTTGTGTGACTGAATCTAGGTGATCCTGCTCTGGCAGGGGCAGTTGGACTAGATGATCTTTCAAGGTCCCTTCCACCACCTAACATTTTGTAATTCTGTGATTCTGCGATTTAAATTCAGCTAGACAGGAAATTTTTATATTTTCCCATATTTAGTATAAATATTTCTGTGTAATTTTATGTACCTTGACCTTCATCAGCACTTCCATCTATGTGCATGTCTCACCTAAATATTTTTCTGTTTCAAAGTAAGCCAGAGCAAATCACTCCAAAGATATCTCAGTGACAATTGCACACAAAGTCCACAAATTAAAAATCTTTTTAAGAAGAAAAGTAACCTGAGTATGAGTTTTTCTGCAGAAGGATTTTTTATTACTCCTAATGTCCAAAGGCAGTAGTTCACATTATGAACTAATGGCCTGTGAAATGTCATTTAAAAATAAAAGATGTGTTTGAGTCAGAGGAATAACAACATTTTTGATTGTCCTATGTTTTTTCCCTAATGTTTTGAAAGTCATTTAATTTTTTCTTCTAATTTTTTTTTGAAAGCTACTTGATCTCAGGCTAAAAAAAGACAGACTTAATTACAGACCAGGCTTTTTTGTCTCAATTTGCACAATTTTGACAACAGTACTTTAAATGCAGGGACACTACCACAGCTTAGTTGAAATTCTGATGATGTTTTTTGCACTAATTGATACCCATGTTGGCAGACTGAGCTCAGCGACCCAGGAATGAATGGACAGGAAGAATGAGACTATCAGCTTAGCCTTGCAGGTGGTCTTTCCTGATCAAGATTAAAGAACATTGGCAAGTCACTGCAGGAGACCCAGCACCGTTGATACCCGATGCTATTCTCATTTTGTACTTAAGCACAGGATTTCAGTGTTCAGGCTGAGATCTTCAGTCTGACTCCATTTGCAGTAGTAATAATAATAATACCTAAAAAAAGACTGAGAAATGACTTGATTACACCGTGTAAGGAGGTTGACGAGGAGAAAATGCCAGGTACAAAAGAAGCCTTTAATCTGGCAGAAAAAAAGGATAGGTGAGAACTAATGATTTGGCTTGGGTTTAGCATGAATTCAGATTAGTATGAGATACAGATTAATAATGGGGTAGAAGTAGCTTGTTAATAAGCTCTGGAACAAACTTCCAAGGAAACGTTAGATTCTGTGTCCTTGGGAGTCCTCAGATAGCTGTCTAACACGGGGTTTTGGGCTCAGCACAAGTAAAACTGGCAGGATAAACCATGGCCTACAACATACAGGAGATCAGACTAGTCAGTCCTGTCCCTTAAAGGCTATTAATCCTGTTAATACTTACTTCTCACAAAGAATTTAAGCAAGCAGATCAGTAGCAATATTGCCATTGTACAGATACGGGGACTGTATCTCAAGGAGGTAAATCACTTGTCAGGAGACATTTAAGAAGCCAGTGGCAGGAAGAATAATACACAGCCTGTTTGTCAAATTCTGCCTTATCAACTGGACATAGTGATTTGTTGAAAAAAATCTCAGAGATACAGTTAATTTCATTTCATATTTAAAAACAAAGGAAGGGAATAATATTTGGCAAATGAAAACAAAAACCAGCAGAACATTAGATTAGACTAGCATAATGATCTCTTCTCCCAGAGTCTCTAGGATGCACATAGGACTCTCATAAGGGTAAGATAGTAGGTGAAGAAATATAGTCTAAACTGAATTTCATTAACATCAGAAGCCTTACTATTGAAAGACAGTTTTAAAGAATATCTTATCCCATTTGGCAAATGTTTGCATGAGGAGCTTCTATTTATTTTTTAAATTAAAGAGCATAACAGTAAGTGGCATAGGGTTAAGGCAGCAACTGCAGCAGTTTACCTTGATAGGAAGAGGCTTTGTTGGAACTGTGGGGTTGGAAAAGCTGACAGGACACTTAATCTGGCTTTGTGATAATTGAAAATGAGATGGCCTATTGGCCTGGGATGTGCATTTGGTTTTTATGGAGCTGCACCAAATCAGATCTTAAGGTGGAAACCTATAAATGGCTTTTGTACATCTGTGCCAGACTATTTCTTTCTGCTTTTCATTTCATAAGGCAGAGCAAGAACTGGTATAAACCCTGTCCTGAAACCTGGCAAATTTCTATTGACGATAGACTATACAAGAGTATGTAAACAGAGGGGGATGAGATAATAAAAAAAATACATAAGCATTTTGAAATGTTGTAATATTGTTGTTTATATTAAGTTAAATATCTCTATAGTGCACCATAGGCAACTGCCAAGATTTTGTGTGTGACAGGCTGCGCCAACATTTAAATTCAGATGCTCCAAAATCCTGGGAGGAGGAGGGGAAAAAAGAAAAAAAGACATTTTAAATGAATAGACAGTACAGCATGTCCTCCATAACATAGTGAAATGTTCTCTGGTAACTAAATGTGATCAGCTAGCAGTTCTGAATGCACTATCACATTCATCCCTGATGTTTATTAATATTATATTTCTAGGGCAATAAATCCAGGTTATTGTTAAAATGATATTGTTCGCATGAACTAAGGTTCATTGACCTAGAATTAGGTTTAAGAATAAGCTCTTTTCCTAGACTGAGCATCTTGCACACACGTAGGCTGCTGTACATTTTCACAAAGGTGCATTGGTATAAATTTGAATTTAAATATCTCTACTGTACCTGCTGATCATAGATAGCTGCACTCTTTTTAAACACAATTAAATTCCATTGTTATCAATTGTCTGCAGCTTGAAGAGCTCGCAGTAAGGCACAGCACTTTCAGAGCTGAGCAGATACTACTTATGCTTAGCTTGCTTTTTCTGGTACGTATGGAATGGTCACAGAGCAGAGTTTGGTTTGCTCTTGGGTCTGCACATGTCAGCAGAAAGGTGGGTGAGCTTGAGACACCATTAGAAGTGACACTGGCAGGAGAAGAGGAAACTGAGAGCAGGTTTTGACCACTGGAGTCCTCCCCATAGGATCTAAGGGAGGCAGAGTGAAATGAGAGCTTGTCGTTCTCCTACAGTCTTATTTGAAGAGCCAGGGTTGTCCAAAGGGTTGTTCACTGGGGCATTTGCCCATGATATAAAGCAGGGGACTGGAGAAAGAAGAAAGATCTAGAGGAATATAGTCAGGCTTTAGGAAGTTTCTTGAGTGTTCATATTCTGTAGTTTGTATGCTGCAGTCGATTTTATCTGTAGGACAATAGCAATGTGATTAAGTCACGTGAATATTTGATTACAATTAGAATGGATTCATTCTACTTTTCATGCTTAAAAAAATGCTGCTGCCTTTCTTTCGTGTGGGTGGGCACTGTTTTCATTTAAATTTAGAAGGTGCAAGAACATGCAAATGCAGCAGCACAATGGTATCATCATTTTGATTCAAAAGTCAATGGCCCTCTGAGAACCATGCAGTAGCTCATACATCAACAGGATGGCGAATAGGAATATAAAGTGTGCTGGTGGGATATTACACATGCTGAGCCTGGTTCTCCTCTCATGTACGCTGTTAAAACACAGGAGTAACAGCACTGAAATCAACACTGTTATACCGGTGCATGTGAAGGAAGAGTCAGGCTTTCTATGTGTCAAATTCTTTGATCATCTCGGTCTGGAAAGGAGAGCCATCTAAAATGCTTTGGAAGCTACATTCACCTAAAATGCTCAGCTGAACCAGAGCTTCAAAAATGATATTTTCTTGTGTTCTTTGAAGCACTTAGTCAGCTAAATCATTTGAAATACATTATTACAGAGGCAGTCAGTGTCACCGCCAGAACCCACATTCCTTTAGAACATCCATTACCAACCTTGTTTTGAGTATTTTCTGTAGTAACTCAACCATTTTAATTTGCTTTGGACTGAGGCACAGCAAGTATGCAGCCTTTGTAAATTCCCACTAAAAATGCATGAAAGTCTTGTTTAGCCGTGTTTGTTTGTTTCTTTCTTAAATATAAAAAATCAGATTTTTTTGTCTTCTAGCTGAATATGTATGTAATGACATACAATATGTCATTCTTATTTTGGCTGCTGAGACAGGTTAAAATAACACTGTAATTCTAAAATTTAAAAAAAAATAATCCCTGAAATAATTACATATTTCAATCTACTAATTCCTCTGCCTAGGAGTCTCACAACAATATTGTATCTACAGGAAAGCCCCAATATCCTATTCTCAGTTTTGGCTTTCAAGATGAACAGCTAGAACTTGGTTTGTACCTGAACTCTGTGTACTTTTTTATAGTCCTACAAAGATACTGTGGATTTCAACCATTCCCTTTTTACAGATGAAGTAATTGAGAGGGGATAGTTTTGTAAATTTTATGAGAATTGGACATGAAAAGCTTCTTCTTCCATAGAAGAGAAAAGAAATCCCCTGATTCTGACAAGAATGAAAGAAGGCCCATAGTCTGCATGAAGGATGGAGGACTATTTCATAGACTTTCAAGACTTCGGTTTGCGGGTAATGAGGCCCTGGCACAGGCTGCCCAGAGAAGCTGTGGCTGCCCCCTCCCTGGCAGTGTTCAAGGCCAGGATGCATGGGGCTTTGGGCATCCTCATGTAGCAGGGGGATGTCCCTGTCCATGGCAGGGAGTTGGACCTAGATGTTTGAGGTCCATTCCAACCCAAACCAGTCTATGGTTCTGTGATACATCAATTTTCCAGGGGGTCATTTTTCCAGAGGGTCACAGGTTTTTTTTAGAGGATATGACTTTTTATTGCACTAAGTGCACAGAAGTGTCTAGAAAAGAGGTATTTGAGATACCAGTGGAAAAAAATGTATTTGCTTCTCACGTTTTAAGGTGAGCAAAAGGATTTGTGCACATCTTACAGTGTTAGGCATTTTCCCCATGTCCTCTGGTTTGCTTTATGATCCTTTTTTAAAACAAGGAAAATGTCTCTAGAAACATCCTGAATATGCAAATGACAGACAACCTCTCCACATGGTAGTCTTGTACAGTTGCTCACTGCTGCTTCTGTGTGCATTTTCTTTTTGAATCATGCTTTTGACATGTTTGTTGTTAACATGCTAAAAACGAACCTGGTGCTGCAACCTGCTTTTCTTGTTAACCAGAAAATTTTCTCTCAGACTTACATGATAATACCTAGAATTATTCACTCACAAAAAATACTGCCCAGGCTGGTGGGTCATGGTGAGGACCCTGGCCCAAAATACTGTGGTGAGAGGCAAAGCCAAACCAGTGCTAGGGGTATCTCCTTGCCTTGAGTGCTGTTCAGTACAAATGATGGAGTAGTTAATTGTGACATGGTCGTTCTTGGCATGCATATTACAATTGTTTGATATTTTATATTGGATATACTTCATATGATGAAGTGTTTCAGTTTGCTAAAGTTTTGCTAGGTTTTAAGTACGTGGGTTGAAATTTTCCCTAATGGGTATTTGCTTCAGCAGATTTCTCTTCTTTTATTCTCCCTTTCTCTTGAAATTCCTTTCAAAAAAGTTCTGGTTATTTTCAGTAAGCTGCTTTGAAAAGCAGCAGAAATACCCTTTTAACCCTATACAACAAAACAAAGGAAATTTTTGGTACTTTTCTCTTTGAAGAGCTCAAGAATCCCTCGGCTTTGGAGCAAGGCATTTAGCAGAAAGGAGCTTTCTGTGCTGTGTTTTGTGGCTGCACCTCTTGCCAGCCTTGTGTTTGGCCAATTCGTGAGCCTTTGGAGGGCTATGATATGCACTCACTCACACGTAGATGGTAGAGAAAACTTAGATTTCACCAGCACTGTGGCTACTAAGGAGACTGAAGCTGTCGCAGGGGTTTACTCCCAGTTCCAGCTGTGGCCACAGTGGGCCAGGCTAGGAGCTCAAAGGGTTTATCCCCATGTGCTCTCAGGGTGCCCTTGCTGAGCACAGGCAGCCTGGAGAAGGAAGCTGGGACAGGATCTGTTTTGGACAAGGGCTTTAGAGTGGAGAGTGGGACATGTTTCTTCAGAGAGAGATGAGCAAACTGCCAGGCTGAGTGCCTCTATCTGCACCAGTAGAAGAGCTCGAGAAGCTGGGAGTAGTCAGGCAAATGCATAAGGATGAGGTGAAGGAGGCATCCTGGCTTTGTATGGAAAGACTTGTAATCTTAATAAAATAGGACTTTAATTAAGTATTTCTTTTTATAGGGAACATTGGGAGTACTGATAAAAAAATCATGCCAAGTGCCAGTACTCTGCTCTTGGTCAGAGGCTTCAACACACTGAATGTCCTGTAAGAGACCCAAAAGCCTTAACCTATACCTATGTGTGGAAGCAAAACAGCACTTGTGAAAGAGCTATAATGTGGCCTGTAAAATCTCATGCAAAATATATCTACCTTCATAACTGCTTGTTTGACTATGACTCCTGAAACGAATACTTTTGATTTGTTTTGGTTTTTAAATATTTATTTTGCAGCTCTGCATATCAGCAACATTATTTAGTTCTTTGTCTTCTGTGACTCACTTCAGGACCACCTTATATAATAAAAAACCAAATGTATTCTACCTTTTACTGTGTCAGGATTTGGACACATTCATTAGAATTGTTAATACACCGTTGTACTGTTTTACTGTTGCTTAATGTTTACAGCAAGAGCTTTGAAGAAATTTGTTGCCGACTTTTTAGATTCATGTATCAGGGACCAAAAAATACTATCTTAAGAAGTATTGTCCCAAAAAATCCTCACAAGTGTATTTTTGTTTCTTCAAACATTCTCAAATTTATCCTGAAGTGATTTCAATGAAGACAGCATCTTTTTTTTTTTCTTTGGAAACTAAAATATGTAGAAAGGAGAATTCACATTCTTCTATTTATATTGCATGTAAATGAGACATTGAGATTCATGCAGTAGATGAACAGGACTGGAATCAGTATTCTGTTTCTTTCTACTTTAATTTCTCTGAATTTGTCATATGATTAGCTACTTAATAAGTAAATATTAAGTATTAAATGGTGGCAGTCAAACTCTTGCAATTTAGAGAGCAGTGTGAATCCAGTGTACTCTGTCACAGAGAGATTACTCTAGATACAGACCAACTTAAATCAGAAAAAAATGAAATTATAGTTGTGCATAAATATTTTTTTGTGAGTGGTGTGTCTGTGTTTAATATTCATATATATGTGTGTGTGTTTGTGTGTGTATTGTATGTGTGTGTGTGTGTATATATATATATATATGAAGCACTTTTCGGTAAAATAGTGATTTATCTTTTACCAACTAATACTATGAGTCCCAAGTATTTCTTTGATTGTGACCTTTACTGTAATTTTTTCCAATTTGCTGTTTAGGAGCTGACTTTACCATATTTCAAATAGAGCTATTTAATATAGCCCATTATAATTTTCCAACCTCATCATAATCTATTTTTCTAACAGGGTCACCTTTAACACATGATGAGATGAATGTATTTTATTAACATCTATTCTTTTTAAAAGAATGTCTGATTGAAAGCAGCAATTTTATTTTTTTTAATCCATAAGATTAAAAAAAAGAATCATACACAACTTTGAGAAATTTTAAAAATGGGTTATTCTTGGGTAAAAGTATATTCTCTTCTGCCAGTTTTCTTCTGTCTTGAATAATATTTTGTAATCTACTGACGAGTGACTCTCAAAGATGTCTAATCTGTCCTTAGACATGGCATATAGCTGCAGTTTGGTATAATATCTGCTTCTGTTGCACAAGGCATTTAAAATACTTTCTACATAATTTAAATGAACTGTGTAGTTTCTTCATTTTGGGGAGGAAAAAAAAGGCAATTTAGACTTCCACTGCTAGAGGCTGTCTGTTAATCTTCTTCCATTGTTTTATTTACATAGATTTATGAAATCCCAACAGAATTATATTTGTTTGTGTGTAGTGCTGCTACTTTGATATGAGGAGGAAGTAGTGGCTCTGCCCCTCATACACAGATTCGTTAAAATGTTTATTCAATTTCAGACTCATTTGTTTAATCTTTTAGACAACAATAGAAGCATAGAAAGCTGATCAACAGGACTTTTGTTTTGACCAAACTCTAAATATATAATTTTTTTTTCAAATCTGATGGAAGGTTTATTTCTGGTCTGCTCTGACAGAAGGGTGATAGGTTTCTATCTCTTAGTCTAATTAATACCTTTAATCTTTTTTAATGGTTAAACAGTCTCCCTTTGGTTGCAAGGCAGAGAAGAGATAAAGGCACATAAGGCTGGAGGTTAATCCCTGTATTTTATTTCTTAATTTCTGCTATAGGGATTCCCTTTCCATCATTTCTGTTTACTTTTAAGCACTCTTCAGATGCTGGGAGAAAGAGACAACAAAAAGTTTGATTAGGGCTATCACTCAAGATTAAGCAGACATTAAACTTTTTGGAATTTAATAAGAAATAATTGTTGGCTGAACAAATGGGCTAATCTGGTTCTACATCCATTTTTTATTATAATGTCTGAGCAGGAAAGAAAAAATAATACTTTTATGGGGATGGTTTTGTTCAGCTCTCTGCCATTTCTGAACAGATTGTATGTGAAACGCAGTAACACCAACAATTAGAGATAAAAAATATTAGGAAGCTAAGTTGGGAAAATACTGTATGCATTTTCATTGATTTCTACCAGTGTCTTAGGTCAACTTCTTCTTGAGCAAAAATGTTATGTTAACTTAAGTATGAAATTAAAAAGGCACAGAACATTAATGGCATTTTGTTTAATATGCTCTCACCTAGAAGCATGAGGTGAGACTTTCATTTAAGTAAATTCTGAGGTGGTTTAAAGGACATTCTGAGAAAAAAACCTCCTCATGTAGGTAGAATCGTGGGAATTTTTACCACTGATAGTGGTGTGGGTCAGATTTTTGCCTTGTTGCTTGAGGAAAAAAAGAAAGCCAGCCAAGTTGTTTTGTTTTGATAGCCTGCAAAAGTATGTTGGAGATGGATACATTGTACTTTAAAGGCTGTAAGTACTATCACAGAAAGGGTTTGGTGATAAAAATCACCTTTTCTTGACTTTTCCATTTAGAATTTTAATGTGTTTAAGTGAACTGTAGATGTGGGAGTATTCTGCAAATAAGATTAGAAGCTCTGATGTAATCCTTCCAAAGAGATTATAAGATTTAGGATTTGGGCTCAGACATGTACGTGTCCTTAAAAAAAGACTTTCAAAAAAATTAGATTTGTTGCTTTTATTTTCCTTTGTATACCAAGAAATACTGTCTTCTTCATTAAGTGATGCTTGTACACTAGAGAACCTTGCATAAATGCCTACCCATTTGCTATTGAGCTGATATGGACTGTATTCTGAAGAGAAATTCTTTAAGTAAAAACACAAATCCAAAGACCACCAGCTAGAGACAGAAAAGTTAGACCAGAGCAGATAATACCTGTAGCTTTTTTATGGTTTTTCTTTTCACATTGAAAAGTTACAACAGCTTTATAAAATATCAGGCTTTGTTGTATCCAATATACTTGTTAGTGCTGGCTTACAACGGAAGTAGTAAGTAGAAACCACTGTGGTCTCTGCAGTATTAGTTTTCTGCATGGTGGGATACAGCCTACCTCAGCCATGTTCTTGTTTGTTGGGACCCACGTACTCCCTGGACATGCAGCTGCCAGATGTTGTGTAGCCACGGGGCTTGCAGCCGGCGAGCTTCCTCCTGTTCATCTCCTCCTCTTCTCCCTGCCCCCCAAAAGAAGAGCTCTTTCTGTGATAACGATGATTTTTGGTGGTGATGCTGATATGATGTTGCTCCTGTCTTGGTAGCAGCCAGGCAGAGTGCTCAGCAGATTAACAGAGGTGGTTGGAAAGAGGGAATTTCTGGTTCTCCTCGTGAAGTGCTATGTGCTACATATATAAAGTAGGCAAACATATGTAGCGGAGTTGCTGTGGGTAGATAGGCAAAACAAGGTTTGAAAAGAAAGGTGAAGTCTTTTGGTTGACATTTTGGAAAAAAGCTATGCAAGTTCTGAGGCAAGCGAGTCCTTCCTCATGTCCTGTTTATAAAATATCTTTGAATGGTTTATATTAGAGAGATTAATAAACTAAACACTGGATTTAAAGGTTAAGATTTCATCTGAATATCCCATAATATATCAGGTACTTTTGAAAGGGGTTCATAAAGTTGCTATACTTTGGGTCCCTCAGCTGCTTAAAATTTAAGTACTTGCATAATTGCTTTTTGTGAAATGGATGCAAAGTGTTCAAATCTGACATGAACAAACTGCAAATTGTTAATTATCCTTGTTCACATGATGCACTGTGACTTCAAAATCTGAAAGAATTATAAGTAGTAGTGGCAAAAAATTTTCACTTTTTTTTTTGTTTGTTGATAGGATCCCTGGTAGATTAAGTAAAACAGTAGAGTGGCTGAAAATGTTCAGGTTTCTTCTGTTTAATACTATTGATTTTCAGCTCTGCTCTAAATTATTCAAGCTGAACTGCAGTTAAACCAATGGATAGTATTTTAAAGTAGAATTAGGAGAACGGGCTTTCATTCCGCTCCCCTCCAATGTTTGGAAGAAGAACTAAAATTTTAGCAGAAAAGAGCAACAAGTACAAACAGCCCAAGGTCTAAGGAGTTAAGATAGATAATGTAATTCTGGGTTAGCCCAGATCTGTGGACTGAGGAATTTTTGTGTTCCTGATTTAAAGCAAATGACATAGTAGCTGTGCTAATGCCAACACCAGAATGACTGGAACTAACAAGTCTGAGAGGATCCTGGACCTGAAAGTGACCACAGGTGCCAAGTTTTCCCAACAGGCAACTCCATGGGTTGTGTAAATCAGGCAGAGGAGGTTTGGGTGTCAGGTTTGTCTGCGTTGCCTGCTGAAGTATGAACCGTCACAAGCTCTGAAATGCCATCAAAATGAAATGCGCTTTGATGGTTTTCTAACATGCTCTTTGTGAAATTCCATGATGCTTTGGTGATGAAAAAGGTGAAAAAAAACCTGAGTCAAGAAACTCGTTAATTTGTGAGGCATTATTGTATTTTCCCCATGCTTGATCCACTTCCATTTGTTGTCATGTCTTACACCTCAGCAACACAGCCTCTATAGCAGGGAATGTTGGAATGAGGCATGAGGCACCTATTACAAGAAACATCGAAATTGTTATTGGGGCAGCTAGGTACTATAGTAATAGAAATAATTAGCATTAAGTGGCCTTTAATGAGGGATTTAAAAGAGAAGAGCGTATTGCCTATGTAGACTAGGTCATTAGACATGAATGTATGCTAAAAAGTCCATTTTAATTTACTGCTTCATAGATAAGATTTTCTTGTCACTGAGGAAAGAGGCAATGACTCTTCTTACACTGGTCTCATCTCATTATCAGGAAGATATTCACAAATACAGAAAGCAGAAGTCACATCATGATTTCCAACCCAACTACATCCTCAGAACGGCCTCCCCAGATATTATTTTAAGATTCATTTGTAGATATTTCCGCTACATATCTGATCTCTGCTTTCCTAGACGGAATCACGCTTGGGAGCTCTTACTTGTTTTTTGCAACTGATACTTTGAAGGAAAGATTTCTCATTTTAACTCCACAAATTTAATAAAAATAACTTAAAAGTTGAAAAGGGGACTCAAGATATACTTGCAGTTACAGTGATAGTATGGAAGACCTAAAAATGTATAATTTAAGTGCAAAATGATACTGATCTACAATATTCAAAGGGTCAGCCCTTCGTAAGAAATTATTTAGAATTATGTTTAATAGCCTAAAATATAGTCTGAATATATGCAAAACTTCCTGACCGGTAAGTCTATTAGTCTTTGGAAGAGTCACAGGAGAAGTGGTAGAAGCCAATGACTTATAATTAAATATTACCCTGGTAAATTTGTTACAGGAAATGATACTGTCTTGGTTTGGGAATACACCACATTATCTAATAAGACTTCTGAATATGTAGAATACCCATTCACAAGATAATTTTCTTCACAATAAAAGAAACATCTTTTCTCCAGGCTTTGTTGTAACAATTGCTGGCTCTCTTTTGGTGATGCTCTTGGGATCAAAGACATCTCATATTTTACCACAACATTAACATTAGTATTTGTTAGTCTTTGTAAGTTAATTGTCAATTGTACAATAAGAACTAATAAATATCACCTACAATCACTTTATTAGGGCAATGAATTCACAGCCAATTATGATCTAAATTTGTAGGCTAAAAATCAAATATGTTATTAGATAAGAGGAAAAGAGAGGATCACTACAGAATTTTTCGTTGTTGATTGAAACAAACATGAGGTATCTCAATGAAAGGAAAGCAGCTAGAGCAAAATGTCCATTCATAAACACACATCCACTATTTTGCTATCTTCTTTATCTACAGGGTATTTTAAAAATGAATTAGATACTGAAGCAATTAAGCCATAATGCAGTATTTTCTGAACTACTCATCGAGTAATCCCAGTCTTAAACAGATAATTGTCAATAACACAATAAACATTTATAGCCTGTGTATGCCCCTTATGAGAAGTGCTTTTCTGTTGCTATGTTGGCTTTCCACGGAAAGGGCACTTTCCCCAAATCCTGCTGTATAAATTGTCCTTTACTAGAGATTCTTTATGCATAAAAACAAACACCCAAATTTTATCCAGAAGGCACTTTTGAGTTCTGGAGAAGCACCATTTTTATATTATATGAATATAAACTAATTTCTGTTTTCCTCATAATTCAGATTTGGCTTGAAAGCTAGAAACATTGTGATCCTGCTTCATTTTTGGAAGTATTTATTCTGAAAAGTAAAGTACTGTAAGATAGCTCTGAGTGACATTGTTGTGCTCCCCCTGAGTCAAATTCTCTCAGATAAATCTGCTTGTCATTTTTGTTATTGTGAAAGACTCAAGTTTTTGACTGCATCTATTTGTTTGTTATGAAATGTGAACAACAATGCACAGGGATGAAGTTTTGTCAAAGGAAAAATTTAAAGTAGACATGGTTTGATAAATGTAGAAGGCATAGGTGGTTTTTTAAGAATATGGCCTCGGGGATTTTCTGGCTTTTCTTTCAGTCTAAAGGACCAAATAAGATTTTAGAAAGACCTTTCTTCAAAGTCATCAGGCCACACCATCATTTTTCACCATTGTTTAAATCTCAAATTCCTTTCTGAAAAAAACTTCTTTCATTATAGTATCCACAGGTGTGTGAAAGGAAGGTCACAAGGCTGGCTATAGTTAAAACATTAACAGAGACAGAAGCAGGTGTGTTTGGTCAATACCAGAACCAAAAGTTGGCCACTTGACACAAAGACCAAGGCACTGGAAGTTTAAAGGCTCATGAAAGTCAGGAAAATACCTTGTCTTAGTTCACTGACACCTTGAAGCTGTTAGTATGAGCATTTCAGATCTGAACTGACATCACAGCTAAACAGGCAGAATGGTCTCCTCTTGCACGATCATAGCCTGAACACTTCTGGGCATCGCAGACCACTCCCTACATGGTGCAGGTGACATGGGAAGAGCCATTCAACCTGGGATGGAGGTGTGACATTTCTGAGTGGCTGTCAGAGCAACACTGGAGGGGACTGCAATAATCCATGTGCAAGACACTAAAGCACGGCTACGTACAGTAAAGTCCACACTGAAAAGAAAAAAAATGGCCATTATAATTGCCTAAGTACAATTCACATGGTGAAGCTTATCAGAAGGCATTTGTGTGTCAGTGATGAGAGTACTTTTGCAAAATGTATATATTTACTTTGTAAATTAACCAGAGAATGTGTAATTTATTTTCTCTGCTACTTCTTCATTAAGTCACAGTGTTGAACTGAATTATATTTGCTATAAAGCTTGTTCAGTAATTTATTTCCAAATGTAAGGAATGCATCTCTGTTTCATATTTTAAATGCATTAAGCCTGTTCCTACAAATATAGTTGATTAGGAATGCTGTCTAAAAGTCCTAATTTAAAATGGAACTAAATATGCTGTAACTTTAAAAGGTTTGCTGTCTTTTAGTAAAAAAGAAATAGTGTTTCTTTAAAATTGATAAGCTCCTTTACCCAGAGCTTTTGTGAATATACAAAACTGGAGAATGATGAAGGCTCTGGCTTTATTTACATGTCACTATAGTAGAAAGACAAACTCTAAATCACCATCAGTCCAGCCACAAAATATTCTCATTAGCTTTAGCAAAGAGCCAGACCTCTTCTCAAGTTGGATGGAAATCACATCAGAAGGGACCAGCTTGTCTCTCCTACTGGAGAGGATCAAGGCAGAGGTTTCCCCTAACAGCTGACAGCTCTACAGCTGTGGCCATGCCTGTCAAACATCTGTCTGGAACACCCTTTTATGGCCTGGTGAATGTGTCAGCTTCATAAGGTGGTGGGCCTCCTGAGGTGCCCCAAAATAAATAGAGGCACTGTGATACGTTATCTCTCTCAGCAAGCATATTTATTGCCCCAGGACTCTCCCCATCTCTAGTTACAGGAGATCCTCCCTGCCTAAATATACTCAGTATAGTAGTACAGCCTGTTTCCCAAACAATGTATTGTTGGTGAAGTAGGCATGGTGAATGTGAAGCATGATGATTTTCTTGTTAAAAATTGGATGATGAAGGTGAAGAACGTCTGAGCTTTGTGTGTAGGGTGGAAACTGGAAATCAAGACAGAGGAGGGCTGGGACAGGGGAAACTCCATCCACCTCTGCTGGGGCCACACATGCAGCCAGAGGAAAAGAACTCCTGCATCCTCTTCTTGGGTCAAGCCAAAAGGTGACCTCAGTGTTTTTTGGACTCTGTTGTTGAGAAAAAGAAAAGAAACAGCCCACCAATAACAGCAATGCATTGCCATGAAAACATCAAGATTTTCAGGTTATCTCCAATATTTGACAGAGAATCATTAGAGATGCTGCTTAATTTCATCTACAATAGCATTGATCTGGTTATCAGTATGTTTCCACTTTTAGATAACAATTTCCAGTTCTGTAACAAGCCATTTTTCAAACACCTGGTGTTCAGGAGCAACTTTGCAAAATATGAAGCACTTCAAGAGCTCACAATTTTCTACTTTCCCCAGGAGTGTTGATAAAGGCCTTTCCCTGTGAGAAAGTATTTCTGTTTGAGAAACTTCAACCTAGTTTTTAATTCCCAGCATTGTTATTGAATTGCCATATGGCCTTGGGCAAGTGGCTGAACATTTTCCATATCTTGGGTTGTCTGTTTAGTAGAGCGCTTACACAGCACAGTACACACATACTAAAATTTCAGGACAAAGTCAGCCTAGCCAGTGCCATACCTCTCTGTTCAAGTGAGTACTTTTAGGGAGGAGCAGCACCCTCTGCTTGAAGAGGTAGAGTGTGAGATGTGCTTTCTGCTTCTCCTCAATCAGTATAATACACTCCTCAGGAGCGTGGTTTGGAAGAAAAGGAAGAGGAACAGGGGAAAAATTAGACATATAGGGCACCTCTAATTGGATACTTAATTTCTTGGCACCTTAAGTAGAAGTTGCCTCTTCTTGGCACGCTTGTCATATCTCTCTCATACTTTCTCAAGCCATTGTTTAATGCCTATGACTACTCCAAAACCATTACTGAATGCAGATCAAGGAGCATCCTTGGTGATCCAAGAGAGGAAATTGGAAGAGCAAAACTTAAAGCTAGGCAGGAAGGTGAGAAACAGTTTTAAGAAAACACAGCTTTGGAGGTAATTTTGAGCAAAGGGAGAGAAGCAACTTCACCTAGTCCTTGAGGCAGCAGCTGCAGGAGGTGGAGGTACAGGAATACACAGCCACAGATATCACCTAAGTCATGTGGTTTTGGGGCTGGGGAGAATAAAAGGAGGAAAGTGGTGACTTTGGGATAGATCCCTTTGTTGGACCCAGCTCCACCTTGGAAACATGGGACACTTCTAGAGTAGCAGGCTGCTTATTACAGTGTTGGGTACCCAACTGCTAGCCTTGCTGTGGTCCAAGTCCTCATTAAATCAACGCACAGTACACAACCAGTTTTGACTTGCAAGAAGTAAAAGAAGAAATGTCAATGAGATCTGCAGATCAAACAAGACACATAATTAACTTCATCCTTTCTCATTCATACTGAATATTCCTACTGTCTCTTCTCTCCCTGTTAGGCCAAACTGCAGTATTTGCCACTGTCCAAAGTAGGGCTTGAGGTGGCACAGTGCAGTATTTAGATCATACTGTGAAAAAATGTTCAACCAGGTATGTCATTACTACACTTTCTTTCCAGTGTCCATTTGGATGGATAGTACAAGGAAAATAACAGTGGTTTGGCTTATGAAGTCCCAGATGAATGAACTTTAACGGTGTTTATGTCAGTCTTTCTAATACCTGAGAGGGAATATACAACACTGTACATTTTTTACTATTCCCCCTCTGCTTGTAGGCCAGGTTGTTGTGTCATTCTCTCTTTAAATGGCCTGTGGTACCAGTTCGTAGTACTGGAACGATCCACACTACATGGTGGCTGCTCATATGCATATCAAGCAGCAAATGCTAACTGGGGCAGGCCCACAGCGAGCACTGCTGCTTCACTAGGAGAGCTGGGAAGGGGGAGGCTCAGAGGAAGAGCTTAGGGGTGATTTCTGACACAAAAGAATGTGTAAGCAAAGTTCATCTTTTATTTCAGAATTTAAATTCAATATGAAGATGCAGTAGCATCTGCTCTACTGCCTGGTTCTACGCATTGAGAAGCCTTTGATGAAAACAACATCCACTCTTTGCTGAAACTATAAACAAAAATCTGCCAGTTTCCTTTAGACAGGCATGTTATACTGATTATGATTTAATTGTAGGAAACCCTTTTTATTCTGAAATGCCATGGGAAAATCAATGCTTTTTCTGGCCACAGAATAGTTTGTGTGTTTTAAATAATTAGGTATGTATACTGCTTAGTTTAAAACTTTTATTTTTGTTTAAAGATACAGTTCTTCAAGATTGAAAATAAAATGCTTCCTTTAATTTGCAATATTTTTTATCGAATTGCATTGGTGAGAAATGTGTTTGAAACACGCAGACAACTTTGACATAAGAATGCAGGTATGGGTAAGATCTCTGGATAGTTATCATGCTTTTTCTTAGTAACCCTGTGGTAAAAAATAAAGCCAGCTTTGAAAATACAAATGTGACATACTGCATTTGAGATACAAAGTAACCGTGTCTAATGATAGGAAGCAATGACTTTATCTTTAAGCTGTAACTTAACGTATTTCTTTTTATATACTATTCATTTTTTGCACTAGCTGTTTCCAGAATGTATTAAATATTTAATATGACAATGCCCACACAATGTTTATATGTAAAAGATTTAGATCTACTAATCCAAGTCCACATAAAGCTGTTATCCAGAGCGGCAGCTTTCTAATTTATGTACATACATGCACACCTATATGTACAAACAGGCAACTGTTTTTTATATGGAGAGATAGCTCTCAGATGTGCAAACCAGTAAAATATTCCACACTATTGTTGCAGAAAAGGAATTTAATAGTCAACTATTCTAAGGAATAAAAAGCCATGCTTTTTATTAAAACTGAACTGAATCTGCTGAAATGAAATATTTGGGCTGGGAGAAATTAATCTAAGCAGTGAGATAAAAATTTGAGGTATTTAGTTTTTTTTAATTTTTCTCTCCAGCATTTGGTCAGGTACACTTTTGCCAAAGACAAATATTAATAAAATCAGAAAACCTTACAAAGATTGCCCATAGAGGATACTTGCAAGAGGATAGCTGTCTTAATCTTGCTTATTTTAAGAAAACTTTGCTGATAGTTTTAGAAGCATTTTGCCAAGGGGATTTAAAACTGCTGTGGACCTTCCAACAGGGACCACACCTTTGGAGATACAAATTTATATTTAGAATGTCAAGGGCCTTCAAAATGTGCCAAATTAATCATACCCTGCAGTGCCTAACCTCCATAGTACATTTTTTGCTGCACTTTGTGCTCCCAGACCCTCTGCTCCACCAGTGCAGGAGAAGGCAACTTCAGGTGGGGACAGCCTGTGGGGAAAAGAGCCAAGGGACAACATATGTCTGGCCCCCAGGGTTTCTTGCTAGTTCAAGCTAAGAAAGGGTTGGAAAACTGTAAGTAGACACACCATCATTCTCTATTAAAGTTATTCATGTTCATTAGTGGTACATTTAAACTTCAAGACCTCAGAGTACTTTAGAGTTAGTGAGTCCAAATACATGTTAGAACAAGATCCAGGTCATCTTGCTGTTTTCCCCCAAATTGTGGTTTCCATGAGGAGGAACACAGACGCAAGGACAGAAGGAACCAGGTGAAGTTTCTGAGTATGGTCCTGAATATGGACCAGGACCAGTTAATGGATCATATGTGGGAGCTGTATAGAGGGGCACATCTACCTTAGGAAGATGATTCCAAACCTACTGTTGGAATATCCAGAATGATCAATTTCCAATTATGAGCCAAGGCTTATGCAACTGTTTCTAGCAAGGCTGGCTTTAGCAATTGGCAAGTGGGAAGCAAAATGTCTCTACTGCCAGACTCCTTATCCTGCTATGGAGGAAGGTATATAAATACATGGAACAGTGGCTGCTGCACGCGAGGGAACTCCACTTCTGCCCCTTCATTCTCCTCTCTTCTTTTCTGGTGGCCATTCATTGTAGTGGTGGAAAAATCCAGCTTGGTTCTGCTTATTGCAGTGAAACATGCTGCAAAGATGTCCTGTTAGTGCTGGTAGGCTTCATCCAGCAAAGCTTTCTTGCCCTGATAATTGATCTGTCTTATCAGTATTTGCTTAAAACTTTGATTTAGTTCTGTTTCATTTGAATTAGTTGAAAAGGCAAAAGGAGATTATAGAAGAGAAAAGCCATTAAAAAACCCTGCAATTTAAGGGAGGGATGGGTGAGAGATGTGAAAACTGAGGGTTGCGTTAAGAATATTCTTCGGTCTAAGGTAGAATTGGTTGGTATTTTAGCACTCATTAATGACTTCTCATAGTGACTTTTCAGTCTTGGACAATAGGGATAGCACTGAACTGGTTCCTTTTGGGGAAAGCTTCTCTCTCTGCACTTGAGTTTCTTAACAGGTAAAATGAGGGGACTTATATTCTCAAGACACTCTTTAAAATGTGCTGGTGCAAGAAATAAGTAAGCTATTAGTACTGGAGAGTTGGCTAAAGATTTCCCATTGTTCATCATCACTCATCACTCATCTCCTTGTCCCTCTTTCATCAAGTAGTGCTCATCATTCTCACATGACAGCAGTCAGCCTCTTTTGCTGTTTATCTTGCCATCCACATGCATTTAAATAGTAGTAAATGCTGAGATTAAATACAGTGTTTTAAAATAGCTAGTGCATGTTGCATACCTAATGGAGGCTCACTTGCAGCCCCTAGCAGTACTGGTATCATTTCAGCTTGAGGAAGGTGCTCTGATGCTACATCAATGGCTGCCATGTAATTTGGCTGGTTGTGACCAGACAAAAGTTTTGGAGGAGCACTCACTGTACATGCTATGTACAACAAATCACTATGTTCTGTTGTGGACAGAAATGTATACTGCTAGAAGGCCAGCGCTATACAAACCTTTAACAGTCTTACACTATAAATGTATGAGACTACAATTAGTCCTTAGTGAAATGATAGGAAATTCCACCATGAGGTTGCCAGGAGGCAAAGATGGGATTTTTCCTGGAGATGAAATGCACATATATATGTTTTAAAATGTTGTTATTGTTATTATTCTCCTTTGTATGGGTCTGTTTCAGCAAGGAAAAGTAGAAGAGAAGTAGAAGGAAATGAGGACACAACTTCCTTAAACACTACAAGATGTTCCAATCAACTAACTATGTAGTGGTCCTCAGGAACTGACTAGAGTTTAGTCCCTGTCGTGGTTTCACCCCAGCCGGGAGCCAAGCAACAATGCAGCTGCTCTCTCTAAGAGGGTGTGTAGGGGGTATTGGGGTGGATGGGGAGGAAGGGAGGGAAAAGAAAATAAAAAAACCTCCCCAAACTTCATGGGTTGGGATAAGGACAGTTTACTGGGACAGCAGAGAAGGAGAGATATAACGACCATAGCAAAATATACAGAACTGGTGATGCACAATACAGTGTTTCACCAAATCGCACAACTCAGAGCATTCAGCTCAGAGCTGTCATGATGCTGGACCGTCCCCAAAACCATGTGTCCTGGAGCCGTGCGCTCCTCCCTGACCAGTTCCCCTTTATATGGAACATGCTGTAATTGGCATTAAATACCCTCTTTGGCCAGTTTGGGTCACCTGTCCTGGTTGTCTCCCATCCCAGCTTCCTGGGTACCCCCTGCCTTCTCGTTAGCAAGGCAATATGAACAACTGAAAAATCCCTGATGGGAACAACTAAAACCTCAGGGTGTTACCAGCACTGCTCTCATCCTGACTCCCAAACAGGCATTCTACCTGCTGCAGGAAAGAAAATTAAGCCCATCTTGGCCAAAACCAGGACAGTAACTTAGCAGACTAGTTAAAATGGTGTGTGTCTATGTAAATGTGTGTACAGAAATCCTTCTTCTAAGATCATTAGGTCATGGCGGCTTGTCTTTTACTGTATTTTCCACCAAGATACTAGGTCAATGCTTTCCAATACAAGTGAAAAAATACACCTTGCACTACTTTTTCCATCAAGAACAGATTCCCATTTTTACAAGTGTGATTCTTATGAGTACCCATGTTTGTGTTTAATTTACAAGAAATTCAATGCTAACCTTTCTTGTTTAAGAAACACAGAACAATCCACCACTTCAATACTTCATCTGACTTACTCCTTAATGTGCTGAAAGGTCCAGTTCCAGAAAGTTGTTTTAACAACTGTATTAAGATATTTAAAACACCAGAATTAAAAATAGAAATCCATTCTGTTTCTGATGAGAGGGAAGGTAGCAAAGGTGTGAGTCACGCAGCATGACAACAAGACTGAGGGCAGAGTTGGGTTATTTTATTCATTTTATATTCTCATGAAAACGTATTTAAATGTAATGCATCAGATGATAGGGTTTTATTTTTTTTTTTCCTGAAGTCAAAGGAAGAATCAGAGCAAAAGAAATCCAGATTCTTCTTTGCATAGTTAGTGCAAGGGATTTAGTACTGATCTCCGAAAAGGATATTTTTTTCAGGTGCCTAAGCCCATCATCTAGTGCACATCTACAAACCTGCTGCTTGAAACCCACCTTTGTTTTTGCCAGTATGTCAGTGCCAAGCAACCTCCCTGTTGCCACAGAGAATGAACTACTAAGAGCAGTTGGCTCAAAAGTCTGAGTAGTTTTCCTCAGATTCACTTGTACTCTGCTGGATTGTGTTTGAGAGGTGTGAAGGTCAAATGAACTCCCCACCACAGGTGCAGAAAGTCAGAAATTTTGCAGCTATGTTCCCCACCCCAAAAAACCATCACTGGGAAAATACTCCAGGAACATAACAGATCTGTATGCAAGACCTTCTTCTCAGAGATGTAGAAGGAGGATTCCAAGCCCACATTTTCCTCTGTTGAAACTTGCTCTCACTTGCCAGGCCTTGAAGCTTACTGTAAGCCTTTTTCCCTCTAGCTTTTCGGCAGCGGAAAAAGCAAGGTAACATGCTACCTTCAGAAGAACACGCCCTGACACAGATCCTAGACAGAGGAATTACCTACTTGAGTAGAGGTAGGTGACCAAGCTTTTTTCTGTATGATGGTTCTTCCTTCTAGTTTTTACCACGCCAAGTTCTTATGGCACTGTTTTCTCCAAGGTGTTTGACTTTCCCTCTGCTCCTACTTTGAGCTGAAGACTTCAGGGAAACACTGAATGTTTTGAGAATCTGAGCATGTTTTTTATTTTTTTTTATTTCTCTGGGGATTTCGTTGTCTCAGGGTGTTTCAAAAGACTGTGAGGCCCTAAGTCACCCAGGCAATTTTAGGAATGTTACCTAGGATGGCTAAAAAAGCCTTTGATTTGCAAACACATCTGAGGTAAGTGACTGTGCATTTGAATAGCCCCATTGAATTCAACAGGACTGTTGACACGCATCAGGTTAATGTGTATGTGCTTGCTGACCCAGACCTAAGCAAACATATTCTACCAAGATTTTCTCTTCTTAAAACAATGGCTGTGCTACAGAATTACATTCAGATATTTCCTTCTTGCTTTTGCAAAAGTCCATTGTTGCTTTTGTTGTTTCTCTGTCAGCAAAGCTTCCTCTGTTATTGTCCACAGCTGGCATGTTTTTACTATCTTATTTTCCCTTGATTCATTGATATTATATAAATTTGTAAGGTAATAAGATTTCAAAAATAACTAGAATTAAATTGCAGTGTTGTTCTGGAACGTTACTATGGTTGTTGACTCAGCAAAAGGGTGGATTCCCCATTCTAGAATTTGTATTAGGAGAGCTTTTATGGCCATATATAGGCTTTCCTTCTGAAATATCCAAACATAAAAAGAAGTGCATAAATAAAACCCAGAAAAATGTGAGAAATAAGGACTAATCTGTGGATCCTCCTCCTGCCATACTGCACAGAGCTTATTATGACTTCATAGTAGAAATAAGAAGAAATAGGGATTTTTTGTATCAGGGCACATTTTTGTGATGCATGAAATGCAGGTTGTAAAATAGTTTGCATTAATGGAATCCAGCAGTTTGCCCTTAGTAATTAGGGATGAACTAAGGGATGAAGTACCCAGTTCTGTTTAAGCCTATTTTTCCTAAAGAATGACTGAACTGTTTGTTCCACCTTACACTGCAGCATTGTTTTGGTTTATGCTTTAGGGATGGGCAGATGTGGCACACTTGAAGGGCAGAGCTGGCCTCTGGTGACACTACAGATATGAAACTGAATATCTTCACCTTGCACAATGAAGCATTTATAATATTTGTATTTCTGGATGGGTTTATTGAAAACATAAATAAAAGAAAGGTGAATCTCACCTTAAATTTCTTCAGGATGGGTAGGGCAGAGTGCAGACATGTTTAATGTTATGAAATGAAATAGGAAGCCAAGGGTTTATGTCTGTTTATTTCAGGTGACTTGTTAACTTCTATAAGCAGTTTTTGTAAGTTTACTGAGGGGGGTCCTAATCAACATTTATAAATATCTTAAGTACGGGATGCAGAGGGAATCGGCTAGCCCCTTTTCAGTGGTCTGTGGAAATGGGACAAGGGGCAATGGCTGCAAATTGGAGCACAGGAAGTTCCGCACCAACATGTGGAAGAACTTTTTCACAGTGAAGGTGACAGAGCCCTGGGTCAGGCTGCCCAGGGAGGTGGTGGAGTCTCCTTCCCTGGAGATATTCAAGACTCGTCTGGATGCCTATCTGTGCAGTATGAGCTAGGGAGCCTGATGTGGCAGGGGGGTTGGACCTGATGATCTCTCGAGGTCCCTTCCAACCCTGACAATTCTGTGATTCTGTCAAAATATAATTACCACTGGATGAAGTTATCTTTTGTTTCTCATTACAGAATAGAGGTTGCGGAAGCCCAATCCCTGGAAGTGTTTAAGGCCAGGTTGGATGGGGCTTTGGGCAACCTGCTCTACTGAAGGTGTCCCTGCCCAAGGCAGAGGATTTGAACTAGATGATCTTTGAGGCCCCTTCCAATCCAAAGCATTCTATGACTCTATGAAAACATGGAAACTATTTCAGGATAGACTTAAATTTCCACATTTTAGGGAATTTTGATTTAGAAAGCTAATGTCATAGAGTCTCTTGAGTTGGAAGGGACCCATGAGGATCATGGTACATTTTTATTTCCTGTCTACTTAGTGGGGAATGTTGCATGGTGTCTTGTGTGTGACAATTTTTTTGTGAGGTGCTATGCTCAAAGCATATTTCTGAACCAGGTGAGAATCTGGGCCATTCTTGTCATGCCAAGGGACTCCCTGTCCTCACAGCTCAGCTTCTGTGAAAGTTTTGTTGCTGGTAAGCATGAGCCTCTTGCACCAATTCACTGTTGTTTGAGAAAATGTCCATGAGAGATGACAGTCACAGGAAGAGGGCTCTGAGTAGCTCATTCCTAACATGTCATGGTGAAGAATATGGTTAGGTCATTGGACTGACAAGTACATGAAGTTCTAGATAGAGCTTTTTCATGTTAAAAAAATCAATTCATAGCTGTAATGAAGTACAATAACCAAAACTAGAATTTAAAACACAAAAGTAAAACTTGTTTGGATACTCACAGGAGGATGTTGTGGTTCTGTTTCTCTCTTGGCCCTGCAAATGTCCTGTAGTAAAATCTGAATGCTCCCAAGCTGCCAACTAACTTAACAGAGACAGGTACCTCTCATCAAGGGAAAGGATGTAAAGGAAGCAAGTTATTCAAATAAATGTCTCATTTTTTTCTATTGCCTTTTATTCATGCCAAAGTTCAGATTTAGCCTGTCATTCAGGTGGAATATGGATGATACTCTGAGGTGGCTGGGTATGTCTGTATTACACGAGGTCCTTCTGAGCAGCTCAGACCTCTTAGGCCCACTTCCTCTCTCAACAGCAGTTGAAGTTCATGACTGAGGGGACCAAGGCTTATGAAACTGCATAGTTGAAAGCTTTGGCAAAGAAGAGAGCATGCAAACATGAAATATTAACTTGTGCATTTGTCCCATCATGAAGTTCATCCTGGACCTGAGAAAACAGATGCTTGAGAAGAATCACGTGCCCTTCCCTGGATCCTGGTGCTGCAGGGAGATGTAGATTGGGTGTGGATACAGAACTCCTGCCTTAGGAGAAGAAAAAAACAATCTAAAAAAACTATACGGAAACCTGCCAAAGGCTGAGGCAGCTGACAGACCTGATGAATAAGGTGTTGTGCAATTAAATACATTAGCAGACCACGAGCTACTTGGACACTCTGACAATGAAGGCTGCCTAAGCACTCCAGCTAAATAGATAGACACAATCCGATAGTTTGAGAGGTCTGGTGGAAATTATTTTACAGCCTGTCTGTGGAATTCAAGACTGTGAGATTTTGTTGCAAATCAGGTCTGGTTTAATTTAATGAACTAGTATTAACAAGCTTCACGTTCTGCATCTTTCACTGTCTCTCAGCTGCATAGTATTCATTAAAAAGAATATATGCAAATTTTAGCAACATAAACAGAATTTAAAATAAGGAATAACACAACAAACACTCAAGAAAGCTTTCTGTTTTTCCTTCAGGATGAATTGTCTGTTTGCTGTATCCCATCCTCTAGTTTGTCCTTTAAAACTTTGCCACTGCATCAATTAGAAAGAAAAGGCCACAACATCACCACTCCAAGGGCTCTGGGAACAACTTTCCTGGTGTTATCCCATAAAGCAGACCTTGGCAAGTGGATCACATCTTGCCTCCCTGGGGTCAGAAGGAGATTTGCCTGAAGGGCAAGGCTGCCCTCTCTGTCTGAAACCAAATATGTTCTCATACATCAAGAACTCTTCATTATAAAATAGAAGAGCAATTGCCTTCCCCTTTCACTGCTTCTCCAGGCAAAGTGTAAACCTCAGTGCACTCAGCAGTAAATTCCTTTAAATGTTTACGTGAGCTGAAATTGCTTCATCTGTTGACCTTTGCTCAATGTGTAACACTTATCCAAATGGAGTTGCACATAGTAAATGGGCAGCACAGGTGGAGTTTCTGTGTTCTAGGCCTGAGTTTTGTCGTTCTTCTGGATGGTGCTCTGTTTCCTCTTTCTTTCCTTTTACCTGGTCAGTTGAGTCTCATACATTGTCTCTTCCCTGACCTCTTAGTGCTCTTACGGTAATGGATGCCCTTTCTGATGAGAGAATGGAAGTATCATTGCATTTACCTTCCTTTTTGTTGGATTGATGATTTAAGAGTTTATGTACTAGTCGCCACTGCAGTTAGTTATCTAAACTAATCACAATCTGTTGCTGTCTTTGAATAGTGATAACAGCTGATGGGAAACTATCTTCTATATTCCAAGTCCTAAGGAAGTGAGATTTCTGGAGGATTGAGCAGTCAAAACAATACTTGCGGAAGACCACAGCTGTGGAGGCAACAGTCCTCTGATGGCATGGCAGAAACCCAGGGCCAGCAACTTCAAAGCACAATCACTCTGTTGGCAAGTCGCCATAAATTAACTTGTAGTCATGACCTTAAGGACCAAAGGGTCTACAGCCCTCCATGTTTTAGGCCCTAGTCCAAATGAGCTCTGATCTCTTCCTGGACAGAGGGGAGTCAACAACATTTTACTGAGAGCAAATGAAGAATGTTTGATTACATGTCTAGAAGTGCAAAATTTAGTGATTGTAGGCAAGGGAGGATGGGGATGGGAAAAAGAGGCGGATGTACCAAGTTTATAGACAGCTAAAACTATGCATTGTCCTTACTTTTCTCAAAAATATTGGCTCTTTAAAATATTTTATTTTGTGATTTGTTCTTAAAAAAAAAATTCATTATTGCATTTCATTAAACAGTAGATTGTACATAATTTTATTTTACCAAATGAAAATTGGAGCAAAGCAAAAATTTAAGCTTAAGAACCGTTCTTGTTTAGGTGTATAATTCTTTCCCCTGCTTTGCATGCCTGGAACTAATGTGGCATTAACTATATTCTAATTTTAAAGAATTTAATACATGCATAATCTGCTTTACAAGCAGAGATTAGATTTTTTCATATTAAAATAAATTGGGACAACTGAGAAGCATAACTTAGGGCATATTCATCTGAACAAAATAGGCAAAATCTTTTGGGTTTTTTAACATTCTTTTTAAAGCCATTGATATACTATACTTCAGAGTATTGTGTGGAACTTTCATTGAAAAGGACTCATTCTCTGATTTGAAAAGAAAAATTAAGGCAATACAATTGAAGCTATGGATAAGTTTGTATTTGTTATATGCATTAGTGGTTTCAATATGTTTAAAAACTGAAACAGGTGTTTATGTAAAGTTCAGAGCACCCAATACTACAGAATTATTGGATAAAAACAAACCCAAACTCTTAGGTTTGGGATGTTTTCAGAAATATTTGGTGAATTAAGATGCCTTCAGTTTCGGTTTGGGTTTGCACCTGGATCTGACTCCCAGCGAGGGACAAACACTAACCTCTGAAAATAAGTTCACTCAGAAAATTACAAGTTCAGCATCCAAAAAAATGGGGTTTGGAGGAGGTGGTGGTGCATCACAAGGCATTAAAAACCAACAAAGCTCTAGAGCCTCTACTGTCCCAAACACATCCTTTTGTTCTCTCTCTGTAGCAGAAGTCAGTATTAAAGCTATGTGCAGGAAATGATTTTTCAGAAATCAGAATTGACCTGGTCTTTTGTTGCAGAGTGTGGGTAAATCCTACCAGGCTCTGGAGATGCATGGCATTTCAAGTTTTAAATAAGGGAGTAGCGCCAGGGAGCTGGCATGCACTGGGACTTCTTTCTGAATGTCACAAAAATTTTGTCAAAATAAAACCCCTGCTCCTTTCTATGAATAATTTTGAACTATTTGGTGTTCAGTGTTTGGGAGAGTCTCGGGTTGCTACTAAAAGGACTTTCAATCAGTGCGTGAGCCTTTTACAGTGTGTACCATTTTATTTGTGCCATATCTCTTTTATCAAATTAGCACATAAAAAGCTGTCATAACAATTTCACATACTTTTCACCTAAGTGACCTTCTGTAGAGTAGATCTCAGCCAAGGAATAATATTACAGACCTAATCCTTTTTCCAGTGATGTCCTTTACAGACTTGCAAGTAAATACACTTGTTTCTGTCTCTCACAAGTCATAAACAAGAACCTGACCCTACTCTCTCTCACACACATGCACATACACATGCGTGCATTAAGATACACCTCTGCAAAGACTGCAAGTGTTTGTGCCTCAGAAAAGTTGCAAACAGGACGCTACCTGTCTTCATAATTTTCTTTCCTGTGAGAAGGCTGTAAAGTTCAGACAAGACTCGTCACAGCAACAGCCTCAATTGCATTTCCTCCCCCACTGTCTGATTACTTTGGTGGCATACACTTGTAACATAACTTCCTTTTGGATGCAAAGCTGTTTTCATACCACATCTTATGAATCCTGATACCACTCCTCTTTTTTTTCCTACCATTTACAAAGAGAAGGCTTTTTCTTGTTGTCTATCTATTAAGAAGGTCACATTACCAGGCAGACAGTATGCTAGATCTGGCTTGTCCCAGTTTGGGCACAGCAGGATCTGTGGTGCAATGGCAGGATGTGGTAGCAGGCTGAAAGAGGCAGATGCAGCCCAGGGGATCCCCAACTTGACCCCCACAAAGAAACAGAGTGAGCACCAGACCTTCCTGCTGAACTCAAAAGGCATCATGGGAATCATTGTCAAACATCATCTCTAGTAAGGCTTCTTAAGACACCTTCAGGTGCTGCACTGTACTGTGGTGTATGATGCCAGATTGTTACCATATGAGACCAGTAAGATATAAAATATTTCCAAAATGACACGTCAGTGCTTTTACAGTGATGTCAGGCGGGGGAAGTTAGCTGTGTTGAGCAGTCTCCAGGCCATTACTAGCAGGAATTTACTTTCGCCATACTCTGGGAGGCAATAGAAGCAAAGCAAGAGCCAGAAGTAGGCAGAGATGGTTCTTTAGTGCCAGAGTCAGGCTAAATACTTGCTACATACTGTTTCATAGTTGAGGGGTACATCAAGCCCTAAAATACATTTATTTTGCCAGATACTCAAGGAATCACAATTGCTTTCCCCTCCAAACTGGATCAGCATTGCAGTGGGAAAGTACCAGTTTACAAATAGAAGTATTTCTATTCTGTCCAGTGACTGGCATCAGAACTTCCAGGTTTCTGTATGCTTTTCATGTAAAATATGCCACATATCATGTATCAAAAATCAGAATTTGAATGCATTCAAAGAAATTATCATGGATGAAGTTTGGACATACTTTTACTTTTCGTCTTTCATGTACAGAACATACACTTAAAGGAGCCACTGCCACAGGTTGCCCCTCCAGATCTCATCTGCCAACATGTACAGTAGGTACGTGTCTACACTGCAGAAAAAAGGTGCCTGCATCACCCATAGGTGTTCTGCTTTCATGCAGGGAGTGTGTTTATAGAGGAAAGGGATAACCTCCTGGCTACATCCACTGGGCTCCGGGGTCGATATCTATATAATAATGTTTATAAAGAGATATTTTTCTGAATAGAGGTGGGCATAAACCATGCCTGAAAGAAAACCAGTGCTTAAATAAGCTTTGCTGATCACAACTTTTCTAAAATAAGCATTTGTACCTAATTATACTTTTAATTATATTTAAACAGAGAGGCACTTTCTGTCTCTAAAAAAAAAAAAGGCAATGTGGTACAGAAGTCCAGAGGTGGCATATTCTTTTGATAAAGAACATCCTGTGCAAATCAGGTAAGAAATTTAGGAGATGTATTATTATTTACCTTTTGGAAGACGAACCCTGCTGCTATCTTAGACACATTCTTCATTCCCCTGTGAAACAGTTGTCTTTAAAACAAGTTAGTGAAAGTTTATATATAAGCATAGTATCCATATTCCAATTCAATTACATGAGTCATCTCCACAGGTTAAATGGAAGAAGCAGGTATTCCAGTCTGTTTTGTAATTCAGATCATTTGTATGCATTGGGTAATGTGATTTATAACCATATTTGCACTTTGAAATAAAAAAAAGGGACTCAGAAAGGAGATACTAACACCTCCTTAAATATATTGCTTTATTTTTCATGCTGAAACCACTTGACCTGTGCAATACCAGGTTCTTTACCTATACAAATAAATTTAAGGTTTAATCCTTAATAACGCGTGCTGCAAACACTCAAGAGCTGCTAAACTTATCAAGTTAGTGTTAAGGGAGGGAAAAAATGAGTAAACTGCTTCAGCAACAACAACAAAAACGAAGTACCTGCTTTACTTTAAAGTGTTCTTAGGAGAGGAGGCATTTTTGTGAAGTGAAAAGGATCAGGAAGAAAAGCTTTTCAAAATAGACCAGTACATTACTTTGAACTATATTTATAAAATATTTAGCTGTCTGCTAGGATGGAAAAAATATTATATTTTTATTAGACATAAATCATTGTAAAAACATTTACTGAAACTCCTGGTAAATATTATTTATAACAACACTGAGCAAACAATTGTTGCAATATTCATTGTTTCTATTAATAGCAAAATATCTGTTTCCTTCAAAATCATTTAAATCAGAAATATATATATTTCCTTGACATATATATGCAAATATTGTCCCAAATCCAGGCAATTTTCCTGTATTTGTTTTTGGACTTTTAAAAATGGATATTTTTCTGCTTAGATTTTACTTACTTTGGGATGCAGCTTTGAACAAACAGCAACATGTTAAGACCGCTGCATGATTGCATGTTGGCAGGCTGGCGTTACATTCCATATCCTTTTAATTAGATTAGCAGGTGATTATTGTAGCCGATTAGAATTTAAAACAACTTTATAGAGTAAAATTTAGCCACCACATGATTGAAAGTGCTGGACAAGAAATTAAATCACCGGAGTTTCAATTGATATATGTTACTCTTGAAAAAAAGCTTTAAAATCCTGCAGCCATTCTGATACACCCATGCACTTGTGCTTCCTGAACACACAGCGATTTTTTCATGATGCAACATTGTCATTTTCTTTTAAATACTAACAGGGTATTCCATCACTGGAACTCCCTTTTTGAAACTTAGCTTTTAATTTAGATAAAAAAATGCTCATAAAAGAAAGCATTGTGTCTGCACCTAGTAAAGATAATGGATTTTTCCAAAATGAGTTCTTAAAATAATATATTTCTATAATGTTGATACAGCAGCAAGCTATGCAAATATGCATATAATAAAATTATACACATTGAGTATTAGATGTAAAAGATGGTTTTCATAAGCTTTGTGCATGTGAGGTACTTGAATATAGGACATTGGAATGTCTAAGGAGTTTAGGAAAGTTTTTCATATTGCTGCTGTGGTTTGGGTGCAAAAGTTGGGAGATGCTTAATCTGTACAGTGAATTGTGCTGAAAATAAATGACACACAGTACACATGAAAGCTGTTTATCAACAAAAGTACTCATTGGCAAAAATCCTCCGAATCTTTTCATTCAGTAATCTTCATGTTTCATCCTTCTTAGTGAAATATTCTATATAACAAAAATTATTATTCACGATCAACAGAAATCCTATTCTTTAATTAAAAATTGAACAATTTTATATATGATATTTTAGCCTCAAAAAATATTTATGAAATGTCAGAGGGATCAAGTGTTTTTGTGTTACTGTGACCTGTTTTGAATACCCATGACCTGTTTATTTTTAAAGTAAGTACGCAATGTCTGATTTCCATTACCATCCTAATCATTGCTAACCTACATATTTGCTACACACACTCAACACGTTATTTACAAAATAGTTTAACCAACTCTGCAATGAGAAAGCAGCATTTTGAATATTAGGGAAGACTTAGGGGAAAAAAATACCTGACTTTAGCAGGATTTATAAAGCTGTGGATAATTATTTTCAAAACAGTGATTAATAAGAGTCCATTTTCATGTCATCATTGGTAATAGATGCAATCTCATTCAGGCACCGCGCCATTCTGTTTAATACAAATGTATCCTAGTGTAAAAAGGAGCTTGTCATACTTATCTCTAATGGTGAATGATTTCTTTCCCTCTTCTTGAAGACACTTTGCACCCAATATTCTCAAATCCTATCATGCTACAGGCTGACAAATAAGCTAACAGCCATGTAGGGAGCAGGCTACATGTCTATGTGTAGGTCTATGTTCTCTAGAAGATATGCAGAACATAACCAGATATTTTTTTGCTTCTAAGGTGGACAAAATACACATATGAAGCGATAAACTTACTGCAAGGGACACAAAATCGTTGCATTTAGGCAAAATATCATAAGCTGTGAGGGCAACATGCTGCAAAAAAAAGATCATTGTATTTTTCAGAAAGTGGGAGGAAAATTAAGCATTTTCTTCTCAGTATTGCTGGAATTCTTCAATAAAAGCAGAAAGGAACTGTTATTAGACCAGTGTTGCAATTAATACCTGTAAATTCTGCTTGTTTTCACATATTTCTATACTTTCTATGGTTCATTCTATTTTCAAGGAGTTGCACTGTATGAAACAAACAACAATATTTCCTGATTCATGGTTTAGGAGGAGCAGCTGATTAATCCCATGTCAACAGTCTTGACCCTATGCAGAAAATAGAATCATAGCAGGCCTGCTTTACAGTATATCAAAGGTACAGTTGCTTATTTTCTCAGGTCTGTAAAACTATAATTCACCCACATGCAGAGTAAGTTAGGACAGTGTAATTCAGTCATTTTCACTTTTATTCTTTTTTTCTTCTTGTGTAGTAAATGTGTTTTTTCCCTCTAGTATATTTTGATGTGAAACAACCAGCATGTTACCATCACATTTCCCTGTATGCTATTGGCATAGAAATAGGGCCATATTTATTTATCTGTTGGTTTAGGTTCGTCTTTTCATCATGGGTGCTATCTGTAAAACATAGCAGTCCCATAAAGCAAAGGCACCTTGATTTCTCCCTTAAAATGCTTAAATGTCACAGCTCTGTGCTGTAGGAGCTGACTCATGTGAGTAGGCTTTACTCTCCAGAGAAGACCTATTAACTTCAGTTAGGCCATTTATCCTTACGAGAGCTTACAGAATTTGGTCCTTCCAGCAAAGTATTCAGAAATTATTATTTTCTTTCAGGGTGTAAGGTTTTCAGTTTATCCTGTGAATTGTTTAACATTTGAAAGGATTCCCAGTCTGCACAAAATGTGAATAAAAATTTTATTCTTCCAGTAACACTTTTGCTCAAGTATGAACATAGAGTATCTGGTTTATATTTGTCTGAAATTCCTGGGTAAACCAGATGAAACAATACATACATAACAGCCATTAAAAATGTGATCATGGCAAGAGAGAAAGGAAAGGACGCATTTTCATTTTCAGTTGTGAAGCACAGTGACTCACCCAAGCCAGTCTGGAAATACTAATGAAATTTGAAATTTTAAGGTGTGCAATTTTATATGGCAGCTCCAGAAAAGAACGTGCCCTTTATTATTGTAAGGCATACGCTGCTAGATTAAAAAAAAAATCCCAACAAACAAACAAACAAAACCAACCCCCCATAACAAAAAAATATACACAACTAAATAAAGCCAAAATCCATGGAAATCTTCTCATGTAAACTGCATAATAGCACTTCAAATGGCCCCTTTCTGTCATCCACTGTAACCATCACATTCCCATTTCTGCTGCAGTCAGGTGAACTGTCAAAGAGCTATTACGGTTGGCTGCATAGAATTCCGGGGAAAGACAAATCTGTGCAATTTTCTCCATGGACAATAAATGGTTCTTTTGGTGATTTTAGGTTTTCCTAAACAATTTTGGTAAAGAAAAAAAAAAGAGATTTTAATTTTTTCCTTATTTTTTACATGCATGCAATAACGTGAGGGGCTTTATTTGGGCTGAAACCTTTACTATGAATGTGTAGCTCTTTGATGGATGCACATTAGCATTCCAGTATGTGGGTAAGATTTATATATTTTTTCCTTTTCTGATACATAATGTTACTTCAAATAGATGCTTAAGATGGTATGATGGCATGTTATATTTTAGTTTGAATTTTTGCACTATTAAAAGAATGGATATACACCGAATAGAATGACGAAATGTATACACAAATACAAAAATAATCCAATCTATTATTAAAAACTGATAACAAACATAAAATACTAAACGTGTTTATTCTTTCATGCCTGTTTAAAATATTGCATGTTCAGAAGTGAATACATTGTTGTGATGTGTAACACCACATCTTCTGATAAGCCTTATCTCATAAATAATTAAAAAAAAACCTGTATAAATGACGTGCTTCTGAAAGGTTTTCTTCGGATGTAAGGAAGTATTTGGTCCATTCTGGTGAGGTATGCTGTATAAGCAAAATGAGAGTCTGATTATGCCTTTCATATAGTTAATAAACACGTGGTTGTCAGAAATCACAATGAGGTTTCTTGCTGGTTGTTTTCAGCTTCTATAAAAAATTAAGGTGTTTCAGAACTGACCTTTGCTCTGTTGAGTCATCTCCCTTTTTTCAGTTCAATTTGCCTTTACTGTTCAGTACCATAAACTGGAATTTTTGTATCCTTAGGAAGGGGGCCAAAGACAACTCACTCTTTTTTTTTTTTTTTTTAACATCAGCTTTTTGGGGTTTTTTGCTGACTTACATACATGATTTTGCTAAAAATTGAAACTTTTCAAATTAAGAAAAAAAAAAAAAGCAGTCCTGGATTTTAATTATAACTATCACTTCAATACTGAATTTCCTCATAGCAATCGCCTGGTTTGCAGCCCTTCTAAGCAGTTCATTTTTAAATGAGACATTCTATATATTTAATTCAGAGATATATTAGAGTAGAAATTGAGCTGCATTCACTGTTTTTTTTTCCCCTTTGAGTAAAAAAGATTTAAATTTGGTACCTCTTTCTGGAAATAGCTTTATTTACTGCATTCCACACATGTATAGCTGCACACCCCATACAGTGTTAAAGATGTAACCCCACAAACAAGTTTAACCTACACAGGGCATAGTCCCTGCCCCAAAGTGTTTACATTTACTGTAGAAACTTCAATTTTGAAATGCTGTCATTGAATTTCCAAAAAAATTAACCAACATGATGCAGATTAGCCGATGAAAACCCAGCCCTTAGTCACAGATGTTGCTTCTGTTCTTTTCAATAGACGGTGTTAGAGGAGAAGAGTTTTTCTGTGTGCTAATCTGATGATTCTTCCTGCTTTTATTTCCCCCACGGAGGATGTAGCAACTACAAAGATACTTGATTTTTTTTTTTTGCTTTTTTTCCTTCTCGACAGCTAGTCCAGTTTTGGAAAAAAGCTGTTTGCAAGCTTATTTGCTTCTGTGTTTTGTTTATAAGCAGAATATCATTCATTTCTGTGTATCTGCTAGACTGGACAAATCAAGGTGACAATCCATGGTTAACTCTGTCAGGTCTTTTGTCCTGCTGCTTCTGTGGATTGAAATACAATGGAAACAAAGTGGAATATATAACCGTCCAGCTGCCTTGTTGTGACAGTGCGGTCCCGTATTACAGTGCCTCGGCCCCTGTTTGCCTATCGATAGCCAGTGAGCGAGATGACAATGCAAATCATGTGAAAGCTTTCCTGCACAATAAAAATAATAAAAAAAAAAAAATCATGCCAAGGAGGAGAGGGGGTGGAAATCAGACTTGCCTTGAAAAATGGAAACTCATAAAAGGCTCTGGTTTTGGTGTAGAGTTGCTAACGTTTAGATGTAGGGCCTGTGTTTTTTTTCACCGTGGCATGCTTCTAAGGGATGCAGGTAGGCTCGTGTGCTTAAATCTGTCATATGGTGTCTGCTTACAGGGCTCTGCATTGATGTTACTTTTAAGGCAGTTTATATTTCATTTAAGCATGCAATTAATCATCTTTACAGTGTCGATGTGACTGGCATCAGCAGCGTTATTTAATTAAATTTGAAATTATTGTACAGTAAATACAGGCTTCCAACTAGCCAGTCCAAATTAAATGCTGAGGTCTATTTCTTACCCATGGTGTTTCCAATTTAAATGTTCATCCAAAAGGTTACACTTCACGGGTTGAAATCATTTTTATGTTCTAACTGTTGCTAAACCCAAAGATCAACTGTACGTGAGTCCTGTGCATCTATTAGCTGTAGGAATGTGTACACATTATCTATATTTCTCATACTCCATTTCGTATTAGTGATTTTATGACTGATGCTCCTTAAGCACCATTTTTCTCTGGATACTTTGTCTCCTCTGTCACGTCAGCCTTGAGCTGCTTTTGCAAAAAAAAAAAAAAAAGAAAAAAAGAAAAAAAAAGAAGTCTTTCCTCCATTTTGTTTCAGCCTGGTAATCAAGCAATTAGCCCACAAAATGGAGGTACTCCACTCCGCTTCTCATCCTGCATCCTACTTCGGTTGGGCTTTACCTGCGAGCGAGCAGCAGGCAGAGCACTTTGCTGCTGAGCCTGTGAAATCGGCCCCTGAAGAGCGTTCCCATGATGGTCCGTAAGTGGCCACCGCTTAGGGGGACCCTGGGAGGAGGGAGACCTTCCCAGTGGGATCACTGAAGAGTTACGTATGGCACGTGCGCTACCTGCAAATTCTGCACCGGCTACGTGAGAGAGTGCATGTCTGTGCTCCTTCACTAACTGTACTCCCTGCCTAATTTTATAACGACCTGAAAACGTGTGGCAAGCAGAACTTTAAACATTGGGGGCATCGTTTCTTTTCACCTCATCTTTTCTTTCAAAAAGGAAAGGGAAGAAGAAACCAAACCAAACCAAACCAACACCACCATTTGTTTTATGTTACAGCTTTCCACAGACAATTCACAACATGTCTAGCAAGGAATCAGACCAGAAATACTGTCTCACTCCTATCATATATATAATACAGCTTTTGAATACTGGAAAATCTGTCATCCGTTAAGTGCAGCTCAGGTCTTCTGTGTGAAAAGCACAAGCCTTTTTTATTTTTTTTCTTCTTCTTTTTTTTTAATGCAGTGCTGCCTTGTCTGCACTTTTTTGAAATTGCATATTTATCAGGTTATGAATTATTTATGAGCGGGGAAGGGAGGGGGAGGGCTGGAAGGGGAAGGAAGAGTGAGAAAACATATGCTTGGGCAGAGGAATACCTTAAATGAATCCACTACCCAGTCTTTTGAAGGATTACTTGTAATTACTGTTTTGTTTTGTATCGTTTTGTTTCTTTCGGGCTTCTCTTGGTCCTCTGCTATTTTGGTTTTGTCAGTTGTTTTATTTGGCTTTTTGGGAGGGCGAAGGGGTTGGGTGCAGTGCTTGCTGCGTTGGAAGATTTTACTGTGGAAATGAATTGAGCGTTTCTTTGACTTCTAAAGTACAGGGTGTTTAATAAATATTAATCCCTCAATGGTCAGACTGAATTATTGTCAAAAAGAGGCTGACAGATTAAGGATTAATGACATGTTTCATAAATTAGAAATGAACTATCAGCAGAATGTCCGAAGTGGGGATCAAGAATGGACCTGATTTGTACTGTAGACTGGTTGAACGTCCCATCTATGTCAGACCTGAGCTCAGACGTATGCAGAAAACAAAAACACCCCTCCCACCCACAAGCACACCTTCTGCTGGATCTGACATCTAGACCCTTTCTTCTTTAGGATCCGCCTGTACGAAAATAGCAAGGTTGTCTCAGACACCAGTTAATTTGATTAGACAGAGTCAGATACATTTGGGTTTTTTTACAGTTTTGTTAGAGGAAAATTGGGGGAGGTGGAGTAATTTCTGTTCAAACATCTCGATGTTGTATTTTCCCACTATGAAAAATGCGACATCACAGAAATCTGAAGACATGGCATTATAACGATAAATTGGAAAAATTGCAGCTGCCTTTCCAAAAAAGACACAGAATTTCCAATATAAATTATGTATTAAAGAAAATATGTTTGCGTAAAACAAGTAGCAGTAATTTAATATAAGGTGACAGGATTTTTAGGAGAGGCTAATGTGTGTCAAAAAATATCGTGTATAGTCTTTAATCAAACTCATGATCCTCAGTTGAATGATTGCTTGTAAAGCTGATTTTACTGTATTTTCTAATTCATTAAAAGGAAATCTCTCTCTCCCTCCCCCCTCCCCCCCCCCCTTTTTTTTTTCCTTTTGTGATTATTAGGGGAAAATGAAGTTTAATTTCTGTAAGATCAGATCTTTTTGGGGTGGCTGAAGCAAACATGTAGTCTTCTGGGGTGCCATTCTTTCTCTCAGCACAGAGGTACACAATATGAAACTGGGCTACCAGAGTGTATAAAAATGTTTAGCTTAATCACTCCCTAATGACAGCGACTTATGTCCTTAGTGCAGTCGATTTGTTTCCTGGGTTTTAAAAGTAGATTATTTCCATGGTGCAGGCTTAGTGTAAGCTGTTGAGAAACCACAAGCACTGCACTTCAGCCTGAGTTTGGGACGTTCGCCAAGGGTAATCTGATTAAAAGGGCATTTTTTACAACATTGTGGTGCTTTGAAAATTCTGTGCAGCCAGATAGAGTAAGGCCAAAAAAAAATTGCTTTTTCAAAGCTAACAGTTTTGCCTGAGCAGAATTAAAAGCGTGATAAGCAGCATCACTGGAATGATTCTCTTCGACAGTCTTGCAACTGGATAAACAAAGCATCCTTAGTAACACATCTGTTACAGACCCACAAGCAAATTCATGATCTATTTAATGCAAGGGTTTTGTTTGTTTGTTCTGCCTTTAATCACATTTGCTTGCTGCATAGGTGTGAGGTTCTGAGGCCTTGCTTTATCTATAAGAACGAAAACGTTTCCCGTTTTCTACAGTAGCTTTTCTCTTCCATGAGGTGACATTTATAAATGTTCTGCTACCTAAGTGGTTATTTGTGATGTGCTCTAAGAACCAGCGTTGGATACCATATTCCTGAGAACTTTAGCAGCTGTATGTTGTTAAAAGATAATTATCCTATCTTGAATCTTGGGTTTCTTATAAGAGATAGAATGTAATACTAATTAAATATGTCATGTTTGCACACATCAGAACATACTCAAAAGAACTGTTCTTGGATCATTTGCCTTATTGAACTACTTTCATATTCTTCAGTAGCACCTAAATAAGGAAGAAATGATAACAGATTTCTCTCCCCTCCTTCACAGCTCTGCATTTCTCTGAATGGCAAGTTCACGCTGGTCTCCACACATGCTGATAGTACAGGACTGCTTACAGCAAGACATTTGTATACACAATATACTTCAAAGTCATTGGGTTCAGTGAGACTATACGGCAGTTCAGACTGGCACTAGGTTCTAGTGTGACAAGAAAAATGAAATTTGTTTTCTACAAAACAGGCTATTTTAGTTCGCTTAATAAATATTAAATGACAAGGCATGGTTTCTTATCTTCTGCTACATCACATGGCTATCTGGAAAGGGAAAAATGTATAATGAATTAAACTGAATTAAATTTTCCAACTCTCTTGTCTTAATTGTAGCTGCTGAATTCTAAGCAAAACAAGAACGCGATACATCATAAACTACAGGGTTTTTTTCCCAAAGAGGCCTCAATGAAAAAATCACAATTATATTTCCTTCTAAAATGGACATTTATATTTTATCTTTTTCCACATCTGCATATTCCTCTCTGCATGTGCCAAAGCATGTTTTCCCTGTCTCCAGGAGTACCTTGTCATTTTCCTACCTATCGGTGTTTTAAAACTGACAACCTTGTAACTACATGAGCCTTTTCGACATATCACCCATAGACTTAGTTGTAATGTGAAGTACAGACGACACTGCATTTATTATAACTTTCTTGTGCCTATTGATATGCAGATCCAATGTCCACCCATCCATACATTCATACCTACATATATGAACACATGTAATTACACAAAAGCCATTGCTTTCAGTGACGATTTTCATGACATTCAGTGGTTTTTGCCGTGCCCCTCTTGAACATACACGCGTGTATGTCTGTGAGGTTAAAAAAATCACATAAACCAGTTCCCAATCTATCTGCTGGATGTGGAGCCACAGGGCAATGCAGCAGCAACATTTCCAGTGTGAGGCTGCGTGTCCCAGAGCCTTGGTGGGCTGAGAAAGGCTTTGTCAGGACAGCTCGGCCCGGGAGCCTTTGATGCAGTGCTAAGTTCAGTTTATAGCATTTACTGATATGTGTCTTCAGCAACTGTCAAAACTGCTTGGAGCTATGAGATTCAGGCTTTTCCAATCCCAGTGACCAGCCAGCCTCCCGAGGCACAAAAAACTGCTTCGGGGTAGCTATAGCCCACAAATTCACTTTGTGCAGCCATAAAAAAGGCAAGGGGGGGAGGAGGGGGGATGGGGTGGGGGAAAAAAAAGCAATTTTACTGTGAGAAAGACTGAATGAAGGTGTCTTTGTGTCACACTTTATTTGCTGTGTTGTTACCACTGTTCCTCAGATATGGAAACAGAGCACTGGCAGAATTAATTGAGAAACATCTGTTTACTATCACTGTTTACCCTGGCTAGGTCAGCACAGCCGTGCTTTCTGGCACGCTGAATGTTGCCAGGCGTGGTTTGGTTTTTTTTTGGGTTGGTTTTTTTAAAATCTTCAAATGCAACGTATACCTTTATTTAAAATTCTCCTTTCAAGACTGAATTTTCTGCCTCTTAAAATGAGATATTCCTGCCATAAAGATGACCTGCTGTTCTCGGGGAGAGGAGGGGAAACCATTAGAAAAGAAGAAGATTTCTTGATAATCAAGGACACCTACGATTCCGGGTTGCTTTCGAGAGCACAAAGACCTATAGATCTGTTCTTTCTTCCAGACTAAAATGTCTGTGATCCATAAGAAGCTCCAATCCTTCCCTTTTCTCACCCCAAAGAGAAAAAGGGAAAGAAAGAAAATTATGCGCCATCAGATCAGCTGTTCTCTGTTCCTTCTTTAAAAAGCTGAGGATGTTGCTATTTAACATAAAACCTTGTGACCTTACTACCGCGGCTGCTTTGAAACACCAAGCTATTTAATAATGCAAATTGCAAACAGAGGGAAAACATCAGAAGAACCTGTCTGGAAATTAGTGTGTTTGACTGAAAATTAGCTAGCTTAATCGAACTTGCAGGAAGTGGATTTTCTATTCAGAAACCTGGCTTAAAGCTTTTGTCTGTTGGGGTTGTTCTAAAAGTGTATGGGACCTTTGGGAGAGCAAGAATTTAGGCTCCGTGTAACACCCAAAGTATTGTTCCTGTGTTTTATTTGCTTATATTTTAGACTAAAATCCTTCAACGTGAGAATCATATGTTATGTAATAATATATAAGCCTTTGTTCAGAGAGACCAAGCAACTACCATGCATCCAGGTCCCAGCTTTCTTAGAGCAACAAATTGATCATGCTCTGTCGGTGTAAGTAAAGGCAGTACATGTGCAGGGATGATGCTTATCCATTCATCCAAGCATGGAGGGGACCCTCCACAAGCAGATGTCTTTCTTTTTTGCAAGGAAGAAAGACCTCAGCCGCCCGTGTCACACTCCTCTATAGTGCTGGGATTTGCATTGAGAGGAGCTCTATGGGCAGGGTGATTAAGATGAAGGAGTGGGAAGGCCAAGCATCTGTTGGTGGAAGCAAAGTGCCTCTGTCAGCGTGTGCCCATCCTCACAACTCTGCAAAAGCATCTTGGCCAGAGGATTTTCACGCTGTTTACTATTTCAGAGACCTCATTGCCAGATCTTTTCAGGGACAGGGTTGATACAGTCCATTACCTTCTGCAAGAAAGAGGCAAATGAAACCGCTGCTCCAGGTCCTCCTGGCAAATGCATATTTTTCTGAATGCATGTGTACCTCTCGTTTATTCCCAAAACATATTCTGTTAGGCAATTAAAGGCAGAACGAAGTAGTAAGCCATATCCCAAGTTTGGTTGAATATAAAAGCTCTGAGTATGCCATGTGGACAAACAAAGACTGCTTTAAATATCTACTTTAGTAAAGTCTGTTTCCCATGTCTGCAGTTGTGAATGCTTAGCTGTAATTTGTTTGGATGAGTTTGTGTCCTGACATTAAGATTGGGACACTTCAGTATGCTGCCACTGGAAAAAAAAATTGCTTAAGCCCACAAAGCTCACAATTAAGGACCAAAGAAAAATGTTTAACTAATAAAAAGATGTAAGGGAAGATTCATGCAGAAATTGTTCGAAACATTGAAATTCTAGTGCTTGAAATTAGTGTAGATACTTAAGATAATTGTAAGTTATCTTAAGTTATCTTAAAATGCAAACATCCAAAGAGTCTGTCTTCTGTTTTCCATCATATCAGTAGTATTTCTGGGCAGTCACAGTCTGAAAATCAAGTTGGATTTGTTGGGTACACATATTTGGATTTGCTAGCCTAGACTTTAGCACCTTGGTTTAGGTTTTTAGTTTAATGTCAAGTTCTCAATGAAGATAATGGGAGCTTTGTCTGAGTAAGGTCAGATGGAAACAACCAGTGATCTTGTAGTTTGTCTTTTGAAAACACTATGGAGAAATGTTCTAAGTCTTACAGAAAATTGCTGCAGAATAAAAGCCTAAGTAGTATATATTGTGGAAGTTGATTAGATTGGATAATGTTTTATACCAAAGGTATTTTCATGAGTATCACCGTTTTGTTAGGTCCAGAAATTCGTGCTGTTGTACCACGTCAAAAATGCCATTGATTTTTTCAGGTGACATAGCAATATTTTATTCCTGTTCCCATTTGATTCAGGCGCTACATTACTGACTGTGTCCAAGAACAAATATATCCATAGTGGCATTCATATTTATAATAACGGCTAGATCCCCATTGCAGAAGATTCACCATTAGGAAACATACTGGTGCTAAGTTTATCTGTTCTCCTACACAGAGATATTTCTAACAAAGGAAGTCTGAGGTAATGCTACTGTCATGGTGAACCTATCTTTCCACTGGTGTAAACAGGAGAGATAAAACAGGTATCTTTCACAGCTACCATTTTACCACTGGAATTCCTGTGTCTCTAAATTCCATGAAGGCTTAGAGCAAAAATGGCCATTCCTGAAAGCATTTCCCATTCTTCATAATTCCACTGGCAGTGCCGTAGAATCACATCCTTTATAGGTATCTGTCACAGTGTGATAGTGTGATACCACTTCTTGGCTTCCTTTAGTCCAGCATGTCATAAATTTAACTTCCAGGAAATAACTCGCATTGCAAAGTGCTGCACTCAGTTACAAGCTTCTCATCGAAAGGGAGTGATTCTGCTTTCCTTCTTTTATAGGTACAAAACCTGGGTTTTGTACTAGCAGGGAATGTTGATACGTGTCTGTGCTGAGGACATTGCCTTTGTTGTGCATTAATACTGCACAAGCACCCTCAATGATACATATATTTTAAATTTTAATTGACAAAGCAAATAATTTCCATGTGTCCTTGCTCATACCAGATTAGTAGCTTATAAACACACAAGCTGAGAATAGAGATTTGGTTTCCAAGGAAAAGATAGGAATCCAGTGTTTTTCCTGGAAATGTTTGGGAAAAAAATAACAGTAGGGAAATAATTATATTTTATAGAAGATTGCTAAAGCTGTCGTTAAAGTATTTAATTTCTCTTATATTTTGCTTTCTCAGTAGAGCCTTTGCATGCAAAACTTAATTCTGACTAGTATTGTTAGAATGAAAAAATAATCAATGTATAATTCCTGTTTATATAAAGAAATGCAACTAAACTGTCCATATGAAACACTATGCGATTAGCCTTTTGTAAACCAGCAATCAGTATCAGTAATATGTAGTTATCAAAAATCACTGGAATAATTTTAAAATCATCTAACACAGAGAAATAGAGAGTTTTAAGATATTGATTACCAGTTGGATCTAAATTCAGATGAAATAATGAAAATTTCTTTATGCTGCTACATGCTTTACGTACGTTTTAAAGTGTAATTCACACCACTACAACGCAGGAGTTAATAATAATCCTATAGCCATTGGGGAGCACTATGCTGCTTCCCTTAAGACAAGAAAAGGCTTGTGAAATGTTTGAAAAAATGTAATTGCTGAAATAAATGGCAATTTTTAGAAGAGAAAACAAAAACAGAATATAGAAACCGCTGGTCTCCCAGGTAAACTTAAGTATTGACAGGTCTGAATTAATAGAGAGTGTTTTTCAAAAGGTTCAGTGTCAGCTATATATTGCATTTACTCTTTCAGTTCCCACACTACTCTTAAGGGGATTGCCTGACTCCTGACACTGTGTGACAGAAAGAAACTTTGCTGCAGAATAGAGGAATAATGTCCATTTTGTTCTCCAAAACAGAGTCAAATGCCAAAATTCTATTGTTTGAACATTTGAAGGGGATATAAACTCAGGACTCTACCCGATTCTGTTAAAAAAAAAAAAAAAGAAAAAAGTTATGGAGGTTTTATTTGCATCTTCATTGGGCAGATAGCAGTTCCTGTTAATGCTGGGTTTTAATCCTAAACCCCTATGTATTCAACAGAGGACAGGTTAAAAAGTGCAAATGAGCACTCACTGAGTTGCCTCCCAAGGGAGTGTGTTGGAGGAGCATGCCAAGGAGCCCGAAGACTACACTAAGAATATATATTTTATGTCAAAGTAGCACATCCTTTTCAGTGCCCTGCAATAATCCTACAAGGTATTCTCCTGAGGCAGATTTTAGTCTCTGGACAGATAAGAGGCAGCTGCCAAGACCTCACTGAATGCAGAAATGCTTTACTATACCCACTCCACTGGAGTTTTATCAGACAAGCAATGCAGTATTATACACCACACATAGCCTGCTGCAATTTGATGACTGTCCTGAGATGGAGTTGACATTTATTAACTAAGGGGTCTTTGAAAGCCAAAAAACTGTGCCCAGCATCTTGCACAATAATTAAGAAAAACTGACTTTTCAGACACAACTTGTTGTCCTTCAGGTATGATTCCAGATATGTTAGAAGATTTCACAGGTTGGTTAATGCTTTTTGCGGCTGGTCAAATTTAGAAACTGTTAAAATGTGTATAATATTGAGATTTTTTGGAGATGTCACAGGTTCTTATGGGAAGATCACAGTGCGCCGTATTTTGATCTTCTTCCCTACCTGGGGAGTTTTAATCCATCAGATTGCTGTTGCAACTTCATGCCATTATGAAATTGAATAGAGCACATTCTTGGTTGGCTTTGGTTTTGTTTTTATTTGTTTGTTTGGGGTTTTCTTGTTTCTTTTGTGGATTTTTTTTTTAAACTTGAAACAACTTCTTTCACTGTTATATTTCCTTTTTTCCCCACTTATATAATTAAAATTATGACTATGAATAGTCCTAAATTTAATACAGAAAAAAATTTTAAATTAACACTTCATATATTGAAATGTGAAAAAAATAGTTCTTCATAGATAAGGCTTTAACATATTTATTTCATTTCAGACTTAATTGTCACCAAAACAACAATTGATAAGTTTTTTCTTGTCCTTTAAAAATGTATTTTAAACATAAACCCCCTGCTATTTGTTTCATCCCCTCAGAAGTGTAGAAAATTCTTGAGATTAGAGATAAAAAACTGGAGATACTCAAGCATATATCTAATTTATTTATAGGCAGTTGCATTAAAAGGGGATGGTCTGATCAAATTAGTGAAGTAAAATGGAGTTGGCTTGTGAAACTTTGTAGCAAAACTTGTATATATTCTATAATCTTACCTAGGAGATTCTAAGTGACAGTAAAAGATGCTTTAAACAAAATAGCTCAAGATAAAGTATCTTCAATTTAGTCATTATTTTTCATTTTTATATCCCTCTGGACATTTTTTTCCCCACCTCCAGACTGATGAAGGTTCCTACATACAGACATCATAAGTGGAACAGTTAATTTGTCTCCATACAATTATCTTATAGTCAGCGGGACTGCTGCCATGAGTCAGAGTTTGCAAGTTTGTTCTCATCATCTTTCTGGCAAGGAGTACCAACAGTTTCACAAGAAAGTCCAATTTCCCAAATCACGAATCTCAGTCCAATTTTCCTGACAAGTTTGTGCTTTTTTGAAGTATTTGAAAGCTGACGGTTTGAGTTTTATCAGATAAAGAAACCTGACCCTCTGGGGTTTGCCTTTTACCTGGCTCAAGTAGATGAAACACTGACTTTCAAATTCTTTGGACTCTACAACTTCTTCATGAGCCTGTACCTGTATCGCCTGTGCCAGACTGACCCAGCGCATTAAAAATGCTGTGCCTGCTCTCCCACCTGTGGGCAATGTGAATTTTAGTCTCACCAATGTACCGTTCTCAAGGATGGAAGGAACGCAGCTGGCTCTGAGAGTCTTGTTGCCAGAACAGTTTTGCTGGTTTTGTCACTGGTGTTACAGGACTGCTTTTACACGCGCACACACACACGCCAGTTGTTGTTTCCTCACTTTCTCTAACAAAAGGGGAGCTGTTGTCAACATTTTTTTCCCTGCTCTCTTGGTTGTATTTGTCGGGCAAAGATCATCATGCTCTGATTTAGTGTTTTCAAATAAGTGTGCCCTCTGGTGCAGCGCTCTATTGAGAGACAACACAGCCCAGGCAGGAGAGTTCAGCATGGCCACTAATAAAACACAAGTGCTGCTTTGTCAGGCCACGAGTGATTACTTGAACAAGTGCCAACCAAGAAACCAAACATTAGAGCACAGCTCTTCAGACCCTCAAGACAAAGGGCCAATTGACTTTCCTCATTAGTTTTTGTGCCAAACATGTAAACACAGTTTCCTCTCTATCTTTGATGCTCAAAACATGCCAGCTTGTTAACATCTTGGGTGGTACGGTGGTTTATGAGCCTGTAAAGACTATTATGTAGTGGTGGGTTTTGTCCTAATTGAAAAGATTGGCTTATCCTAAGGATGCCTGAAACTGGCATCTTTTTGACATTTCAGGAGTTCTGTCTTTGCTCTAGTAGACTATTGAAACTGCCTAAAAGAAAATTAACACGCACAGGACCTTCCTCTGGCACATGTACATGTTAAAGTTTTGTTAGAACTAGGATTGGTCTCCAACACGTTAAACTAAAAACCCCGCCAACCCTGTAAGCGATAAGAGCAGCATTGGCTGCATAAACTGCCTGATGAAACTGCATTTGTAACTGCTGTGCAGAAAGCTTGCTGAGATCTTTTTGCTTGATATTCTTTGTTTTACACTGCTTTTATTTTGGGGACCTCTGACATTTTAACTTCCTTAGCATTTTACTCCAATCTTTCTTGTTTCTAAATGCTGTGACTGTACAAGATAATGGAAATTGGAACAATTTCAAACAACCTGAAATGTTTATGAAAGGTGTTGAATTTTACTGCACAGGGAATGTTTTCTCTCTTGTAAATCCCCTTCACATATGGTGTGACTGCTGACATGAAATTTCACCAAAGTAAAATACTGAGGGTGTCCTAAAGTGGTCACTTTATGAATGACTGTGCAAGGTCGTAAGCTGTGCAAAGTGGCTTCTCTTTTCATTTTTCCAAATGATATTCATATCTTTTAGCTGAAAAGCTGAGTTTACTTCCCAACCCCCAACAATGTATAAAAATATGACGAGATTTTAAAAAATGAGTCTTAGTACTAAGAAAAAAAACCCCAAGCAAGAAACCACCCTACAACAAAAAACCCTGTTTAGCTCATGTTTCCAACTAAAATTGAAGGAGATTGATTTGCCAGCGTGTTGCAAAAACATATAATCTCCTATTCATGGGTCCAATGAGAACTTTGTTAAAATGAACAATGTTTTCAATGAAGAAACTGTAAAAAACAGGCACGACTAAATGATTTTGGATTTTCTTTCAAAGTACTAAAAGATGAGAAAGAAAAAGAAGAAAAATAGTGTTCTGGTATTTTCTTTCACTCGCACATGGACAGACAGATAAATCTGTCTTTTAAAATAATGTGTGGAGAGTGTATGGAATTACCTTCAGGCAGAGCAGGGAGCACATTGTGCTAAGTGGGAGCCCAGCTGCTGAATCAAAGAAACGACTAGATTTTTGGTGAGGTGTTAGCAGTCAACGTAAAGCCACAAATGTGGGTCTCCTCTTTCCTTATGCTGGGATTCTGGGTGACCCTGAGAAGAATGAATATTAGCTGAACAGGAAAACAAATGTATGGAATCTAATGGCAACTAATAGTGTATCTAATAACAAAATCTCAAGCTTGTCCTCCTTGGCTGCCCCACAGCCAGAAGTCCCTGCTCCAACATCCCTGGCTCTGCAACATTTGTCTGGAAGGGTCTTTAGCAGGTGGCTGAGCAGCCCCCCCTGGGCTCCTCACCCCTTACCCATTCCCATTGCAGGGTTGGCTGCTGGAGGTCTGGAAGTGCGCTCTGAAGCTTCACATTTCTGCCTGGGCTCTGCATGATTTAGGTCTGCAAGCTCTGTTTGTTTGAGGTTTCCCTGCATCATCTTGAATTAACCCTCACTCAGGAGTAACGGCAGAGGGCTGTTAATCATCCTCAAGTGGACCGTTTGTGGACAAACAAATGGTTTGTACCCAGAGCAAGTCAGTTTTCCAAGGCAGGGCTGTACAGGAACGATAAGGAAGCAAGCAATCTCTCAGCTACAGATATGAGCCACCTGAGGGGGCTGATGGTGGGAATCCTGTGACAGATTAAGTTTCAGATGTTTTCGAAGAGCGGTACCTGTGCAATTCACCTTGAGGGGATATGAAGCAGAGAGCAACCTGCCTTCCTGAAAACAAAACCACCTTCTGTACGCCACCAGGGAAGGATGAGCAAAGCTGAGGAGAGTTTGGTATGGGGAAGGTATTAAAAACACTGCAAAATTGCGTTTTCATGCCCAACTACACTGTTAGGTGTTTGAGCAGGGTCAGAATGGGGTCCCAGAGGGCCTTCATGTCCCCAGCCTGGGGAAAGGGCAGGATTAATCCATAAGGAGGGCCATGGGGTCATGCTCAATCCAGGGGAGATTGTGAAATAGGAATTTCATTTCCCCAGAAAGTTTACTGAATTGCTTCCTCACACAAAATTGCACTGAGAGACTCTAAGCCAGGGCAGTATCCGGACTCTTCTGAGGCTCTTAAGACTTAAATTGCTCTGGGAACAGTTGCAAGTAGGACCAAACACTGCAGCCTTGTGAGTGTCTGCAATAGGAGATCTCAGCCGTTTCTATGCAAACTGGCAGCCAGGTCTCTGAAAAGGCCTCAGAAATTTCCTCAGTGTTTCAAAACTACAGCTGCCTTTGATATTTAAGGAGTTTTTCATACCAATGAAGCTTCTTCTAGGCTTCTCAGCAGTACAGGTAACATTAACTTCCTTGCGGTGTCAAGGCAGATTATCAGTGCAAAGGGCAGTGACAGATTTCAAGGCAAGGAGCTGTGAAGGTCCATCTGAATAGGTTGGGCAGGTACAGGGGAAACAAATGAGTCCATGAGATTAAAGGTGCTTGTGGTGATGGTTCAGACAAATATGGGTGTCGATATCTCCTTTTCTCTCCTCCTTCCTCAAATCCACACTCTCTCTCTTGCCCACTGCCCTGGATTACAGAACTCCCAGTTTCGTCCCATATTCCTCCATCTCCTTCCTCTTCCTGACTTTTGCTTTCTCCTTCAAGCTGATCTCCTTCATCTTGAACCTCCCCAAGAAACAGTTCCTTTCCCATACCAATGTATACAGCATGTGAGAGGAATCTTAAGTTATTCATGTTCTGTCATGTTCTGGATGGTGCCTTTCCTGGTGTGAGGAAGCCATGGTTTACTCAGGAACATGTCTTCCAGATATTCCATATTTTAGAGATAATTTGGGTCTGCTCTCAAAATAAGTAAAGCCAGATACCCTCTGAGGGAATTGATGAAAGCTTTTGCTCAAGACTGTTCCTGTATATGTGACATTCTGGTTCAGAGAGCTCCAAATATTGCAGAACTGTCTGTGTTATTTATGCTGGGTTTTTTTCCTTCTGAATTTGATCAAAAATATCATGCAAACAACCTTTTTTATGTAGCATAGTGGATTTGAACCAGAGCTGAATTTGGCTCAATGTACTCTCAATGTTGCATTTGTAGTTTGTTTTAAAACTCATCTTTGCCTTTTTAGCAAATTTCCCTCAAAGAAATAGACATTTCAAAATGTGTTTCCAATAGCCATACAATTTTGATTGCCTGATCTTCAGGGTGAGTATATTAATAACGTTCAAAATGTGGTTTGCAGTTTTTCTGATATCTCAACAGTCTGGAATTTCAGCAATTGAATTTGACCTACAGAACCCTGAGCGCAAATCCCTTGAATCGATCGCAGAGCAAAGTCTGCTGCATTATTGCTGCTAAAGTGAAAATTGAAGAGCATGGTATTGGTGCTCTTTTGCTACCAAGTTCATCATGCCAAAATCATGAGCTCACTATAGACCACATAAGTATAATGAAACTCTCAGCATTTTGAAGTATAAGCCAAGACCAATGCCTTGACCTTTCAGGGCTAGTAAAATGGATACAGGAATTGTGGAAGAGGTGTCTTTCTTATCCTGAGTCAAGAAGATTGTATAGACATGGGGTCATTGTGTGCAAGAAACACCATTCTAGATGTGTTGAGATGGTTTCCTACTGAAGTTCAGCATTGTACTGAAATGGTAAATTTCTGGCAAAGACGAATTTCAGACATCATGGTGACTGAATGAGCAGCTCATGGGGAGTGGGGGAGAGAGCCCATGTGAAAAATCGCTTCTGTTTGTTTTATCACCAGCTAGCTCTGCAAAACAAAATGATCGTCACTTGATCAGAAAGTTGAAGGTTAAAGTTTTAAAAAAGTTGTAAAGTATAGGCATCTATCTTGCTGCCATATTTAGTCTCTAAGTGTTACTCATCTGATCACCTGCAGCAGTTAGAGACTTGCAGGTTCTCAGAGATAGGGAGATTGCTGAAGCTCTAACAGAAACGACTGGTCAAAGTATGCATTAAATCACATTGGAAACAGGTGCAAATTGCTTCTTTGATTCTTCACGTTTTTCTCATTCTTTGTGTATACAGCAAAGTAGCACAAAATGCCATTTATGAGATCTACTGGTGAGAAGAAAGTACATGACTGTAGGTGTCAGATTCTTTTCTTGGTAGGGTTCATTCTCTCTCCTTCAAACCCACAGTGATTATGTAGTGAATTATTAATGGCAAGGTAAATGCAGTTATTCTGGTGGAAAAGAAAAAGATGTGTACTGTTATTATGACTGAGAAATTGTCATTTACAAACCATTTTGATATTTAAGGTTCTCTCATTCTCTTGTTCATCTCTAAATAGTTCCAGACAAAAATGACTGGGACAGTAATGAAATTTATTATTTAAAGGTTACTCAGTGCAGTGGGAAGACTCCTGTTGGGTTCATGCTTGCAATGAGTTCTGCACAGGCAAAAGCATGAGTGAGGATTGTATCCAATCCCCTTTGGGTCAGAGCAATAGGACTAAGGACTGACTACACCAAAACATTTGCTAAAAAGGAAACTCTTGCCCTTGTTTTTGTGACCCTAGTCAGAGAAATGAAAGAGAATCAGAAAATATGATTCCCAGAAAACCAATCTACTACAACTGGTATTTAAATGATACAGGAAACAAAGAAATATCCTCTCTTTCTTCAGTCACCTCCCTAAATTGAGGGGATGTTATAGGCATCATAGTGACTGAACGATTTATCAATTTGAGAATCTTTTCAGTCTGGTGTAAAGAAACCATTTAAAATTTTCCATTTTTCCCTCATCACTTAAAAAATCTGCAGAAATGAATATTTTCCTGTTTCTGAATTCTTTATCACCTGTAGTCTATGTACGTGATACACTTTTATCCAATCTACCTCCTTAACAGCTTTTGTGTGTCATGTGCACTCAATCCAGAACAAATAGAAATATGGTGTGATCACTTTGTCCATACGGTTACTATTTATACTACATCTCCATGCTTTCTTCTCCTACAGCACCTGGCAAAATGTGATCCCAATCTGCTTTCACACTGTCAGACTACTTACTACAGTGTGGTAGCGACACATTTAGTTTCTAGATGCCTGTGTACATATATGAAGAAGTTTTGTGGGATTCAGCGTAATATATTACTCTTCTAGAAAAAAATATTCTGTTTTGCAGAAGCAAAGCCTTTTTAGGAGTTAAAAATGTTATCTTTTCCTCTGTTCTTTTCAACACACAACTTTATTCTACTTATGGAAAATGATCTTTCTGCTTTATTGAACCCATAAAAACTTGAAAGTTACAAAGCCTCCTGCAGAAGGTTTATTCTCACCAATGCCTTTTCTAAGTAGCAATGAGGGTGGTTGCATAGATAGAGTTCTGATCTGATCATTTGTTTAAACTATTACACAACTGAATTTTGTTCTGGTTTGTATTCAGGCAGTTTCTCCAAATGTGTTAGAGATATCATACATTGAAATTCCAAAGTGGGTGCAGGGCTCCCTACTTTTGTTCTTCTGCACTGATAGTTTTTAAAATGAATGCTTTAATCTGTATTATATAGGATCATTAATTTCTGCATTTTACACTTGAGCAACAGCATTCTGATTATCTGCTGCAATGAAAAATAAGCAGCCCTGCTCCTGCAGACTTAATTACTTACTGCAGGGCCCATCCCTTCCTAGTTATGGCACGCAATCTGCAAATGGGGTCAAAAACATTATTAAAAACCAAATTACCCACTGGATGGAGAAAACAAACATGCAACTGTGACCTAGAGGACCTCACCAACACAGGAGGCAAGCCTCGCTGTGCACATTACACAGCTCTACAGAATTTGCTAAGGAGCTCTGTTCCTGGTTAGACAACAAAATAAGCAGCCAAATGAGCTCATTGCACAACCTAGCAATGCATGCTGTCACCGTATGAAGTCTGTTCTGGCTAAGTATTTTCTAAATGGGGAAGGTGACTGACGTAGAAATACACTGAAAGTGTGCCCACTGATTGGGTACCTAGATACAGGGCGAGGTTTCTAGAAAAATCTGGCTTTGGGGGCAAGGACCAAGAACTTGTCCCTAAAATCTTGCTGTGTGACTCCCTTGAAAATTAAGCTCTATATATCAGGTTCTTCTATAGGTGTGATTCAGCCTTGAGGAAAATCATAAATAGACCTTCAATACAGTCAATTGTGTCTACCATACTTTTCAAATAGTGTTGGTTGCACTTAAGAGCAAGCAGTATGAGTTATGATGGATTTGGGAGATTTAAAAAGTTAATAAAATACATTAGTGCTTACAGATATACATGAAAATGGAACAGCAAACACGACTGAGTCCTTTGAAAAAATAATAACCTATTTGTTTAAACATAATGTAGAAAAACATGGCATAATATTTATATGATTTCCTTAGTTGAATGGATGAAAAAATGGATCTGAGATAAAATTTTCCATGTCTAAAAATCTAGTGGATGGTAATAAAATTATAAACTACAAATGAAATGCTGATCTATTTATATTAACAGAGATACACTATTTACTTACAATATTTATAGCAATAGTATGCTGATCTAATTTATAAGACAATGGGCCAAGGAATCTACTGTTTTGAAATCACATAAAAGCAATAATAAAAGAAAACAATAAAATATTTAAAGTGCATACAAGGAAAAAAAGTGCATAAAGAACACAGTTAACATTAAAAGATCATTCAATACCATTTGGAATTTGTCTATTTGAATACATTGTATTTAATTAATTGTAAGCACTGAAAATTGCTGAAGCCTTAAAATATTATTCAGGCCAGCATATAATAATATAATATTTTTTCCATGAAATAAAAACATTATAAATTATAAATAATGAAACTCCGGGAAAATGATCAGGTTACAGCAAAACACTAGTAAGTTATCAGCACACAAAAATATGAGAGATGCAGACAGTATATAATTATCTAGATATCAAGAGCAATTCCACAGTAAAGTTTGTGCTGTGATTTAAACTTTGAGCAATATTAAAATAATTTTAAAAATTTGCTGAATTCCACCTACAAGTCCAGCAGATTGAATTTTCATGGGACAGGATTTTTCCCCCACCCACCCTTTAATCAGATACTAGTGTTTTCCTATGTCTGAGCTGCTGCTCTGCTTTCTTGATGAGTCCATCTGGATGTATACCCATGATCCAGACTTCTTGTCCACAGAATTTGTATTTCAACCAAAAGTCACACGGACATTTAACCATTGAACACAGAGGGAATTGTCCTCTTTATGCTGGAGGCTTTGGAGCTCTGGACCTCCGTTTTTGCCTCCTGCTGCTGCACATATTTTTCCAAACTCACTGGCAGCATCAGATGTGCCAGTGAGACCCAGAGAGGATGGCCATGAGGAAGGGAAGGATAGCAGTGTGGGTGAAGAGCTGGTGGAGAGCTGCAGTGCTCCAACAATCCAAGGGATGGCACAGGGAGGTTATAGAAGGGAAAATGCTCCTTAAGATGGGTTTTGGAAAAAAAGTATGGGTATTTGCTCAATGGTTGAGAGGATTGGAAGGACTAACAGGACTAAAGGTGGCTTGTAGTGGAGGTGTGAGGACAGTCTTGAGGTGTCTGTAGACAAGGGCCCCTGACAGCAAGAAGCTTGAGCTGTACATGTGGGGCAGAGAAAAGGAAAATCACAACTACATCTGAGCCAAACCAAGGTAAAGCCACTCTCACAGCTTCCTCGGCTCTGTGGATGCAGGTGGCAGCTGGCTCCCCAGCATTTCTCTCAAAATCACTTGGCTGTCCTGCTCACCCCCCATGCAGCCCCATGTTCTGAGCATCAGAATGGACCCAACTTTAGAAGCCCAGCTCACTGAACAGATATGTCAGTGTCTGAGAGACCCTGCTCCGGCTGGGCAGAGCAGGGAGCTCAAACTCCCCACCTCCTCCTGCTACATACGAGTGGCTTGAGCTGCTCGCTGTGGGGACTGCTGTGTGTCGGGTTGTATTGGCACTCTGCTGGCAGGACTCTGAGACCGCGCCCCAGCCACCGTGGTTACCCCCAGATCTCCACCTGCTTCTGCCCAGGACTCCCTGACATCATGACAAAAATGCAATAGCCCTGTCAAATTGCTGAGTTGAGGATGAGGAGAAATGTTTCAGAAATTCGAGATGATCAGTGTGACAACCTGGATAATTGACAATGCACTCTCTATTTTTGTTTGCCCAGTGTGATTCATTGTTGCAGTAGCAGCCTTTCAAGGAGAAAGTCTGAAGTCCTGTTCTTGTTACAAGCATTACTCGCTTAAATATTTTTTCATATTTAAGCCTGCCAGGTTGGTGTCTGCAGGCCAGTACTTGATACTCACTTTCATATTCCTAAGGCCAAGGAAACTGCAAAGCCATGAGGTAAAAGAAATGAATGCAACCTATCACCAGTGTCTTGTTACATGCTCCAGGAAGATCGTTAAATCAAATCACAACATTTCCTTAACATTTACACAATGACAGCAGAGTTTTTGTTTACCCCCTATTTCAAACCATTCCTGGAGCAAAACGTGGTTTCAAAGCTGAGTCCTGAGAAGTGTTTATAAGGACCCCAGATTTTTAACTCGTTAAGGGAAGAGTAGGAGGAGACAAATACTTTATTTTCTTGTATGGTCCTTGGCAGGGCTTTTGAAATTACCTTGGCATGGAGGACCAAAGACAACTCGAACTCCTCTGCACATTCAGTGGCAGCCAACTGATCCTCTCATTTTTCAGAAGAACTGGGGGTCTCTGCTTTCCTCAAGTCCTCCAAATCTCTTACAAACCATTCCCTGAGATTTTTCACTCAAGTCTCTAGACCAGTTTAGCTCCATTTCCATTCTCCTTGCTGTGGTTTTTTAAATAGATAGTAGTTTCTCCCTAAATTCCCAAGATAGATATCACAGAATCGTAGGGGTTGGAAGGGACCTCAAGAGATCATCTGTTCCAACCTGCCAAAGCAGGTTCCCTAGGACATATCGCATAGGTAGGCATCCAGATGGGTCTTGAATGTCTCCAGAGAAGGAGACTCCACAACCCAACTTGGGCAGCCTGTCCCAGTGCTCTGTCACCTCACTGTGTAAAATGTCTTCCACATATTGGTGTGGAACTTTCTGTGTTTCAACTTGAAGCAATTGCCCCTTGTCCTGTCCCCACAGACCATTGAAAAGAGGCTGCATATTTCTCCCTGTGTCCCACACTTTGGTTATTTATAAACATTGATCAGATCCCCTCTCAGTGTTCTCAAGGCAGAACAGCCCCAGGTCACTCGGTCCATCCCTGTAGGGGAGATGCTCCAGTGCTTTATCATCTTCGTAGCCCTCCTCTGGACTCTTTCCAGGACATCCCTGTCTTTTTTATATCAGGGAACCCAGAACTGGATACAGTACTGGTGGGGTCTTACCAGGACAGAGTAGAGTGGGAGGATCACCTCCTTTGACCTGCTGGCAACACTCCTCTTGGTGCACCCCAGGATCCCATTGGCTCTCTTAGCCACCAGAGCACACTGCTGGCTCATAGACAACCTGTCATCTACCAGGACCCCCAGGTCCTTCTCCACAGAGCTCCTCTCCAACAGGTCATCCCCCAGCCTATACTGATAGATGCTGTTATTCCTTCTCAGCTGCAAGACTCTACACTTGCTTTTATTAAACCTCAGCTGTTTTCTTACTGCCCAGCACTTCAGCCTGTCCCAGTCTCGCTGAATGGCATCACAGTGTTCCTGTGTGTCAGCCACTCTTCCCAGCTTTGTATTATCAGCACTTGCTATGGGTGGACACTATTCCCTCATCAAGGTCATTGATGAAGATGTTAAACAAGACCGGACTCAACACTGAGCCCTCGGGAACACCGCTAGTTACAGGTCTCCAGTCAGACTCTGCTTCACTGATCACCACCCTCTGAGCTCCATCAGACAGCCAATTCTCAGCCCACCTCACTGTCTTCTCATCTATCCCATACTCTCTCTGCTTTGCTATCAGGATGTCATGGGATTCAGTATCAAAAGCCTTGCTGAAGTCTAGGTAGATGACATCCACTCCTCTCCCTCCATCTACCCAGCCGGTGATGAGATCATAGAAGGCTATGAGATTGGTCAAGCACGATTTCCCCTTGGTCAATCATGCTGACTACTCCTCATAACCTTCTTTTCTTCCAATTGCTTGGAGATGGTGTCCAGAACAAGCTGTTCCATCACCTTTCCAGGGACAGAGGTAAGACTGACTGGCCTGTAGTTACTTGCATCCTCCTTCTTGCCCTTTTTGAAGACGGGAGCGACATTGGCTATCTCCCAGTCTTCAGGTACCTCTCCTGTTTGCCAGGTGCCCATCAAAATCGTTGTACCACTCCCTTTTTCAGTTGGACAGGGGAGAAAATATATATTGAGAGGCTTAGGAGTCCACATAAGTACAGGGAAAACTCATTCTCCAATTAATGTCACAGGCAAAACAGATGCCACATAGAATAAAGGAAAGAAAACCATCGAACTTATTATGGTACACTGCACACCCAGTGAAACCAGAGTCGGACAATGAGAAGGGCGGCCAGATTTTAAAGCACCTCCCCTTGGCCCTCCCTTCTTAGCAAGCTTCACTTTAGTCATGATTTTTCTCCCTTCTTCCCCTCCATTGTGTCACGGGGAGGGACAAGGAATTGGGGAATGGGGGTTTCAATCAGTTCCTTATTAGTTGTTTTCCTCCTTAGCCAGGGGGGCAGGGGGCATCCCTCACACCTTTTCCCTGCTCCAGTGTGGGGTACCACCCATGGGAGACAGTCCTCCATGAACTCCAATGTGAGTTCTTTCCCACAGGACTTCAGCTCTTCATCAGCTGCCCCAGTGTGAGTCACTGCTAGGGTGTGCAGTAATAAATCATAGAATGATGATTTCAGACCCAGACTGCTCCAGCCTGGTCCTCCATGGGTCACAAGCCTTCCCCCAGCAAACAGCTCCAATGTGGATCACTCTCTCTCGCTCATCTCTGTGTCTCTGTCTCTCTCCATGGGCCGCAAGGTGTTTGCTCCAATGTGGTTCACAGCGTCTCCTGTATGTCTCCACCTGCTCCAGTGTGGGGCCTCTCCATGGGCTGCAGGTGGGGTCTTGGCCTTTTCCATGGGCTGAGTGGGACACCTGCTCCACCATGGGTTTCTCCATGGGCTTCAGGGGCATCTTTCTCTCCAGCACCTGGGGCGCCTCCTACCCCCATTCACTGACCTTGGTGTCTGCACAGCTCCTTACATCTTCTCTGGTAGCAAAATGACGCTGCTTCAATTTTTTTCCTCTTAAATGTGATTCCCAGAGCCGCTGTGACCATCGCTGGTAGACTTGGCCTTGGTCAGCAATGACTGCAACCTTGACCAGTCCCTTGGTGTTTACTCTGCAGGGCCTGCAAAGAGCTTCTGGCTGCTTCTTGCAGAAGCCATCCCTGCAGCCTCCCTTCTCCATCAGAACCCAGCCACACAACACTACAGCAGAGTGAAAGCACAGCAAACAGCAGTAAGGCAGGCTTACCATGAGACCAGGAGGTCTAAACACAGCTCCAGAGAGATAGAAGTCATGTTTCTTTCACAGCTGGTGCTGGGTCAATGGGCTTTGCAGAAACAAGGGTATAGGGATTGCACCTGTCTGTGCTCTTTCTGACACCATTTTCATTGATAAAACAGTCATGGCATCCTCACTAAAATAAGACATCTCTCAGGTGGACTAAGACATACCTGGGTTTAAAATCTGTACATATAGTGCCACTGGGTTATTTTATTCTGATTTATTTTTAAACGGAGTGACTTGAGTGATTTTTCAGTCTCTGCAATGTCTACCACTTGTGCTAAATTTATCTTAATTAGTAATTATTTCCTCTCTGATCCATTTTCTTTATCATCCTGTGCTATGATAACTGAGGAAACATACTTTCAAGTCTTGGGGCTAGAAAGGAAGAAGAGCTGAATGGATTCTGCAGGAAGACTTGTTTAATGCTGTGCTTATAAGGGGTAGTGGTTATGACAAATCGGTTAACTGAGGTGCTTTGAAAGGCCACAAGAACAATGTGCAAGGACTTAGCCAACATTTTTTCGAGGTTTAGAAGAAAAATTACCTCTTGGAAAACTAAAATTGTTTCTACTGTAGAAATCAAAGAACATTCATTTGATTTCAGAAATCTTTGGTATTTACATTAACATCTAACAACACAGCTTTTTTCTTTTTTCTTAATCTGTAAAGCCAGCTCAAATGAACTTATAACTGTGAAGTTCCATGGTAGACTCAAAATTAAAAAATAATGTGACCAAGTTGCATAAAAGATAAATTAGGCTCATCTTAGCAATTAAGAGGATTTTTATTATGAGCATAAAGTTTAAAAGTAAAAGCACTATTAAAAGCTGTGGCTATTTTAAGTTAATATTTTCAGAATATTTTCAAATTTTTCAGGCCATTAGATAAATATAATATGTGAAATGAGATGATGAACCTTGCAGAGTGCCTATCTATTTCCATAGAATGGACCTAAATAAAATGTCAATAGATACAGAATGCAAATGGAAGCAAATACTGATAAAGACAAAACCATGCATGTCAAGAACACCGTTAAAACCAGTGTACTTAATTAAAAAAGTGAAGTCAATTAAAATCAAAACAACAGTGCAGCATGTACAAATGCTGGAATAATCATTAGGTCTTGCTGAATAATGGAGGAGTATAGAAATTTTTTAAAGTGGAACAGCAGGGGTGATACATTATACAAAGCAACAATCTACAACAATATGACAATTGAATTACTTCAGCCCCATTAGGCAGGTGCAGAAGAATAATTAACATGAATTTCTTCAATGGAAAGGGAAAATATATAAACTTTTGTCTAACACAAAATGTTATTTTTTCCCTCCAAAATGATGAGAAAATATGACAATGAGCAGACTGATTAAAACAATATCTTTACGCTTATCCTGTCTGTAAGACTGCTTAATAATGGGATAAAAGATGTACACAGTATGTTTTCTCCTAGTCTGGCAGTGTTAAAACACGCCATCATGAATCGTATCGGCTTTTGCTCTTCTGCTGAAGTGTTAGGACTGGTTGCTCAGATTAGAAATAAAATATAGAAGGCAATAGGTTTTACATTTTTAAACTCTTTCTGATATAAGAGGCATTCAGTCAAGCCTTGAGCTCCATTTGGTATCTGGTTTTCCATTTAAAATTCAAAACAAATTTGTGACCTTTGACTGCAATCTAAGCAACAACTGTTCTCTGAAGTAGGAAAGGGTGAACAAACTTCATAATGTCTCATGAAAAGTTGCTTCTTAAACTACGGTTGTTTTTGCAGTGCTTTTTTTTCCTTTAGACTTCTACTGAAATAATTCTACTTGGTTCTTTTGAAAGATTGATTCAGAGACAGGTAGGCATGCAGTTTACTGAGGGACATTTGATTTTCTTCCTTTAGAATTAAAGAACTGGGCAAACACTGGCACTGGTCATGTTAGAAATATATTAATTACAGGTATGGACAGAGGACTTCGAGTGATTGAGTTAGCATATCTTAAGAAGCTGTTGCTCTTCAGTCAGAGAGACTGCAGAAGGATTAATGCTCATTTTATGAGCCGAGGTTGTGTGCTTTGGATGTTTTAACTAAGCCATTTTACTTCATATATGAAATAGCTTGTGAGGGGCAGAGGAGCTCCAGGTCTGTCAATTTGTCCTGTCTATACTGTCACTCACCACCATCTTTCCCCATGTTCTTTGGGCAGCTGGTGGCTACTAGTCACATGCAGTTTTCTGGCAGTCTGCTATTGCCACCTTCCCTCCCAGACACAGCTACCATCTACTGGTATATGTTCAGGTGTCTCATACAAGTGCATATGTCTCAACTAAGGCGGTGTGCTCTTCCCCTCCTCTACTACCTAGATCTAGATCTATGCCCATAATATATTTTTGCTATATTAGCCTAGACATACATGTGTTTCCATTCATGTGAAGTGAGTTGCTAGGACCATGGATTGCTATCATGAGATTTCTCCTTACCTTGAGCTCAGAATAAATAGCTAAAAGCTTCCAGTCAATTGGGAATAATTTCAATTTGAGAAATGAGTCCCACAAGTACTCAAGGCTGGTTACATAGATTTTATCATGATTATTTTGTTTTAAAGTAAAATTAAAAGTTCCATCATCTTCTATTTTTTATTTTCCTAAAAGAAGTCAAAGATTAGAGAGCTTTAGAGAGCTGGAATGCTCATTTTAAAATGGAGCCATGCTTTTGGATGAACGTAATTTTAAGAAATGGGGCCAAAACATAGTAGTTACCAAAAGGCAAACAAATAGTTGGGACTTTTTCTGGTTAGTGCAATTCTCTTGCCACTGTTTGAACCAGCAGGTCTTTAAACCACTGATTTCTGAATCTGAGAATGACAGTTTTGTAACTGTCCTGCTCCTAACATAATTTCCCTAAATATCTGCATTAGACCTTTGTTCTATCCCTGAGCATCTTATGATAGGCTCACATCTGGAGTCATCTGTCTGCTTCAGTGACTTCTAATGTTCTGAGACCCTGCTGATGGCATCTCATAGTCCCATTTAAATGCTGATGTACTTTTGGATATATCCTATATTTGATCCTATACACAAGTTATAAAACCTGTGTTGACAGCCTGGCAGAAACTATGCAGAAATCATGGACAAAGCATGGACTAGTTGTGCTGCAATGACTGACATAGGAACGCCAGGAAGGAGAAACATCTGTTAAAGCAGGTGATGCAAAGACAAACCTCCCAGGATGGTTGCCAGTGCTACAAAAAAGCGTTAGTAATACAAGTCCTGTTACTGCTCCACAAGACCACTCCCACAACATGAATAAAGCAAGAATATGTCACTCCAGAGAAAAGATACAAGGAGGGTTAACACCCCTTTTATGTACAGACTCTGAGGCAGCCCACGAAGGGCAGAAGCTAGAAACCCATGCAGATGGCCAGCTTGTAACTGAGATGAAGAAAGAGAGGGGGAGACATGACTTGCAAGTATTTTTTTTGCTGCACTACAAACATATTGGGCTATGAAAGTATAATGTGCGTTTGTTCAAGGTAATAAATGGCTGGCAATATTTTGGACCTATGTGGACTTCATAGTGTGTCTAACCCTCCTTGTCTTCTATCACCGCCCCATTTTCTAAACTTGATGCATGTAGTTACATGCCAGTTTTACACAGACTGTTTTTCTAAAATTAAATGGTTATAAATTTCTATTCCACATCTTGTGGTCAAATCATTTCCTTCTGGATGTTTTCAGGCTGCTGTATGACCCAGCCAGTTAACCGCACTCCACACTCACCTGTCGAAGGCATTCAGTTGTACTCTACCCAGGGCTCTTAAAGAGTTACAGTGTTTCCTCTGTCTTCCACCACAGGTCCCCATATCTTGAAGAAGTAGATGGTGGTGTGAGAGCTGAGTGGAGCAAACATTCAACCAGATGTATTAAAACAGCTGATACAGCACGGAAATGCTCAACACAAAAAAATGTTTTGCTTCAGAGATTGAGAAATGCTGGGGTTCCTTACTACCTTTGTGTTTCAGGGTGGCATGCATGATTACAGGGTATTGGGCAAGTTCCTACCTTAGCATCATTAACCTCTTGGGTCTGAGCCATTACTGCGACAACTGATTTCTTTTGTAGCACACTGCTTGTGGTCACCAGCTCAAGGCAATAGCAGATATCTGGGCACAGGCATAGTTGGTAATGCTCACTGTCAAAAAAAACCACACCCAGGATTTGTTCTGGGAATGTATACAGAGGGGACTTAAATGGAAAACTTCTACAAGCTGCACCCAGGAGTAGGGAGATGTTGTGGGCTGATTGCCATAGTGACTAGACTCACTGCAATACTCAGGTCAGGAAAAGTAAAAGATAGAAGTAGAGAAGAAGTCATCTCTATAGGAGAGAAGAGATAGTTAAAACAAAAAAGGACAGTGACAGAAATATGAAATAAAAACAAAGAAAAAAATGATTGCAGGAGTTAGCACCAATTTCACCTCTAGTATGTGAACTTTTGGGTGTGTCCCTCCCCATTTCATAGACTGCCTACTCTGAAGTGCCTGTCTTGATCACTAGATTAGGAAGTAATACTTGCTGGCTTACATTCCAGCTTTATTTATGGCTTTCTAAGGATAAAAATTATGAAAGTATCTCTCCCATGATCCTGCTGTGTGGGTGCAGCTTCTGAGGGGGATGGGTTTGATTCCCATTTAATAAAGAAGGGAATCGAATCCTGGATACACATCTCATTTCCAACCTTCACTAGATGAACCCTTTGAGATTAGCTTGATTATTGTGATGAAGGAGAATTGGCACCTGAGCGGGAGATAATACTTCTCTGTGGTGCTATTTTAGTTGGATTCTTTTGGGAAGTCTCCATCTGAAGCTGGAATGAAAAGAGGAGGCTCTATATAAAATCAAATGGGCACACATTAAGCCTACTCCTGGGCTAATGTTTGCTGTACCAAATATTTGGATACAACTGCTACTTATCAGACAATGCTAGATTGACATACAGACTATATATTCGTCTCATCAAAAATGAATTATAACATGTACTAAATGTGCAAACTCAGCCACAGTAGCCATTTTTTGCCTTCATCATAGAAATGATCACATGGTGTCATTTGCCATGATAACCTAATCATCATACTTGGGAGATGAACTACATTCATGTTATCTGTGAAAACCATGTCCTTCCTTCCCCACTTCCCACCCCCCATTTATTTGGAGAATAATAAAAAGGTTTTTTTAAAAGCAGGACAGAGTGAATAATCTCCTGAATATTTATTCCCATTAAAAGTAGATGCTTCTTCCACTCTATGAATATTTTTAAAATAACAATGCTTTCAGCTTGTTTGCTTATTTAAAAGGAAAAAAAAAAAAAGGATGCAAACATTACTGAATTGGCAGCTTCTATTCACAAGACAGTTTTCTCTGGAAGGGAAGTGTTTGGTGAATCCTCTTTCTTGCCTCCCCCCAGCAGTTATCACTGCATATAAAGAGGTTGGATGAGCCCCGAAGGTAGTAGGAATGTTTGAGCATGTTAGAAATGCCAAGTCAGTGTGACTAATGGATAAGACAGAAAGCAAAGCCCGTGATCTAAGATGAATAGAAGCATTAGAGGAAAAACAGGAATGCAAATCTCACATTGTTAGAAACACAGACCTTACGTCTGCTCCAGAGTTTTGTTTCATCAGCACCTATAGCTTATGGGCTTCTTCACTGTACAGAATAATTGTAAAAATCTGCAAAAACTGGGAGAGGTAAAGCTTGTAGAAGCTGATGTTTGTATTCAAAGTTGCTTGATGGAAGCTGCTATGCAATACTGAAAATGCTGGCAGGAATCCCAGAGTTCGGAGGGAATTTCCATGTGCTGACTCAGACATGAATTTTAGCTCACTGGAGCTCTCCACCTGATCCTACTGAGGTTATGAAATCTGGAACCAAGACTGAATTCAAGGTGAACTTCTGAAATCCTTAACATCACACATGCAAGTCACAAAAATGAAGAGCGATGGATGTGAATTCAAATTTTAAACCCCCCACAAACGATATGTAAACATCTAAAAATAAAACAAAACCCCACAAAAAATCAACCAAAAGAAAAACAAAAAGCCCCCCAAAACATAGAAGGAAATTAAAAAACCTACTGGACCTAGCAAGAGCAGAGGGGAAGGATTACTCAGAGGCAGAGCAGCAAACAGTGTATCTCTCACCGTCAAATAAAGTACTGCTCTGAGGAAAAATTACAAAGACATTCAGCAGAACACTAAGTCAAGTAAAATCATCTGGGAACAAAAGGCAGCAAAATTCTTGCCCTCCCAAATTGACCAAACAGAGTTCCAGAGATCTAACTGTGACCAAAATATGCTACTGCCAGAAACAGCTTAAATACAGAAGAGAGTACTGATGGCCTTTAACAGCTTGCCACTTCCTGGACTTATTTACACGCTACTTTTAACAAAGCAGACTTCTATACTTACATTTCCTCATGGAAGTTTTATATACTTTAGGGTACAAGTCAAAAGTTACCAATGCAAAATAATTTCCTAACAATTCCAGTAAAAAAATAGAAATGCTGTGTTCCAGTGTAGATATAGAACTAAAAGGGTTTTTCTGAAAGAGAAGGCCACTTAGAGCCTATGCCAGCCCCTGTGAGAGCAATTTAATCGAGCTGCAGGAAAACAACAGGAAGAGGTCTTTCTTTAACTAATGCTTATGTATTCCTATGGGAAACTTGCAGACAAATTCTCATAATCCTTCTTTTTATATTTCCCTTTTCATTGCCAAGACAAGTTCTGAAGAGCTGCTTGCTGGTTATATTTTTATTATCTAGTAATGCTGTGAAACACTTTAACATCTCTATTTGTATGGGAAACATCACATCCTTCCTTCAAACATCTTTGAAAACTTATCACCAACCACAACATCTGCTTTTCAGACTTTGCTTGGTACTGTTTGTGTCTAGAGTTAATAAAACAATTCAGAAAAAATTATTTGATAAAAGAAGTCGCTGTCCGCTGTGGCTCATCAAATGCATCATGATTTTCTCAAATTTCTCGTTGATTTGAAAGTATTCTGAAAAAAACCCTACACAGAGTTCTTAGTCTTTCAATCATTTCTCAGTAATCTCTTGCAAGCACTCAATGTTTCCAAGTCAAGTTTATGATTGGATGTAAACCAGGAAGATTGCTGAGACTGATTAGAACCTCTTCCCAGGGCTAACACTTGAAATTACAAATTTGAAATGTTTGTGTCTGTATAGGAGCTCAGTTAAGTGTTTTTTTTCCCCGATATTAAAAAGAATTAAAATAAGCCTGAGGAAGTTTAATAAGCAGTTGATTATGGACATGTAGTCATAAAATGATCTTGCTATTAGGGGCAAGATTTTCAGAAGCAAAGCAAAGTTTTCATCCATTGAGGTTAAAGGCAAAATTCTGTTTGGAGTCAGTCAGTGGGAGTGGAATTCTAAACACTGCCAAGTACTTTCCAAAGTCAATGAATTTGTTTAGAAAGAGGAAAAAAGATTTTACAAGTGGCAGCTTTCAAAAAATCTTTGGAAAGTGCTATAATGCTCTATTTTGCACTGAGAAAGGTAAATATCTATTTTCTTTTCTGAAATTGCACTTACCTTAAGCATAACAATAGCTAGTTTAAAAATAAAACAAAAGTACGTTGAAATATATACGGCTTTTTCTTCATTTGCTTATTTCGACTTCCCTGTCCTCCAGCTTCAACATCACTTACTTTTCATTGAGCTTCTTGAATTTTATTAAGCTTTCTTTTTACTTGGTGCTAAAATATTTGTGTTGACATAATTAGATCTTACAGTGATAGAAGAAGACTTATTCAGCTGAATATTCAGCATATACTCAGGACATGTCCTGTTTCATTAACAGACTCTGAACTACAGATCTTCCTCCCCAGAGACAAAAAGCAGAGTTCAGGAAATTTTCTGTGAATGAATACAGTATGTTTTTTGAGAGCGACTGTATTCCTTGAAGGGAAAGGAGTATTTGGCTTTTTTGCTTATAAGCAAGAAATAGATATATTTTAAAAATTAATTTTAAATTCACATCAGACTTTCTTCCCAGAAATAGAGATACATTGCATTATTTCACACAAGGCTGGGGTTATTTTCCAGCCAATTCATGCAATGATATTTTAAACACAGTGGTCTGAGGGATAAATAGTTCTGGGCAGTCATAGCACTGGTATAAGCCATGAAGAGCTGCCGCATCATGAGCAGAATGTCAGGAAACATTTCTGCAAAATACTTCCAAGTGTTACTTCTGTATGAAACAGTTGCTTACTCATGAGTCACCTCCTTATGTGGTGTAGGCAACCTACTGTAACATGTACCCGGACCCTTTTTTAGTTCTCTCACCTCCTTTCAATCTGCCTAACAGCTTCCAAGAGCTAGACGTGTCCCTGTGCATGTGAGGAAGTGAAAGTTACAGTTCGTATCAGCTGGGTGGGTATTTGTGGATTTTGGGAGATGGAGACAATACTTGCACAGATGCGAGCGTGGGAAGAGTTCAGTCTTCTGCGGGCAACTTGTTTAAGTTCTGCTGTAGGTTTGCTCAAGCTAACTGGGTCCTGTGATTTTTGGCTCACCAAGTTCTCTCTGTAAAAGTGTGTGAAAGAGAATCTATGAAATAAAATAAGCTTCTAGTGTAAAATAGCACAATTCTCTGTGTGAAAATTCACTTTGTTCTTCTAAGATAAGCAAAAACTTACAATTAATTGGGAAGAAAAAAAAATAATACAGGCAGCATAGCTTAACTCAACTCTGAAACTGGTATGGTACATCTACAGAGCATTTTTTCAGACAGATTTGATCTCACCCTACTCATTCCCTGAGCCAACTGCAAACCCAAATCTCTGTATTGGCAGACATGTAGCTGTAGTCCTCACAGCACTCATTCTAAACTAATAAGTCTGGCAGAGGGAGAGAGTATATTAGCTCATTCTTAGTTCCAGCAGCTACCCAGAAGGCATTACAACACACTTGAGATATATCTCATACAAACTACTGATATGCCCACACTGCACGGAAGTGACTGCAGTGTGCTGTAGGGACAGCTCAGGCACCAGGAGCTGTGACAGCTCAAAGTGAGGTATTATACCTTACATTCCAGGCAGACTATTAGTGAGTTAAAGCTGGTTTAGCTGTGACTCCTGTGGTGGAAACTGTTAAAAGAGTCCAGTTTCTTCTTAAAAAAAATAATAAAAATCATCATTAATGTCAGGGCAGTGTGCATATTTTCTGAACTCAACAAACTCTATTTTAGCCTTGGGTACCTCTGAACTTTTCCTGGCTGTGGAGTTCATGTGACATAATTCGAAGCAATGCCTTGCTTACAATCTGCCAAGTCAGAAAAAAAAATACCTAAAAAGCTGTAGGAGTGAGATGAGCTAGGAGAAAGTATGTCATATAGTCAGAGTAAAGAAAGTGGCACGTCGTTGTCCCTAGCATTAAATTAAAAAAGACTGCAGACTCCAGAAGCTGATGTTCATAATTCTTTTCAGCCACAGGTAGCATGTCTGGATCTGTCATCTGAATTCAGGGCTGAGCTTAGGATTCCTGATTAAAACACAGGGTCTGCACTAATGTGCTTGGTTTACTTCTTGCAGAGATGCAAACTGCAGATGCTTGGGCAGGTCACCTCTACTGTGGCCGTTCTGTGTGCCCATGCAGCCAACAAGGCTAAAGGCATCCTGGGCTGTATCAAGAGCAGCATGGCCAGTACATCAAGGGGAGTGATCATTCCCTTTTTCTCAGCACTTAGAAGGTACCTAGAGTAATGTGTCCAGTTTTGGGTCACCTGGTATGAGAAACACATTGATTCAATGGGATGAGTTCAGTGAAGGCCTGCCGAGATGGTCAGAGGCTGAAACACTTTCCCTTTGGAGTAGAATCACAGAACGTTAGGAGTTGAAAGGGACCTCAAAAGATCATCTAGGTCAACCCCCCTGCCAGAGCAGGATCACCTAGACCAGAAGCTAAGGTACTTGGACTTGTTTGTCATTGAGAAGAAAAATCTCTGAGGGACCTATGTTCTGGGGGGACCCTTCTAATAATATTGAGGAGGTCACCAAGAAGACAGAGCTAGCCTGCTCAAAGCACTATAGCAGGAGGGAAAATGGTAGTGAGTATACATTTAAGTGAGAGGTTTAGATTAGATATAAAGAAAATCTTTTTTTTCACCCTGCGGACAGCCCAGCAGTGGAAGGGTCAGTCTAGGGAGCATGCAATATCCATGCTTGGAGGCTTGCAAAAGCCCTGAGACATGTGGTCTGATCTCATGGCTTGGCCTTCTCTGACTAAAGACTTCAGAGACCATTTCCAGTCTTAATTAAGCTGTGATCCTATTTCTTCCACTATTTTTTAGGGAGGTTACAGGCTACTTCACCAAAGCACTTACACAGCTCAGGGTCATCCTAAAGCTCTCCTACAGCAACTCTAAGCAGACACATTTTGGTCAAAGTGTTAGCCAAAACCCCTGACTGTTTCAATCAGGGTTTACTAAGGTAACACTGTATCTGCATGGGTTTCATTTTCCCTGCCATAGCAGGTATCTTTTTTCTCAGTCCTTCATCCCTGCTTACTTCCCCAACTACATTTTCCTTCTCTTTGCAATATTTTCCCCTTGTTCCCAAGCTTCCATTACATTTCAACTTCTTTTACTGAAATTCTTTATATTAGACTCTGATTGAAAAATGCACACAATTGGGTGGATTATCAAACGCCAGCTGATCTGCAGTGACTAATTGCATGGTCTTAGCCCATTGCAAGCTTTGCAAGAAGCCTGTTAACTTATGTTTCTTACATTTGTGTGTAAACTGAAGTCTTGCTTCATCCTTTTCACAAAGAAGAGAGTATGCATTCGTGTTCAGTAGATAAGCATTAACACTTTAGAGCAAAACTACTTTCTTTGTGTTTCTGGGCTCTTTTTCTCTCAAGTCACTGTAGAACAACTCAAAACAGGCCAACATGACATATAATCAGTTGGGAATCAAGGAAGACACTTCCTCCTGACTATAGTCTCTTCCTGGGTATGAAATACAGTTGGTAAAATCAGCCTTATTAATTAGTATATTTATATACTTACAATGTATCTGGCTTCATTTATCATGTCATGCTACTTTCATGCATAATACTCTCGTGTATTGTACAACATCAGAATTAGCCGTGTGTCAAATCTTTGAGTTTCCATGTACTAAGCTATTTTGAACATTCAACTGTGTTAAACTGTGAATAATGAAAGAAAGGGAAATGTAGTTTAACCTGGGATGGGGAGGGAGGAACTGACAAGAAATTCTAGGAGAAGCTGACCATAAAATGGTGCCCTATTTTAAAAAAAGACAAGTCACCACAGAATCACAGAGTCATAGGGGTTGGAAGGGACCTTGAGAGATCATTAATCTGTTCCTCTCAATATAACACTGAAAAAAAACCCAACTATGGATGCTTCACCTGGCCATCCTTCTTTTTCTTTAAGCCTACTCTAATATTTTTCCTTGTGCTGGCTAAAATGTATCCAAGTTCTGATCATCTTCAGTTGTCTACAAACAGTACTTGATTGCACCACTTTTATTCAGCACAAGTCAAAATGTCTCTAGACCTTGGAATTGGTATCTTCAAAGGAACTTAAAGGATTTAGGCCTCTACAGCCTTTGTAGTTTTATTGAGAATAAAAATATTGGTTTTGGGAGGGGGTTTCTTTTGTGAATTACAGCCTGAATTCTTCAGCTCCCACATCATAACTGTGCTCAAAAATAAGACTGCTTTTTTCTTCTTTTTTTTTTTTTTTTGGTGTTACATAAAAGTGAGGCATTATTAAATTTAATCCCTAAGAAGTGTACATGTACCATGAAATGAACTTTTCCTTTGTTCTCAATTAGACTTACAGGTACAGCCAAGATTCATTTGTCTTTAGACTGAGATGTTGGTGTACTTCATTCTGCCCACACAAATATATTTAGTCACTTCTCAGTCATCTTCCTCATTGATCATTCCTATGGCTTTAACTAACTCTCTAAATGTCTTTGAAGTTGAATTATCTGTTGACTGAATGTCATGATCTAGTATACGGGCATAAATGAAAGTCTGCACAGAATCACAGAACCCCAGACTGGTTTGGGTTGAAAAGGACCTCAAAGATCATCTAGTTCCAACTCCCCTGCCTACAGCAGGGACACTCTCCACTAGACCAGGTTGCCTGAAGCCTCTTCCAACTTGGCCTTGAACTCTTCCAAGGAGGGGGGCATCCAGGACTTCTCTGGGCAGCCTGTGCCAGGGCCTCACCACCCTCACAGGGAAGAACTTTTTTCCTAATATCTAATCTAAATCTACCCTGGTTAAGCTTAAAGCCATTACCCCTTGTCCTGACAAACAGTTCCTCTCCAGCTTTCCTGTGGGCACCCTTTAGGTACTGAAAAGCTGCAACAAGGTCTCCCCTTCTCTTCTCCAGACTGAACAAGCCAAACTCTCTCCGCGTGCTTTCACAGGGGAGACGCTCCAGCCCTTTGGCCTCTGAACTCATTCCAAATAGAATCTTAGACTCATAGAATCATTTTGCTTGGAAAATACCTTTAAGGTCATCAACTCCACCATTAACCTCACACTGCCAAGTCTGACCACTAAACCATGTCCCTAAGCTACAAGATTTAAATACCTTCAGGGATGGTGATTCAACCACTTCCTGGGGCAATCTGTTCCAATGATTGACAACCCTTTCAGTGAAGAAATTTCTCTTAACATCCAATCTATGTCCTTCCTATGTTGAGGTCCTCAGAGCTGATCACAGTATTCAAGGGGGGCATCCTATGACAGTGGAGTAGAGAATCACATCTCTTTTGATGCAGCCCAGGACATGGTTGGTAATTTTAACAATTTCCTTTGCTAAGCCTCCCACTGAAAGTCCTGTGATGTATTGAGCTGAAATAGCCTTGCCATTCTGATTTCAGCTGCAGACTATGGCTCTATGGCAGGGTCAGCTGAGTACATTCTCTGAGCCCTTCTCAGTGGGTCAATTCACAGTCAGGTGAACTCCCACATGCTTTAATTACCCACACTAGTAGGTCAGTGTTTATCAGAGCTATATCTTATCCACTTTGTCTACTGTCAGTCCAGATTTTAGTTTATAGGTCTGGTCATGAGTTCTGAGACATTGCATGCACAAACCAAGAGTTAGAGATGACAATGAAATGTTCATCTGTCTTCTGTAGTGGAGTTCTGCAAAATAGACACAGGAAAAGTACGTTACACTTATGGCAAACAATGAGTGAGGATGACAGGAAGATAATTCCTGTCAGAAGACTAAAACTTGTTTGTTAGGGTATTTAAAATTAGGCGAACTCAGTCAAACTGAGACTTAAATCACATGAATATTCAAGGTGAGAGACAAGATGTGTTGTGCTGCCTTCAGACTGATGAAGCAATAAGGTATTCAATAAGGTAAGTCCTAGAGTATCAAACAAACAAGAAGGTACCTGAGAAAGCCACGGATCAGGGGTTTGATTGTTGTTGGAGAATCTGTCTTTCAAGCTGCTTATCTGTGCTAAAAAATGGTTTGAGCACTTCAAATTGCAAGTGCCCAATCTGCATAAAGTGGAAGTAATATGCTGACAAAGTCCTGTACAGGTAGCAATCAGCATCATCCTGGATGAGCTACAATATTGCTAAGATGTTTTAAGGACGACCTGCCAGAGAAGCATTACAGTAATTAACCCTGATTTTCAGAATGCCGGGCAGGCCTGAGTCTCAGGAGCTGAAGCATTCAAATAAATAAATAAAAGATTACTTGATGTGCATCACTGCTTAGGGACTGCGAGTCTGAAACCAGCATTCTGAGTCCATAAAGATAATAGCCTGCTCACAATTGATGTGAGTGGATGACAACAGGAACCTTTAAAGGTGATCTGCAGAGGCAGAAAAAAAAGGGGGTTGTATCATTTTCACTTCTTTCTAATGACTAAAGAAGGCTTGAAACGTTCTCACATTTTCTCATCTGCTTTCCTGGATGGTTCTACAACAGACTAGAGGAAAAGAATAATTATGACCCCATATACAATGGAAGTAATACTGGATTAGGAATAAAAAGGGCTGTGATTTTTTTTAATTAAAACCACTGAACCCTTTGAGGTTGTTTTTTTAATGCAGATTTTTATTAGCAGCTAGTTAATACTAGACTTCTTTCTTAGAGGTTTTATTTCCATCGCTTTCAAGGCTCAATACTTCCAGTTCTACAGTCAAATGCAGAATACAATGCTAAATCCATTTCTTTGGGTACTTCACAGACATCTCCCAGAAAATAAAACTAAACCTGATATTAGTAGTGTGTTTAGTCAAAAAAAGAGTATAAAATAAGTGTGAAGCTGCCACTTTGTGTTGTCACATGGCAAAACAAGGAATGATGGTAAGTGACATAATGCCATTCTCTCTGCCATCTTTGAATCTGTAAATGCTGCAACATTAAAAGATGTGTGTTTAAGCTCTTAAATGAGATCATGTGTAAATAGCATCAATATCTGACACATTAGCATGCAAAAATTGCTGCAGCGGCCTATTTAGCATGAGTAACTCAACGGAATTGAAAGAAACTTGGAGATCAAAAATATGCTGCAGAAAAAAAGGTATGCGGCACAAAAAATGTGTATAAACTAACGGGCTGGGTTTTTCTGGCAAATTACATTCTCATCTGGTATCTTGCAAATCAAGATTGGTTTGGGGGTGCTCTTTTGTGACTAATGTTATTGCTCAGCAACTGCATTTACTGCCTAAGAAGGAGAAGGAATGATCAAACATGACCTGAACAGTATAAGCAGATATTCCACATGGGGGAAAATTTTGAATGATTTATGATAGCTGAAGCATTCCTTAAATCTCTCCCAAAATAATCATAGATAAGGAAATAGTCGTATGTGGCCAAAGGATCAATCGGAAAATAACCCATAGGAAGTTTAGCAGTGAAAGTAATTGACATAGTCATCAAATCAATTTCCAATGGCACAGACACTTTTGTATTTAGTCTGCTTCACCGCACGTGTATATCATTTGGTGTGTCATTCAAATCACCATTGTACAAAATAAGCTTGTAGCAGTTATGAGAGGTACAGGTACTTTCTGGAGTTTAATTTCCATGTACTCACAAAGACGTCAGTTGAGGATCAAGTTATTGTTTCTGGTAACTGAGCGTTTATATGATATTTACTTTTGAGATGTAGTATTTTCCCCAGTTATTTTCCATTTTGTGTACAGGAATATAGAGCCCTGGGACACTGTGGACCTTTGCACAAGATGTTCCTTCACTATGATTACAGGAACAGAAGAAGGGCACAAACCTGTTTGCCAATGTGCTTTTTAGACTAAGCCTTTAGGTCATTAGTCAGAGCAATAGCAGTGACTTCTTCATCCACAGTTCAAAGATTACTGCCAAAAGTAATAATGGAGAGCATTTTCCAGAAAAAAAAAAATCTATTATTTCAGCATAAGTAAGGCACTTTTCAAACTGTGATAGATTTAAAAGTAAAAAAGGAGTATATTGCCATATCTGGCAGGATAAAGGAGAGAGAAGGGAATTCAACCTAGAGATACACCCACTGAGGAACTGAATCAGAAACCAAGTTTAATGTTTCTTTCAGGCAGTGGATTGCCAGCTGAGTAGGAGCATATTTTGTTTGCTGGTGTGATCAGTAGAAATCACACATTAGTAATTTCCAGCTGCCTACCTGTCTATAAAGTGCCTATCTGTGCACTATCCAGAAGTTTAAAGTTGTTAAGAAGCATAATAGTTGAAAAGTGTTTGAGATATTGATGGATATTTATGTCTGTTCAGCTGAGGAAATGAGTCTTCTGCTTATTTCTATAGGCCTGAGCACAACGCCATAACATTTTTTGGTGTGCTTATGCAATATAAGAAGCATGCTGAGTGTCCTAACATGTGGTACTTCATTTGGAAAGATCTTGGTGACCTGGGAATCTGATAAGTTTTGCATCTAGTGGAAAAGTCTGTCACTTTGGGGTGAGATTGGTGGCTTTGGGACCAAAGAGTCGTTCCCAAGTATCACACATTCTTTCTGCTTGCTTTGGGAATGAAGGATATGGAAGGTAAAGGCAGGCGCTCCTTCCAGAGGCATGCCAGGATGGGGATGGGCCTTCTGCATGAGCAAAAATAGGAGGCAGAATTACTGACAACTAAATACAGCAGAGAGACAGAGGGAAGATTGTCCTAACCAAAGTGATGTCATTTGTCCTAAGACATTTACAAAGATAGCACAGGGGGTTCAGGTTCAGGTGTTCCACCACAGGCCTGAATGCACTCACAAAAGGTAATAAGGCTGTGCCCTTATATCTGGGCCTCTACAGCAGCTCAAGTCACTCATATCTGACCCACAGGATAGACCCAGCATTTCTAGCACCACAAGTGTATGTTCCTGAACCCTGAGCTACAGGAAAAAATGTTGTGTGTTGTAACACTGAGGTTTGTAATCCCCTGAGATACATGGATATGGATATGGATATGGATATGGATATGGATATGGATATGGATATGGATATGGATATGGATATGGATATGGATATGGACATGGAAATGGAGATAGGGTGCTGCAACCTTTGAATTCAAATCCCCACATTTTCCTTCATAACTGTGCATGACACTCTTTCACAAGCCATTTAGGAAACCAAAACCAGGCCATGACTTCTAGCCAACCTCCAGATACAGCAGCTTGTAATCAGGTAGAACAAGTAAACAATTTCAAAATTTGTAATCAAATGAAGAAAAATGACTATTTAAGGAAAAAAAAAGGTAAAGAGTGAAATGCCATTTCAAAGTGAGTTTTAAAAAGTACTTCTTAATCTGCTCATAAGAGAGAACATTGAAAAACTTAACAGGAAATATGGTTGAGATCCAGAATGTCTGCTCCAAGTAGGGGAAATCACATTTATGCAAGATAAACTTCAAGTCATTAGGTATTAAAATGAAATGTATTGATGCATATAGAGATATGATGTGGAAAAGGCTTTGCTATAGAGTGAATGGTGATGGACTAATAGAAAAATATAGACTTTCATAGAAAATAGAGTATAATTTTGGACTACCTAAGGGTGTTTATCAGAATAGATACATGTCGTTATGATCCATGCAGGCCAAGCAGTAATGCAGTAAAAATATATATAATTCTGATCTATATTGTGGTTTTGTGATTTAATTTATATTTTAAATCAGAGAATCACAGAATCACAGAACGTTAGGAGTTGGAAGGGACGTCAAAAGATCATCTAGTCAAACCCGCTTGCTAGAGCAGGATCACCTACACTAAATCACACAGGAATGCATCCAGGTGGGTTTTGAATGTCTCCAGAGAATGAGACTCCGCAGCCTCTCTGAGCAGTCTGTTCCAGTGCTCGGTCACACTCACAATGAAAAAGTTCCTCCTTACATTCACATGGAACCTCCTATGCCCTAGCTGGTACCCATTTCCCCTTGTCCTATCACTGGCCATCACTGAGAAGAGCCTGACCCCGTCCTCCTGACTCTTGCCCTTTACATATTTATAAACATTAATAAGGTCACCCTTCAGTCTCCTCTTCTCCAAGCTAAAGAGGCCCAACTTCCTCAGCCTTTCCTCATGAGGAAGGTGTTCCACTCTCTTAATCATCCCTGTGGCCCTGCACTGGACTCTTTCAAGGAGTTCCCTGTCCTTCTTGAATTGACGGACCCAGAACTGGACACAATATTCCAGGTGTGGTCTCGCCAGGGCAGAGTAGAGGGGGAGAAGGACCTCTTTTGACCTACTAACCACACCTCTTCTAATACAACCCAGGATGCCATTGGCCTTCTTAGCCAGGAGGGCACATTGCTGGTTCATGGTCATCCTGCAGTCCACCAGCAGCCCCAGGTCCCTCTCCCCTATGCTGTTCTCCAACAGGCCAGTCCCTGATCTATACTGGTACCCGGAGTTGTTCTTCCCCAGATGCAAGACCCTGCACTTGCCCTTGTTAAATCTCATTAAACGTCTCCCCACCCAACTCTCCAGTCTGCCTGAGTACTGCTGAATGGCAGCACAGCCCTCTGAGGTGTCAACCACCTCTCCTAGCTTTGTGTCATCAGCAAACTTGCTCACTGTACACCCTCTTCCCTCATCCAGGTCATCAGTGAATACACTGAATAGTACTGTATTGTAGTTTAGGTCCTGGATGTTCAATGATGAGTACTGATTTTGGATGTACAAGATAAAATGCAGTAATTGTTCCTTGTCCAGAAATGCTGAGTCAATAGCCTTCCCCCTGCTCTCAATGCTCTGGCCACTTTTCAAATTTAATTTCTAAACCAAGACAATAGTTTCTTCTCACACCTCACACAGGAGGCCTGACTGTAAGGGCCTCCGTTTACATCCACCTGTAGTTGAGGAGACACTTCAGTTCACAGATTCCTGGTGCAATAGCTTAAATCCGCTCCCTCAGAACTACCACAGTCTGTTATATTGTCCATATAGTTGTCCTGATGCAGCAAATAAAATTTTAAAAATCTTATGAAGAACTAGACTGTATGGTTTCTTTGCTAGGTTTAGTGAGTAAACTAACTCCCTCCTCTATAACTTGTAATAAATAATAATAAAACCTTTTGCTGTCATTTTAAGGATCGCCTAAAATGCAGGCAAAACACCACAGAATTGATTTTGCACTTATCAAACAACAAGAAATTTAATTATACTGCGTTTCCCTGAGGAGCATTTTCTTTTATTTAGCCCCTTTTCTTCAAAAACCAGCAGAATTCAGTGGTCTTCCATGGACTGCATCAAGATTCAGCAATCCACTGTAATTGCTGGATATTTTTTCAGGGAGGCCTGTGTTCCTTAGTAATAAACAACTTAAGCTGTGGTTGGACCACTGTGCTTCTCTGTTGTCCCTTGTTATTTCAGGAAAAATCCAACCAGACAAAATTTTTCTGAGGAGGTACAAGCTCTAAAGTGAAGACAGCTTCTGACTTTCTCTTGGATCTCATTTTACAGCCTCCTGCTTTGCAGGGTCTTGTGTAACTCTGCTAGGACAGGACTAAGAAAATTTCCTCTTGGGCTCTTGCCACTGATCAAGTAAGGCCTTTGCTTACTTGGAACAGATGCATACTGAAATACACCTGTGTTATGCATTCCTGTAGAAGATAATTTTGATGTATTGATTAATTTCACTGCATATTCTTCTTGGAATGAAGGGGGAGACCCCTTCCCACTGCTGCCCTTGATAGGAGGTGATAAAAAATCAGTGGGAAAATTTTCAGTTCCTATTGCTGGAGGTAATGTCTTTGCACTTCCAAATTCTGCCCCTTTCATACTGTCAGGAGGTGGTGGTTCACAAGGCATCTTGAAGTTTAAAGCAGAGATATCTACCTTTGAAATGGTGTTGGAATAAGAAAGCCCAACTTTATCTAAATAACAGTTTGCTGACCTACTGGAGGGGTATCACTTGTAAAACTGTCTGGAAAGGTCCCCATTGACCTCAGCAGGTGCTTGCTCAGGCCTGAAGGGATATCCAGGTAAGTTCTGATGCTATCGCATTTGAAATAAAAATCTCAAATGTCAACTGATCCACGTTTTCAAAGCATAAACACTACTGAAAGCAAGGTGTCCCTTTTAGCACTACTTTGCAGCTTCTGCTGGAGATGGTCCAATGAGTAGAGTTTGAAAATAATAGCTAATTTTATGTCTTGAAGAAAATAATTTAAATAGTTTTCATTTCTCCTACTTGCACCTGATAAATGAACACATTAACCTGTGAGAACTCAGGAGCCTCCAAAAGCCTTTTATGTATATTAGAATAATGTAATAATTAACCTCAGGATTCACCAGCGTGATGCATTGAGGTGAAATGGAACAGTGCTTATGATGAAGGGAATTCCAGATCTGCCAGCCCTAAGGTACCAAGCTGGCCTCATTGTCCTCCACATTGCCATGGACAGCTCCCCTTCATCTACCTTTTATTGCATTTTATTCTCAGTGAGTAGTTCTTTTTTCCAGTGCAGATTTTTTTTTAAACAGCTGAGTACATCATATTTAAGAAGGCAGTATTGAGAAATAATGTTTGGCTTACGTAATGTACATGTAAAAAGAAGGTATATTTTCTCCCTGGAGTATTTTTGTCAGTACCTGAAGTTAGCATTGTTTGGCCCAGAGTAACTATAAAATACTTTGCGTCGATGTGGTCACTTGATTTAAACACAAGCCCTGCCTTCAAAGTGAGACAGCCTATGCTGCTTTGGCGAACACAGCGTGGATCCTAGTCTGATCCGCGTTCTAGGGAAGGACAGTACTTCAACTCCTACAAGTGCCACTGAAGAGGTACCTGTTTTGTGTTAATAAATTGCTTCCTTGCCTTTAACTGCAAGCATTAGCAATTCATAATAATACAACTCTGTATTTATATCAGGGCCAGAAGTGGTCACTGATTTTATGTACTCAGATTAAGTAAGTACTTTCGTCCTGATTTTGTAATATACTGAAAAGCTTTGATGCCAATTGGACTGCAATGGTAACGGAGGGCATCAGCAGTTCCCTGAAAATGAACACTCAAACCCTGGAATTGATTAAGGAGCGAACATTTGAAAACCTGGGCAGCGGTTGCCGTTGTCTGTGACTCTCTGAGTGCTTTTGTAATACACTGTGGGAGCCAAGGTAGTCTCAGGCTCACTGAAGAGGGCCACAACAGTGATTGACAACCAGGGTCACTGTATCACTTTCATTCACAATACAATTCAGGAAGGAGAGAAGTTGACAGAAATGTCTAGAGATATGTGCAGCAGCGGTACTAAGAACAAAATTAAATGAGGTAATGCTTTAATCTACTGCTTAAAGACTACCTCACTGTAAGCATACCCTCTCTCTCAGTTGCACAGACATTTCCAGAGGCCTCTCCAGAGTAAATCAAAAGACACACTAGAACAAGAAGCAGCAATACCACTTACAGTGTGTTTCCACTTTCACAAATTGCAACTAAGTCTTTGGAGAGATGCCTAGGAGAAACCAGGTCTGGGGAGGATTGCTCTTGCTGAGCCAAGGAATGATAGACTAAGAAGGAGTGAAAACCTTTTGAGATATCCCAGTGCTGCTCCTTACTGCTGAACAACAAGTATTAATTTCTCAGTGTTAACAGAGGTTGTGTTCAGCCCATAGTTACTATGTTGTATTAGGAAAGGAGAAAAATCTAACGCAGTATATCACGCGCTGATCCTTTCATCTTAGTCAAGGATTTGCCAAGTGTCCATCTTAATTTGAAAAAAAAAAAAAAATTTTCATTGTGCCTTGAACTGAGCGTAGAAGTCTTGTAAAATCTCTATCAAGTTCTTCTCAAGAAAGAGGAAAGTGTGTCCCTATCTCTTTGGATAAACTACATTAAACATATCCCCATTTGTGAGGCACCCAGCGCCTCTTGGTGCACTTCCATATCCAGATCTGTAAGATCTCTGACACACCTAATTAATCAATAGATTTTTCCAACAGTTACAGTTCTCAGAGCATGTATATTTTTTGAAAGCAGTGTAGATTGTCCAGTCAAAAGGTAATGTAGTCTTTCTATTGAGGCAAAACAGCAGATTTATTAAAAAGAACATTTGTAATAGAGCAACCTGAGATACAACTGGGCAAAATTTCCTTCCATCTGAAAATATAACTAAACTGAGTCATACTAAAACTGACGCTATAATTTATTTATTCCTGTCAAAAGAGCTCCCTTTCCTTTCAGTACTTGAATGCGGTTAAAAGCCTCAGATGAACTGTAGTTTGTAGTTTTCATCAAAATGGTTTGTGGTCAACCTGGGAGCACACTTCAAGCAGGGACATCCGCTTTTGACCATGGTCTAGTCAATATTGTCCCCGATGATGTGACCGATGCAGTAAGGAGAGTACCTGTATTACTTGAGAAGAGATGCAGCATTTGAAAGACTACATAGGATTCCAAGGCAAGGTGAACATCTTCAGTCTGAAGGCAGCAAAACAGAGATTTCCAAAGGCCAAGTAAAGACTGGGAATTTGGGACTGAGGATTTAAAGTGGGACAGGTAGCAATAGGGCAGAAAAACTTTATGGTGAGCCACAAATGCATGTGAGGCTGCTGCAAAAGAACAAGGCTCATTCTGGGATGTTTTTAAGAGCGCTGCTGGATGTAAGACAGAGGAATGAAATTATTCTGCTCTACTTGCCACTGGAGAAGCCTCAGTGGAAGTACTGTATCCAATTTGGGGCATTGCACTTAAAGACAGACGTATACCAACCTGAGATAATCCAGAAGAACGCAGCAGGAGTGATCAGTTTTTAACAAGTGTAGCCAAAGAGGAAAGGCTGAATGAACTAACATTATTTAATTTAGTAAAAAGGAAAGGAAGAGAGAGGAGTGATAATGACCTTCCAATTTGTAAAAGTTTGTTATAAAAAGGTGGTCAATTATCGCCTGAATCCAAGAGAGGAATGGCCAGAAGAAAACAGCTTGCTTTGCAACAAATGAGATTTCAATTATATATAAGGGAGAAAAATCTAGTCACAAGACTTATGAAAGCATGAGAGCAAGAAGATAACAAGGTCAAATTAAAATTAGTATAGAATTTTACATTTAAGCTTAGGTGTGATGGCTTAGGTATAACCCCAACTCTCTCAGCCTGTCCTCATAGGAGAGGTGCTCTAGCCCTTTGATCATTATATTATCACTTATGGTCATTTAAAAATATTTTAAGTGTGGAACACAGGGGGAAATAGCCAGCCTCTTTTCAACTGTCTGTGGAGACAGGACAAGGGGCAATGGCTTCAAGTTGAAGCACAGGAAGTTCCGCACCAGTATGTGGAAGAACTTTTTCATACTTAGGGTGACAGACACTGGAACATGCTGCCCAGGGGTGTGTGGAATCTCCTTCTCTGGAGATATTCAAGACCCATCTGGACGCCTACATATGCGACCTGTCCTAGGGATGCTGCTTGGGCAGGGGGGTTGAACTTGAAGATCTCCAGAGGTCCCTTCCAGCCCCTATGATCTGTGATTCTGTGATCCTGTGTTTTTTGTGTCCCTCCTCTGAATGTGCTCCCACAGATCCATGTCCTTCTTTTGTTTAAGGCTCCAAAGCTGGACATAGTATTCCAGGTGATGTCTCACCAGAGAAGGGTAGCGGGGCAGAATCACCTCTCTCAATCTGCTAGCCACACTTCTTTTGATGCAGCCCAGGATATGGTTGGCCTTCTGGGGTGCAGATGCACATGAGCACTGCCTCATGTCCAGCTTCTAATCCACAAGTACTCCCAAGTCCTTTTCCTCAGGGCTGCTTTTGAGCACATCATCTCCTAACCAGTATGGATAACTGGGGTTGTCCCGACCCAGGTGCACGACCCTGCACTTGGCTTTGATGAACCTCATGAAGTTCACATGGGCCCACTCCTGCAACCTGTCCATGTCCTTCTAGATGGCATCCTGTCCCTCCAGCACATTAACCACACCAGTCAGCTTGGTGTCATCAGCAAATTTGCTGAAGGTGTGTGGTGGTGGTGTAGTTTTGTGTGACTGGGTTCTGGTGAAGAAGTAAGGGCTGCAGGGGTGGCTTCTGCAAGAAGCAGCCGGAAGCTCTCTGCAGGCCCAACAGAGCAAACACCATCTGTGTCATGGCCGGAGTTGTTGTTGACCAAGGCCAACTCAACCAGTGATGGTCATAGTGCCTCTGGGAATCAAATTTATGAGAAAAAAACCTCTCAGGCCTAGGGGAAGCTTCTAACTGCTTCTTGCAGAAGCCATCCTTGCCATTCATACCAGAATCCAGACATGCAAAACTACAACAGAGTGCACTCAGTCCCACTGTCAATATCATTAATAAAGATATTAAACAACACCAGTCCCAGAGGAACACCACTTATCGCATTCTTCCACCTGGACTTGGAGCCATTGACCACCACCCCCTGGATGTGACAATCCAACCAATTTTTTTTATCCACTGAACAGTCCACCCATCAATCTGTCTCTCCAACTTAGACAGAAGGATGTCGTGGGGTACCATGTCAAAGGCCTTGCAGAAATCCAGGTAGATGACATCTGTAGCTCTTCCCTTGTCCACTGATGCAGTCACTTTTTGTAGAAAGCCTCTAGACGGGTGTCCCTAGTAAAGCCATGCTGGCTGTCTCAAATCACCTCCCTGTACTCCATGTGCCTCAGAATAGCTTCTAGGTGGACCTGTTCCATGATCTTCTCAGGCACAGAGGTGAGGCTGATAGGCTGGTAGTTCCCAGGGTCCACCTTCCTACCCTTTTAAAAAATTGTTGCGATGTTTCCTCACTTCCAGTCACTAGGAACTACATCTGGCCACCATGACTTTTCAAATACCATGGAGAGTGGGTTTGCAACTACATCAGCCTTTAGGACTCTGGGATGCATCCCATCAGGTCCTGTGAACTTGTGTGCATTCAGGTTTCTCAGATGGTCACAAACATTATCTTCACTTACAGTGGGAGGGACTCTGTCTCCCTGGTCCCCATTTTAACAAGATATCAAATAGAGATCAGTGAGAGAGTTCACCAGTGAAGATCGAGGGAAAAATGTTCTTGAGAACCTCAGCCTTTTCCTCATCTGTTGTCAGCACTTCACCATTTCAGGTCATTAGGACAAGGGGTATGCATTCTTGTTCTCTGAAGGGGCATGAAGAAGATGACCTCTTGAGGTCCCTTACAGCACTGGGAAATTTCAGAAGGGCATATTCCTTCCTCCTCCATCTGTCCACATAGGTGAGAATGGTCAGAGGCAGTGCTGGGATTGTAAGTAAAGACAGACATTTAACTTTAAAACTAATTATCTTTTGCCATTTGTGCTCTAAACATGCTGTCCCACATCATGGCATCATACAGATTAACAAGAAACTTGAACCCAGGACAGCAAATGCTACAAGGTTAGGAGTTGAAAGAAGTTTTAAATCTGTATACTTAGAATTGGAGATTTTGCATTCCTCTTGGTGTCCTAATGCCTATCTGAAACACCATTTAGAAAAATATCCCAATACTACGATGTTTCCTTTAATATTCTCATTGTAAAAAATCCCCCCAAACCCCAAAAAGGGTAAATTCTCTATGAGAACAGGACAGATTGCCTGCATAAACTGCACTAACTTTCAGATTGTGGGCTGACACGTTATTTTTTTTTTTCCTTCAAAAAGTCATACTGGATTAAGTGGATCTGAAAACTTTGCCATGAGATAAAATTATGTTTTCATGCAAAGCTATCTCTAATCAGACCAAAAAAGCCAGTTAAAATTTGTAGGATGACTTTCTAGAGCTGGGATCTTCCACAATAACATCATTGCCTTTCATAGGCCACAGGACCAAGTGAATATAAAAAGACAAACTTGAAAATGTTTCCCGTCTAGTTATTGAGCAAACAAACATGGAATCTCTGAATCAGCACATTAAAGCCCTGTTCCAATCAACAGATACGAATGATTAGTAAGGCCTGGAAAGTGTTATGTAGGATTATTCTGGAAATTGCTGCCTGAGGCTGCCTTAATCTGGATATGACTGGGTTTGAATAGGGATGTGCAAGTCACCATCAATTCTCATCAAGTTGGCCCAAGCCTGTTTATCCTTGTTCTGTATGTGATGACACGCATTGCAGCCTAGGTGAAATGTCCCGTCCGCCTCCTAGAAAAGCTTAATAATTTATTTGTAGCCCATTTCATTCTAGACTGGTGCACATTGCTTATTCTCTGTGCTGTGCAGCCAGCTCTTAAAGCAGCAGTGCTGCGTGCTGCAAACGGCTTTGCCTGACATCCTCCTGTTTTTCATTATATTGATATGTAGCTAGTGTGTGCTGTTAACATTTTCAAAACAAAATAGAATGAGGAATCGATACGGAGGGTGTTTTGGGAGAAATGTCGTGACCTTGATTACAACTGGTACAATTCAACAACCAAGCTGCAAAAGCAATTTCACCCTGGTACCAGCAAGGTAAGGATGCAGAAGAAACAAGTTGCCCACTATGTAACTTTCATACGTGCTCATTGGCTTCCTTCTCTTTTGTTGTGCTGAGCACTTCTGCTCAGCACATTTGGCAAAGGAAAAGAATGTTTCCCCTGTTTCTCTCTTCTAAGGAGTCTGCTAAGTCTCTGTTACAAGTACATAGCTGCACTCCTCTGAGCAGTGTCTCGCATCACACCTGAACTCATGGTGGACTGAAGGAGGTAATAGTCACGTAGTCTCACTCCTCAGGCTTTCTGCTGTTTGCTTGCTTGCTTTTCTACCCGAGCAGTCAGTTCTCTATTCACCTTCAGGCTGTAACCATCAGCTCTACATCCAGACCTTTAAGCTCTTGGGTGCAGCTGGTACGTGATGCAGCAGCTCTGCCTGCAATAGGTTTGCGGGATTGGGTCCCTTAACATCGTAGTTGTAGACAACTGCTGTGCTTCAGGTGGGGTTCCATCACACACTTGCTGCATTGACACCTCCTCAAGTCTGATATACCCACCAACAGTTTTAAAGCATATTTTTATATGATTCTGAAAAGTACCACTCTGGATCTTTGAGCATGGCCAAAGATCAAGAAGCAGGTGAGCATTTCTAAACTAGGCAGGATTGTGTGGCACTGTGAAAATGAGCTGCTCATACAGTCTCACCTCCTTGCATCAAATTAATTCACTGAATGAAGAAAAAAGCAGACTGACAGCTTTGATGATGAGAGGAGCTATCTGGGACTGGGCAACTTTGCAACTCTGCAGGCAGAAGGAGGGTTTGACTTCATTTTATTAGTTTCTGGGGTCTAACATCTGTTTCTCATCCTCTGCCTCAGTTTCTTTGCTCTGAATTGTACTTCCTCAGGTCACACAGGCATTTTCCCCTCATTGCAACCTCTTTCTTCCAGAAGTCTTCAGGCATGGCAGTATCAGGTTCCCCCCCTTTCTGTGGCATGCTGTGATTTCTAAGGTTTTGGTTTTCTGTTCTAAAGGGCCTGAAATTCTGTTGTCTGCTTGGAAGGGTTTAATGGCTTGGGACAGGGACCTGCAAATATTTTTAATGAGCCTTACATTTTGTCTGCAATGTGAGAGAACGAACTAGGGCATTTCTAGACTCTATGAGGTTACTCTTGCTACCTTCCCTTCCCACCCAAGTGTTTTGGTTACTTAGTAATTACCCAGACCACACATTTTTATACTAACAGCTGGACAGATCACTGGAGTCTTCTATAATGCCAGGTTACAAAGCAAGCAAAATGCATGTGCCTCTACAGGGTAATAGGTCCCAACGTTTGGAGAAGCCAAGTTGCCTTTTTCCCTCATGAAATGACTCTTCTCTCAGACCCAGGCCCAGGCCATGTTCTTGCTGTTGAAAAAGATCAAAGGCATTTTCTTTTTCCCTGAGTAGCCAGGCAACATACCTTTTTGGTTTTTTTTCTTATCCTCCAAAATAGCCTCAAACTGTTGACTGGGAATAATCTCTGGCCTGTGCTAAGTCCCAGCTGTGCCCTGGCATTGCTTGTGAGATGACCAGTTGGCCCAGACCAAAAACAACACCAGGAGCCATGCCAGCGACCTGGCCGTATGGCCATCCACATGCCAGGCTGGGGGCCATGCTCTGCGTCTGTCTGCTTCATTGGTACAGACGTAGCCTCAGGGAGCCAGGGACTGGTGATCCCAAGGTATGCACGAATCAGGAAGCTAGAAAGAGAGAGAAACTGATCCTAAGGAAAGGTTGCTTGTCTACATGAAAATGCAGACATACATCTGCTATGGTAGGAATTGCCATATAATGGCATGGACACAAGCTTTGCTAGCAGCCAGAGGAGACATAGAGGGTCTTCAGCAACAATATGTTCTGATTTGCATTTTGTAGAGCCAGTGCTGTTGTACTTTCAGTGCTTTTTGTACCTATACCAGTCTCAACGACATAGCAGAATTATACCAGCTCATGCTCTAATTGAGCCCTCATTTTACTGCACAGACAGCACAAATGCTGGATTGCCTACAGTGCAAGCAGGAGCTGCCTCATAAGCACATATTGGCTCAAACTAGAGGTCCCTCTAGCCCATTTCTCTGTCTCTCATAGTGGCCCATAGCAGATGCTCAGGGAGTCGCAGGGCATGCATCATATATCCCAAAGACAGCAGCTGAGAAAATCTGGGACAAGGAAGACTTGAATGAAAAAGTGTGTTTACCATTTTTAGAGTTTGGGTTTCATCCATGTGCTCTGGCAAAGCGAAAGAGTTTTCTGTTTACATGCATTGCATCACTCATGTCATAAAAGCAAATGGCCCTTTCTGTCCTGTTGCAATGCAATAACAGAAGTGGTACCATCCAAACCAAACCATGCCATACAGTCCTCCACAGCTCTGCCCCAGCACACAGGTGTGGCATAGCCCAGCTCTTCAGTAAAGCCTGTTGAAGCAAGAAAGAGGCATTGCTTTTTGTTTGTTTGGTGTCAAGCTCTGGAATAGGATTTGTGTCTTGTGGTACCTTTGAGTACGGGGAGCACCTGAGGGACTGGGATTCACAATGTTGTAAATTGTCCACGTTAAGCTGGATAAAGGGCATCTTCTTCCAGCATTATTTTCCACCAGATACAGAGCAACCCAGATACAGAGCATTATTTTTTCTGGGACTGGGTCCCACACATCTCTGTGGGACCCTGGAGAGGTAGCTGCTGCCCATACATGTGTAAACAAAGCATGTTCTCGTCTGCTTGTGTGTTTCTGCCCTGGCTGCTCACTGGGAGATCTGGGTTAAAACATCACTTTTCTGAGCATGAGCTCAGTTAAGACTTCACTAAGTAGAATGCTTGCAAGCCTGATTTTGAAGCTGCTCCTGCACCTAAGTGATAGTTTCAGTATCCCCCAACATTCCTGCAGCCCACATCATATACATAGCCAATATTAATTGCCTCATAGAAGACGAGCTATGTTTGTGCCAAAGAAAACAGCAGAAATTAGAGGAGGTAATGTTACAGCCTGCCAGCTGCAGCCCTCTATTTTATTTATCCTCAGAATCCTCCCAGCTGAGAGGGTGGCCAGGCTCATACTGGAGCCTTGCAAACCCCAAACATGTGCCACATCCTTTTGCCCAGACTTGGAGAGCCATAAGTACCTCTCTGTCCTCATTGCCCTTCAAAACAGCACAGTTCCATACAGCTGTGCTGCTGATGCTTTTATGTCAGCAGGCTCATCTCCTGTATGTGCCCTACAGCTTGTCTTATGTGTGTGCTTGCCAGCTCTGAGAATGGACTGGGTGCTGGCGTGGAGGACAGACTCCTGTGTGCCATTTAATGCCAGTCTGGCCCTACAATGCTGAGCTGTGATGCCCACAGCTGTTTCGTACTGTCCCTTGGTGGGCTCAGGTTTCCTCCTCTGAGGGGAGTGTATGTCCTGGAGGAAAAGGAGGACCAGACACCTGGATAATACCACTGCTTGGCTATGAATGCCCCTCCAAATGCTGTCAGCATCACTCATCCAGGTCTGCCTCCCCACAGCCAGCACCTCTGTGCTCAGCTGAGCCCTTCTCTCCAGTTGCCTTTGGTCTTCCCCATCCCCTGTGCTCTCTAGGCTATCAAGTCCTGTCTCTGTCTTTTTTCTTTCCCTGCCTCTCTCTGTTTCTATTTCCTTTGGGACTTCTCTCTGTCTCTCCCCTTCAGGTTTCCTGTCTCCCCTCCAAGCTGGCACTTCCGACAGCAGGAATTTTGAGATATGGCACACTCATACATTTTGTATTAGCTCTAGGGGCTCTTAAGCCTTCTGACTTCGTGGGGTTACACAAACTAGCAACCACTGTAGCCCAGGAATGCACCTGGAAGTAAGAGAAAAGAAGGGGGGGGAGAGGGAGGAAATTAAATGCTTAGCAACAGGAATGCCACACTTTTGAAGAATTAACTAGCTATTCATTCAGTCTGAAAGGGTTATTGCATTAAGAACTCACATTAGAATTAAGGGGGGGGGGGGGGGGAAACACTTGCTGGCTAAAGGCTGAGGATAAACCCAGCATTTTTTTATCACTGCCTAGGGAAAAGAAAAACCTTAATTACAATACTTGTCTTTGAATAATATTTCAGTCATAACAGCATATTTCTCAGATTCTGCATGATAAGTACATTAATATTTATTCAATTTCTATGACCTTTAGATAATTCCTAAGGGTCCTATTTTGCTAGTGTTGATGGTTGCTCACTTTTTATGCTCCTCCTGTACACTGGTCCCAAGTTTGATCATTATATGTCAGCATCCTTCTTGTCTTTGCAAGCCTCTTCCTGCAAGCAGGGCGAGCAGAATGTGCAGCTGACTTTGTTTTCACGTCTCACCGATCTTTGAGGGCAGAGATCTTCTGCCATCATAGACCCCGGTGGACCTCAGGCTGGGTACAGAGACGTATTCCTGTGAAAACTGGTGCGACTGGGAAAGACTTGCAGCTATCCTTTCTACACTAGGCTTCCTTGCAGTCTCAAATGTTTGTTAGTTTGATGACTTTAATCCACATGCTGCTTCCCTTACATGGGTGCTTTTCTGAAGAGTACAGGAGCCAGAGTGTCTCCCTTTGATTTACTCATTTTATTTTTTAAAAGATGTATATCTGCACATCTAACACCTTAGAAGTGCTTTCTACAATGTAAAAACTGATTTAAATACTTAGAATTTGTTTTCTGCATTAAAAATGAAGGGGATTTGGTGAATTTTTATAGTTTCAGTGATGGCTACACGAGCATGGTTTTTTTCAGTCAATGTTAAGGCCTTCTTCTTTTCAAAATGTTTGGGTTTTATTAAAATTTTAGTATATCAAGATACAGAAATATTTCTTGGTTGCCAGTTACACAAATAAGGTAGAAAAGACTGAGTGTTCAGTCACCAGTACCTGGCTTGACTTTACAGAACTCATTTACAGATTGTATTTTAAGTAAAATGACTTTTGTATTTATAAATCTGGGCAAGATAAGATCACCATCCTTCAAGCAGTTTGCAGGCAAAGACAAATCTTTAGTACTCCACCTAATGCTTGTGTGCATGTTTGCAAAAATCCAGTGTTACAAACTTCTAGAAGCAAGTGCATGTGGATGAGGCCATGTCCCCTTCCTTCTCTTTGGTACACCAAATACTGAACTCCTAATCATATTCTTTAGTCTTTGGGGATAAAAATACAATTCTAAGAGGAGTTTAAATGCCTTTATATAAAGAAAAGTCTCTTATCTGCAGTAATTTGGTGAATAGGCTCTGTGATGATATCTGAAGTGGTGTGCTTCACTCACAGAAAGTATGTCTCCCACCTTTATTTTCTTGGCTCAGTAATTTCAAGAATTTGGAGTGATATCTAGGCAGAGACGTACCAACATGGGACTTTTCTTTGTATATCAGTGGATCAGAGTCTCTCTTTTAACTAAACAATTTAGAAAAACAAAAGACACTATCTTTCTGGATGGTTGTATTCCTTTCATAAACAACGTCAGCAGATAAGGACATATTTCTGTCCTCTGCTAAGGAGTATTTTATCATGGAAAGGTATCAAACTATTATCTAGTCAGGCACTTGTCCCAGTGCAAAAAACCCCAACAAAACTGAAAGAGAAAAACACAACAGTCTTAGTATTCTAAAGTCTTCCACCGACAATACAAGCCTATGGTGACATTTTTAAAATATGTATTGTTTGGAGTTTTATTTGTAAACACAAAAGAAACAAGTCTTAGAATCCAAATGAATTTTGACCACATTTACAAAGCAGAAGGAATCCAGACTAGTTACAATGATTTGCATGAGGAATGTTCAATGAGGCAAGAAGAAAGGTTATTTTCTTAGAGCCAGCACTAGTTTTAAGTCTGCTTTGGACTTTTTACATGACATTGGATTAATAATCTGATTTTCAGCTCTTCTTAATATTCATGGGAGCTGAATAATTTTCTTGAGGAACCGAAGTAGTCGCTATTCCCACATACTAGGCACTAAATCAATCAATCCATTTGCGAGAGAGCAGTCCCAAATCCCTCCCAGAGCTTGGAGCCCAGAGGCCTCAGAGCACTGAAATGATGGATCTCTTCCCGGGAGCAGATTACTAGAGCGTAAACACACTGAACACCTATCCAGCATTGTACCAAACTCTGATGCTGTATCTGGAAATGAATTAAATATATTTGATTGTTTCAGAACGTCTTATTTCAAAGAAAAAAACCCACAAGATCACTCCCTCCTGCACACGAGGTCCAATATTCTGGCTGACATGAATAAACATATTACTTGTATCACATGTACAAATCTCTTAGCATTTGACTCTCTAACAATAGTCATGTCTTGGCTCCCAGGTAACAATACCCTAACTAGAACCTACCTCCGTGACCAGCGAAGCATGACATAATGTTTGGACTGAGAGCAGATGTGTTCCACATGTTCAGCACGCGGTGCAACCTTCCTTTTAATCACATGGAAATCTAAATTCACAGCCACTGTGAACATTAAAGGAAGGTTAAAATCCATCATTAACCCATGCATTGGCTTTCTTCTGGCTAAATTGATGAAGGATAAACACAGCAACCTTGACTAATATTTTATTTCAATTAGAGTAAAAGTAAATTGCAATAAGGACACAACATAGGGAATTAACAGAAAATTAAACAAGCTCTATGTATAAACCTGTAAAAATGCTGTGAGGCAATTTGAATCCTCCAGCAGACTGGGGACTGTACACATATTTCTTTATTTATTTTATTGAGTGCTCACATTTCATTCCTGAGCAGGCCTGCATGTATTGATTCGATCTCATGTTCAGCGAAGTGTGCATGTGCAAACATCTAATGGGAGCAAAGACCTGAAAGATGAAATGGGCCTTTTTTTTGGCCAGACCTCACACCCTTGGAGATTTGCCTGGCCCAAAGAGGATGTTATTGCACAACTGGCACAACCTCTTTTTGAAGCCTAGAGGGGTACTCGTGAAGCAACATTTGTGCATTGCAGCTGAGAAAAGCTCTTATTTGTACTGCTTATCTCTGATCCATGCACAACAGATCTGAGAGGAGGATTTTGCCCTTAATTTGTTCCCTGGTGTCTACACATTTTGAGTGTGTTAGATCAATGAACGATGCTACATTCCATATGTGCCACAACACGTAGACATGGCTAGGTACACTGAAGATGAAGAGGCAGCCTCAACTTTGAACCTCCTGTTTGTAAAACAACTTTAAACGCGAGGCAGATGACTTTGTAAAGTGAATTAATTAGCAATAAAGACCAAAGGCACATTCTGCGGGAATAAACAACATAGATTTAGATCTTAGTTAAAACTTAGTGAACGTCAACTAACAAGGAGGTCTGTAGAGTCTGTCAGGTTTCGCAAACCCTCCTTTTCTGAAAGAAAAAAAGTATCATTGCTCCTAGCAGAAAATGCCTATATAAGGTTTCAGTCTGTGTGGTGGAGTGAGACCTGAAGCTCCCAGATTCAGCATCTTTAGCTTTCGGCATGAAAAATCTTTTTATAGCTGTTTTTTATTTAGCTAGGGGGTTCTCTGGGGAGGGCAGGAGGGCGTTAGCTCAAGAATTCACTTGATAGTTTTCAGATCAGCAGCTAATCTGTCACTTCAAGGGGTGACAATGACAGGAGGGGAAGACTTCCTAATTTATTCATAAAATACTTTATCTGTCGATTCCATTTATTTAGTTCATTCTTCATAGGTAAAGTATTGAAAAAAGGAAATTAATCCTGACCTTGGAGGTGAGAAGCAGAATGCTGATAACTCCAGCTCTAGGGGCATGAGGAGGCCAGCACTTTTTTCACCCAAGAGTGTGAAAAAACATGATAGACTGATATTATCTCATGCATTTTACCCCCTGAATTCTTGTTGATACCACAATCCCATAGAGGCTTTACTGACCTATTAGCAACACTTACTGGAAGCTCATATTCAGTATTGCAAGTCACATACCTTGTTTGTTATTTTTGCATAGTGCAAAAATGCCTGTGGTATATTTGGTCTGGTTTTGTGCAATTGTTGCCAGTGAACAGATTACATCACATCAGAAATGCCAGAATTTTCTGAAGGAATTTTTCATGAAGTTTAAGAATTGACGTGTTTTTTTTTCAGTGAGCTGCAGCTTCTTTTTAAACTCAGCACAGCTTTGAAAGAGTTATTGTGTAGTTTGTTGGGCAAAGCCTGAACAGCAAGTATTCATTGGCCAAACCCCAACATCATTTTCTGCCTTTGGTGAGTGTTGAAAAAGCACTTAGAATTTAATTTCACTAGATCTTTTATGTCCTTAAATCCTAGGGGATGCAACATAGTGGTTATAGAAGACAGTACAATTCCGTGCAATTACATTTTGATTTCATAATGACAATAGAGAAGCATTTTGTTGCTAAAAGTTAATTCCTCATAACAGGATAGAGTCCACTTATTCAACCTTGCAGAGGTACTGTAACGTTTCTTTTAACTGAAGACTTTTTCACCAGCAAAACCCAGATGCAATCCTTAGTTTATGTTTCAGGAACACCACATCCATGCAAAGACTTGAGTATGAAGTATGAAGACTTGAGTATGAAGTATAAAGACTTGAGAACTTGACATCATCTGCCATTTAATGGAGTGAGCTTGAACAGGAACTAATACCTTATTTACTGATCTACAATCTCTTTCTGAGGTGGTAGATGCCCTGTGTCAAGAAACATTCAAGGTCAGGCTGGGCAGGGCTCTGAGGAACCTGATCTAGTCAATGATGGACCTGTTCATTATGAGAGGGGATCGGACTAGATAATGTTGAAAGTTCCCTTCCAACCAAAACTATTCTATGATTCAAAAGCTCCTTGCCCACTTCAGCTGGTCTTTCCAGGCAGTCCTAGCCTTTCTGTTCAGATTTTAATCTTCAAAGCTCAAATGGGTTTTGGTGATGAAGGATATAGTGTTTGGATCATCTGTGCGTTTTTTTACAGCAACACCAAACCTTATTAGAGGGAAAAATCTTCAGAAAATGGACCTCTAAAGAGACCTGAAGATCTCTGTATATGATTTTCAAAGGCATATAATTTGAGTTTGTCTTGCTGGATCTTTTTAGCAGATCTGTAAAAAGTACATCTTCACATGAGATTCCTCTTTTGCCAGATGTCACAACTTTACACCAAAGAATGGAAATGTTAACATTTCTCACAATATGGCTGTGAGAATGGACATAGAACCTGCTTTCCTTAATCTCATTCTTGGAATTGAGAATACATTTTTGGCTAATATATTTGTCAGGTAAAAGAAAAAGGGGAAAAGCTAGAGGCGTGTATTTCTTTAAAAAAAAAGTATGCCTGCTTTATTAAAATATAGTAAGAAGACCACAGCACCAGAAAACAGAGAGCTATCATGAAAAAGGAAGGTTGTCACCATGTGAACTGCAGTTAAATTCTTAAGTTGTGGAGTTCTCTCCAGATAAAGCCATTTCTCTTGGCAGATACAGGAACAGAAAGTAACAGCACGTTAGGTGGCTGGTACAGGGCGCAGCGCTGAGAGGTTTTTGTGACTGTGTTACATTGTTGTTGGGTGGATTTCAGTTTTCCTCTTACAGAAGGGAGAGCTGTGCACAAATAAGGCTCGACTCAGCCCTGAGCTGAGATGCAGCTGAAGTACAGAACAGGACCTGGGAGCTGTGAGCTGTTCACTGATCCCACAGTTTAGCCAAGGAGCAAAAAGTCTGGATGTATTAGCCCTCCTAATTAGACCTCAGAGCTCTTCAGCCTCTTGTTTGCTTTTTGTTCATCCAGCATTGGTCAAGTCAAGTTTTTCAAGTTTCCTCAAACAAGTATTCTTCTGTAATTATTTGCCTTCAGCCCATAGTATCTGAAATTTCTGCATGGCATCCAGTTCAAATATCAGAGAATCAAATAATCTTTAAGGTTGGAACAAACTATAAGACAAACAAGTCCAATCATCTGTCCAATACCACCATATCAACAAAACCACGTCCTGGAATGACATGTCTACATGGGTTTTGAACACTTCCAGATATGGTGACTCCACCATCATTCTGAGCAGCCTGTTCCAATGCCTGAGCACTCTTTCAGTGAAAAACATTTTCCTAATATCGAATCTAAATCTCCCCCAACACAACTTGAGACCATTTCCTATCATCCTATTACTAGTTACTTGGGAGAGGGGACCCACACCCACCTGGCTACAACCTCCTTTCAGGTAGCTGTAGTTTCCCCTCAGACTCCTCTTCTCCAAGCTAAAAAGCCCCAGTTCCTTCAGCTGCTTCTCATAAGACTTGTTCTCCAAATATTTGTCAAGCCCGGGTCCCTGTAATATCTAAAACATATGGGAGCAAATGCACTCAGCACTGCCAACATGACTTACGTTCAGTAAGTTCAGTACACACTGCCAACCAAGGCAGTGCAGGAAGTTAATATTTATACCAAGGTTTAAAGAAAAAAAAGCTGCCTTAGAGAGGATGCAAAGAAATGTGCATTTAAATGTAAGCCATGATTCAGTTATTGATTTTTTGACTCAGTTATGCATGAATATATCATTAGGAGTTGTTAAACCAAAATCTCAGTGAAAACTTTGTTCTTTGAACTAGCCTAATTGCCACAGTGACTATGATATGTAGACCTAAATATAGATATTGTGACAGATAGATATATAGATAAACATAAACATGCCTGTGCATGCATACACATGTACATATGATCAGAGATATGCCTGTAAATACACGTGTGTGTATTTATAAAGACATACATGGAAGGAAAATGGAAGAGAAAACAGCTAAAATGACTTCCACATCTTCATTCAGTTCTCTGTATGTCAGAAAGGGCTGCCACTACTAGCCTCATGGCAAAAAATAGTGATCAGAGCTTCAGGGGTCCTTGGGTCACTGCAAGCCCAAATTTTGGACGAGTTTGCTGTGCTGTCCAAGAATTTAATTTCTATTAATCCGTGAGATGCTTATACAGGTAATGACCATTGCTGTTAATGCAAGTTACGTGTGTAGGGCCCTGTGTGATTCAGTGGGATACAGTACCCTAAAATGCATTTTATTTGCCAGCATAAGGATCACACCTTAATTTAATTAATTAAAGTGAAATGGAGCAATTCTACATGGGAAAAATGTTAAAGGCTACATACAAGGGAAAACCAGCAAATTCCTGGAGAACGGGGGGAGAAATACAAGAGGTAGAGAATAGATTTTCTTCACCTCTGTGGACAGCAAAACTCATAGTGAAAGCCCTACAGCCAGCCAGTTCACTGGTCTTCCCTCACGGTAGCAAAAATCACAGTGGGATTGCTTTTTCACCAGTTTTGTCCTCTGGCTTTTCAGAAACAAATGGGTGTGAGTTCCAGCTATACCACCTTCCCTCCACATCTCCTCTTTGCAAAGCACATTGCAGCAGTGCTCCTTCATCTGAGCAATTTGCACCTTCCCCTCCATGTGGGGCACCAGGCAGAGCTGTACAAATGGTTATGATTTATCTATTTTGCAGCTATTCAGCAGGACCTTTTTGTATAAATAACACACAGACCTTTCCGCTGATGCCAGAATTTGTCAGAGAAAAGCATCTCTTTTTCAGAGGGAAGGAAAAAAGGGTGGCTTGTGCTTCCTTAGGCTTTGTTCCTAGGTAGTCCTGCTCCTCTTGGATGACTGGGTCCGTGTGAAGGCCTGAAAAAGGCTAGCACAGTTCAGAGAATGAAAGCAGGGAAAAATATGTGTAATTTGTCATTTCATAGTTACTGAAAGATATAAGGAAAAAGAAATGTCAGGATCTACTTTGTCCCCATCTACAGGTCCTTGGCCATAAGACAATTCAGAGAAAAAAGCTTACAGGGATGGTGAGAACACTCAGGCTGCATACAGAAAATGTAACATGGATCTAATATCTTGGTGATTTCCAGGCACTGAAGATCTACATTAGATGTTCCACTTTGCTTTCTAGGTTTCTTTGCTCCTTCTTGCCAGAAAAACTTCATTTTTTAAAAAAGCAGATTAACCCAAGGCAGATAGTGAGTCACCAAATACTTGCCCTGACATGTGACTGGGTCTAAAGAACTGAATAATAAATTCTATAATGAGAGATATGAGCGAGGCAGGTGCTTCGGTTAGACACAGAAAGAATGGATAATGCTGGATTTTCATTTTCCTTCTTTGGGAACAGCATGAATGTGCCAAGGACAGATATATTTTTAAAAATTAATTATTATTTTAAAACTGGATAAAGAAAACCCCATTCAATTTTGCTTTCAAAATCAGCCTGTTTCACCACTTGTATTTATGTTCATTGAATTCCAGGGTTAAATTTCAGAAACAGTAGGATACTCACTTTGATCCTAAGATTAGAAAAACGTCCACTCTCATTTTTTCCAACACTGAATTGAACACAAAATGCTTTCTGAAAATTCAGTTGGCCTTTTTCTGCCAAAATTTCTTAGGCATGTCTGTTCATCGGAGATGATGCTGAGGATTTTTGGGGTTTTTTTTCGTTTTGGTCTGCAAAGCTTTTTTATCATTTTCTTTGAAGTCTCTGCAAGTTTTCCAGTGTTTGTGTTAAATTTCTATATGAAAAGAGAAACTGATTTATCCTCCTAGGATCCATTTTGAACATCAGAGAAAGTGAAGAGCAAGAATGAAATCTACCTGACTAAACAAAGCCCAGCACAGAAAGCGAAGCTGTTGTAAGGGTTTGTTTTAAATTCTGACTTGACTCCAGCAATAGAGCTATCCAAATTCAGCTCTTAAATAAGTGAACACTGCAGCTCCCACTCCAATGAGTGAGATTTTTCTCTGCATGCCTCAAGGTTCCCTTTGGCTTATAACCAATAGATTAGAGAGTAGCATCCATGGGGTAAAATAAAAAAAAAAAAAAGAAAAACACAGCAGAAGATATAGGTAAGAACAGTGTTTATAATGTCTTTCATGATGACTGCTTAGAAACAGAAGGATTTTCACTGCCTGCTAATGGGTTTGATAGAACTACAGCAAATTCTACATCTGTTCCTTGGGTTGATCCTATAAGGAAACACAATGCTTAAGTTAGTTTTCAGTGATAGTTAATACCTCTCTTATTTCATCCTTAATACAAGATATCTTAACAACTTTATTTTAGGATTTCCTAGGTTTGTTTATCCCTAAAAAACATGGGAAGAATAATTGGGTGTGTGGGACTTAGTCTTTGTAACTCAAATGTCATAGAAAGTCATAAAAGTCCTGACCTTCTGTGTTTGATTTCCTGATGATATATGACACATATGCCTGCCTAGTTTAGCGCTTATTAAAGGAATAATGTTAATGGTTAAAGAGTATGAAGCTTTAATTAGATTTTGCAAGCAGCTAAGTACTGTAGCAAAGAAAGCCCTTTATTCTGTATTGGCTGCAAACACACCAGAATGTCACCTATATAATCTGAGCAGACTAAAGTCAATCCAGCAGATGCAACTAGTTAAAAAATAACCTGTTCTATGCCATTTTAAAAATTTGATATTTAATTTTATTCCCAGGTGGAGATCTATTTTTTATTGAGACTCAAATATGAATAATTACAGGAGATTTTAAATGGGAAAGGGATAATTAAGAAGGACACTCAGGATCAATTCAGAAGTTTATTTGGAATCACTTCTCATTTTGAGCTCCTGTAAATCTATTAAAGAGGTTGCATAAGTTTATGTATCTACTTCAGAGATAGAGTTGGTGGAATGATGCAAGAAATACATTTGCAAAATAGTCACAAATGAATGACCATAGATTTGTTGCTATTCTTACCACTGTGACAGAAGATATTTCCAAATATTTGTGGCACAGTATTCATGTTATTGAAAACAGTGTCTGTGAATCACCAATAGTCCCCAAATTTGTAACTGAAATATATTGTTCATTACTCACTGTTCATTATTTGTTAGTCATAATTCATTATCTTTTGTTAAAGTTTCAGTCAGCTAATCAAGCAGCAGAAAATATACTGTATGACCAATAACATGCTGCAGAAAGTGATTAATCAAAATGAGTAGTTCACGAACAGCACAGTGACTAAAAATCATTCAGCTGAACCAGTTATCAAAGACATACAATATTAATGTATTGACACAAATCAAGAGTGGTTTGTGAATGAGTCATCAACCAAAAGCTGGTTTAATTTGGGGGTCCCAATGGCACTAGTAAATAAAAGTTTTGACATCAATTGCTAAGCTTAAGTGCCACATTCCCTTTTCTCAAACCACTATTTGTATGTGCCTTATCAGTATGAACTGAGAAATTGCTGTTGACTGTAGATTTGCCACTGCCTTTAGTGGGACAAGGATTCACTCCTGTATGTTTTGTTGAGACCACCTGCTAGTTAGTATTTCCTTAGTCGGTTCTCTCTGTACCTTCTTGTTTCCATGGATGTTGACCTGGGTCTCACTTACCTTTTGGCATTTATGTTCTGTTTCAGCAGAAACGGATTTGTTGGTTGAATGATGCAGCATTTCTGGGACTGAGAATTTGACCCTATACTGTAGTTCTAGTCTAACAATTAAAATTACCATTTTTGAGTGAATTTGAGGTAAAGAATAATTTTATTATCCTTTAGCTGTATTCCAAAACTGTCTCTCAGCATTGTGAAAGACCAAAATTTCCAGAGCTGATGGAGATCCATTATATAATGGATTAAGTTATTGAGTGTACTATCTACTCCAAATTCGGGTCCAGTAAGTCATGATCAAATTAGGTACTACATCTGAAAAGAAAGTGGTTAAATGTAAAGATATTCTGAAATTATGAACAAAATATAAAGATATAGGGTTTACCCTGGCGGTCTCCAAGACATAATGGCTTATCACTGTATTACGTGACTTTTGAGGCACCTGTTTAAATTTGATGTAATTCCATTCATTAAAAATGACTGTGAGAAGATATGGTACCAACCAATTATATTTAATTCCTTTTCCTGAGGAAGCTGATCATGGAGCATCGCTCTGATACTTTTCTAGAGCTGCGAAGTTGAGATGCCCTGAGATTCTACTTCCAACTGGTAAATTGAGAGGTGATGCTGAATCAGCCAGCTCCAGTTAACTCAGAATTGCTGGAGTAAGAAAAGCCAAGGGGTTTTAGCATTGTTTCAATAGATTGGGCCATTACTTACTTGGTGAGAGCACTCTTATTTTTAGGTCATATCTAGAGATCTGTAGGGATAAGAGACCATAAACATCATAAAATTTAGGACCAGATCTCTATCTAGAGATCTGTAGGGATAAGAGACCATAAACATCATAAAATTTAGGGCCAGAGGAGGGGAACACCTGCTGTTATCATTGCATGATGTCTACTAATATCGTGCTGTAAAACCTCTTGTTTTGTATGTGAATACACAGCATTATTGTCATGCTTTATGTGAACATACATTTTCCACAATAATTCATTAGACATATTTTTGCAGTACAATACTGATGTTTTTAAGTAGTTTCTTGGAACTTCAAAGTAAAACCAAAAAACAGCATACTAATTTATAGCTATGAGCCATATATGGTGCATGTTACACTGCATTTGCAATATTGTAACTGCCCTTTAAAGAAAAAACAAGGACAGTAATACTAAGTAGAGTTATGCAAATCATAAGCTTAATGCACCTGGTACCTAAATCTCAAAGAAAAAAAAAAACAACACATCCTTGGCATGGACATATACTACACTTGTCAAATCCAGTCAGAATAGCTGGTCTAATGGACAGCTCTTTCCCATAGGGTTTGGAGAAGATGTTGATTCTGCAGTATAATTCCCCTCAATTTTTCCCTCTCTCTGAGCTGTACTGCCATCATATAGAGCTATTTGTTGGAGAAATTGCCATCTTTTCCCATTAAAGGAAACTGCTTATCCTCCTAGCTTTCTTAATTTCATGTAGCAGATGATACCATGCATATAAGAGAGCTCAAAGTGACCTTTTGGGCATGATTTTGATGCTTTTTATTGAGAAATGCTTCATACACGTTCGTCTTTTAAAGCAACACAAATGGTTCTATGTATGCAAGAGAAAACTCTTAGAAGTTACAGCATGTTGGTGGTTTGAAATCTTTAATTCATATGGCAGTTAGTTTTGAAGACAATCTACAAATGTTCTAATTCTGATATTTTGCATGTCTTTTGTTTTACTAAGTGTTTCTGTCCATGTTTCACATGGAAACAGTGCAACAGGACTGGAAAAAACCCCATGAAATAGGATTAGGTTTTTTAATGTGATATTAACAGCTTCTAACACATAGCTGTCTAACAATAGAGAGGTGAACAAAACCAGCAAGAGCAGAAATGAAAGTACACAGTTTATGATGAGGAAAGCCATGATCATGGGCTTGTGGAGGATATAAGTACCTAATCTTCATACACAGGGATACTTCCTCATTATATATTAAAACATAAATTTTAAGGATGCATAAAATTTCTCCTTCAATTCTCTAACCTCATATTTATGCTCCATGCAAAATTTGAAATGCTGTGACTACATATGTGTTAACTATGCCTGAAGGGATAAACTCAAGCATTTAGAATAAGAATTTTCCTGATAAATAGTCCTAAAAGCTGGTGATTTCTGAGCTTGTGCTGGCCAGCTCCAGATAAAAGAGAAACTCCTTTTAAATCAGTGAGATGACATCATTTGCACACCAAGTCACTGAGGTCAGGCCAAGGAAGTCTACAAGCTCCTATTAAATGTAAATAGGTCTTTCTTGTCATTAATTCTGTCCTGATGGTATTTATTGCTCTGTGCTTTCAACTCACAAGCATGAAGAGATCTCAGCTAATGATGAAACTCTTACTGCTTTTGCAATGGGTTTGTTCTTTCACTGTTTGTGTTGTGTGTTAGAGGTAATACTGGAGCAGGCAAATACAGAAATATGAGTAGCTGTACTTTCAGAGCAGGAGAAGGAGGTCATGGGTGGTTGTCTCCTTTGCTAGATAAACGGCAAATGTTTGTTCCAGTTATGACACATAGTGTATACCAGTGCCTTCATGTTCCAGAAGGACACAGAAGTCTTCTGTGTCACCCATTCTGCATTTTTCCATGAGACACATGAGACAGGTTTCCCTAAAATGAGAAGTAAGGAAAATCCCTCTGATTACACGCAAATTTTAAGGGTCTTCACAAGAGGACACATGCAAATGAACAGCAAAAATATGTCTGGCATATGAACAGCTTCCATGTGCATTTAAGGAAGACTGGAATAAAGTCCGTTGTCAGTTCTGAAGCCCACATTAAAGATTTGTAACTGTGGGATCCTACTGTGACCTCCACGGAGATTTAGGAACATTTGCATTGGGTGTGACTGTGCAGAAGCTGACCCGAGTCCAAAGGAGTGCTAATAAACCAGATAGCAGCAAGGAATATATTCTGGTGTTAAGATTTCAAAATATTTGTAATAAATTATAACCCATTATTTATGGCTCAGAACTGGAGCTGGAATCTTTTCCAGTTGCTTGTGACTTGTTATTCCTCTGGAAGAGATTTCTCTGCCAATTGCTCTGCAAAATATATATGTAAGAAAAAGACTTTCAGTGATACTACCCCAGTGTAAATTTTGTACCTAGGATAGATGTGTCTCACAAAAAATGGATCCAGAAGCATATATGCCTATAGCTCATACAGATAGTGAAAGCAGTGATAAAAACAAATCTTCTCAGTTTAGAAATGATGACCCACAGATATACACATGCGACATTTGCAGTTATGCTACAAAATATTTTTGAAGCCACTAAATAACAACATAGCATGGGGATTGTGCTTTAGCAATTCTACTAGTGTTAACATCTACTCACTAACTGGATTAATTCAGTCATAGCACTTATTTCTTGTATTGCTTAGCACTGGTCAGAATTTTCTAACTTTTTCCAACTGATACTTAGTAAATCACACTGGCAGACTGATTTCTCAGCACAATTGATGAAAACCTGTTTCAAAATCTTGGGGACTATGAGCAGTTTGATTGCAGGGAATTTCAGCATCACAGTGTTAGAGGAATCTGAGGATCTACTGTGTTATGCAGGAGGTCCTGAAGCTTAAGCAAGAGGCATTTCTCTTGTATATTGAACTCATAGGATATTCACAGCTAAATATAGGTAAACAAATTTCATCTTTTTCTAATTTAGATGGTATCACCTATCAATCAGTTTAGGCCTGTGAACTAAACCTGTGGATTTATCCTCTTCTTAAGTGACACAGAGATGAAGTTACTTATTATAGTGATGTCATGGGCCACGGGTTTCAGAAGATGTGACATTTGTACATCTAACACAGTAGGTTGTGCAAAGTGCTGAAAAAGTCAAGGTCAAGAGTAGTGTACCTAAACCACAAAAAAAAAAATAAAATCTGCATCTACTTTCATTGATTGGGCATTGGTATTTATTTTTTTCCTGACCCTTTGGCTACTAAAACAGTTAATTTGTATAAATGTATATATATAGTAATAGAAACCCAAACCTTTTCTCCATGAAAAATCTCTGGAAGATTTTACTCTTCCATTGATACTTTGGGAGTAAAGTCAGAATTTCTAACTTTGTACAGAACTTTCTGGCATGGTTGTCAGTGATAGGCCAGTCCTGTTAATATACAGGGGGTTTGGAACTTATTTAAAATGTATTTTCCATTTTAAAGTTACAATGACTAAGTATACCTGCTCACTTAGTAATTATCTGTTAGTTGGGTAGTTTTCAATAGCTTAATCATCATTTGATTGTCTCAGTTTGTATTGCAGGCAGTTCACCTACTCTTCATCTAAACTTAAATGTTTCCTGTTTACATATCAGAAAATATAGAAAGATGTTAATATTTAGAAAACAAAGAAAAAACCAAAAGCTGCATTCAAGCACATTATTTATATATTTATCCTATAATTAAAGTAATTACAGTTTGTGGTGAAAAATAGTATTTATTTTTATTTGCAGCTTTCTTGAAGGATGTTTACTGATCATTATAGAGAAGTTACATGAAAAATAATTGGAGGTGTTCTTATTTCTGCAAAGGTTTAAGTTTCATAGGACATGTTCTTCATTAAACAACTATGCATCTTTACAGTCCATTGACAGAATGGTGTGAAAAACAGTTAAACTGATGTTCAAAGATATCTCTGATCTTTTATCATCGTAACTACAGTCACAGCTATTCTGGATATGAATTTTCTGAACAGAGGATTTCTAACATATGATGTTGCATGCAGTAAAAAAATGGTGTAGAGGATTTCTTGCCTTGTGGTATTTTTTAACTTCTAGGTTCAATTGATTGGGTTTTCTTCTAGGACCAGCAAAGCTGGAAACTTGTAAAGTGAAAATTTAGGTGTTTCTGAAACTACCTGAACCTAGAAGCAGTAGTTTTGGAAAAGACTATCTAATCAAAACCACTGAGCTGGGACCCAGAACACAAAGTTGGTACTCAGGAAGCCAACTCAAAGAGTATTTGTTCCTTTCATGGGTAGATAATCTGTAACAGGCAGTAGAATGTGGGAGAATAGGACCAGGGACCACCTCAGCGTACTTCTACCATGGAGGTATGCCTCGTCTGCATCAGTGTTACTCAGCAGTACGTACTGCCTTCCCCACAACACCCTGAGCTCAGGCGCTTCGAACTATTGGGAAGTGACCACAGGCCCTACTGATTTATGGACACAGAATGCAGTTTCTCACAGAGCCATCCTGGATCTTTAATCCTGGATTTGTTCTTTTTCACCTCACAAGCCATGTTTTATTCCTTCACAGAACTACACATCAAAAATGGTTACGATCAGATTAATCCTAGAAATGTGTCACATACCTAAAATAACATATACATGGGACATATTCTGCAAGAAATACTAGTCAGCTACTATATCTGCTTGATTACATTCATGTAAATATCGATATGTGCACAGTCAATATCTGCCAAGACTGTGGAAAATTAAGAAAGCCATAACTCTGGTAGCATGACTTTTTTTTTTATTGTACAGCTAAAGGGAAGTGTGTATTGACTCAATCTTCAGAGAAAATCATCCATTTATTATCTGAAATGAGCCATATCAAAGGACAAGATAGATATTTTGACAGTGATAATAAGCAAAGTAGAACTTGTTTGGGAATTTTGGTCATTTTAAAAATATGATCTGCTGAATTTTTTTTCCCTATTCAGCCTTGTAAGCAGGAGCTAAAGAAGGAATCAGCACATAACGACTTTAAAATGAAGCTTACAAAAACCTTCTTCCATCACAGCCTCCAACAACATACTCTATTTTCCAGAGTGTAACATGCTTGCACAAGTTTTTGCCTGCAATCGTCATAATCATTATATTTGAACTCCATCCACGCAGGCTGACTGGAGAATCTCAATGAAGCACCATTTTAAGGTGCGCAAGAAAATGTCTGTTTCTCTGAGGGACATTTTGAAGCACTAAAACCATACAAGACTTCCATATATGTAAACTGCATAACATTTATCAGAATTATTTTCTTCTTTGGAGATTTAAGAGTTCTAGGACACCTTGCTTTGGCCTTTTGGCTGTGGTCCACATGCATCTCCTACTGTATTGTCCAGCATCTGCAAATGGAGACAGAACTACTTGCCTGTGAGCAGCCCGGGGCTCCCTACCCATCAGTTTGTAAGGCACAGGTAAACACTTTACTTTTAGTTTCTGATGCCATGTTTGTAGCCTTTAATTCCCCAGAATATCTGTTTAAATTACCCGGTAATTCACACTCCCACATATCACAAGTTGAATTGAGTGTAGATGTTCTTATGTGCAATATCAGATATCAAGACCTCTGTGACTTTGAAGGCAAAAGCAGCTTTCCAAGACTACCATTATAGGATCCGTGGAATAAATTGAATAAAATAAGAGTTCTGGGTCAGACGATCTTCTCAAGAAATATTGAGGTAGGTTAAGAACAGGTTCGAGTATACAGTGCTGAAAAGGCCTTGAGACCTTGATGGGGCTGGATTCTTGAAAGACCCCAGTATATTGCTACAGCAATTTTACCTACCCTATTAGTCATCTGTTCATAACACTTGGAAAAAAACCCCACAAATATTTCCAAATAATTTCTCTATTATTTATCAATAGTTTAAATAGTATGGCAATAGTTTGGAAGAATTCATAGTGTCATAGTGAAAGAGACTGAATGAGACCTCATGGATTTTTGTACTCAATACTCTGACATATGAGAAGACTAAGTTCGATAAGCCAGATCTCTTCCTAAGACTGCAGCCTCCTTGGGCAATTGGTTCCATTTATAACTAACCCTGCTCTTAAAATATTTCCCTAGAATTGAAAATAAATCTTCCTTTCGAGTCAGGATTAACAAAAATCTGTAAAATAAGTCAGGAAGCATTTTTTCAGCATTTGCAAGACCATTTTTGTGGTCATGCTGGCACTTAGTTTAAAAAATAATATTCTGAAGGATAACACATAACTTTTGGGGCACCGACTTTCCAGAATAGATTGTCCACCTGTCTTACAAATTTAAAGAGTTATTTTTATTATTAAACTGATCATTAAGCAGAGTGGTTCAGACTGGCAGCTGTGTCAGACTGGCAATGTACACCTTCAACAGAGGATTTAGGAAAACTGCACTGATTTGACATGTTTCTTTCATTTTCCCTTTTTATTCGGTTTTATGGATCCTCTCCTTTGTTGTAATTTTGACATTCCAGAGGAGGTTTAAGACGAACTTTCTTAAAATTTTTATTTTGTTATTGTTACTGAAATCTCTCAGAAACACAAAAAATCTGATTACAGATGCACTATAACCTGCTTTATATTTTAATGTTGAACAGTTTAATGACAATTTGTTTTACAGTCAGGGATGAGACTTCCACTTTTCCGAAGAATTCACATAGTTGATACCTGATATCTGTGTGTCTGTGGGAATTAGAGGATCCTCCTTCGGAGCCTTGTGAGGCCAAGTCCTCTGCAGAATTCCTTTCTATAGATATGACATAACAGATCTGGTATTGCAACAGGTACCAACACACAAAGAATATTGGTGTGTTAGTTGGCACTAACTATCTCTGGAAGAGTAAAACATTTTCATTTCAACTCTTTCTTAAACTAATAATACAGCAAGTTATCATCTTAAGTGCATTTGAATATGATGAATGAGACGAAAATAGAATAATAAGAGGAGAGATGCTCTGAAGGACCTTAAAATCTAGCTGAGACTTCTTGATAAATCACAGTTTAGGAGGAGCTAAATCCTTTGGGAAGGCACAGGGAGTTTTCAGATTCAGGCAACAATTACAGCCGGAGTATCTGCTGGTTCTGGACTTGTCCTGGTTAATAAAGTGGCCGCCACTTCCTATTACAACTGTTCCTTATTAGGCAAATCTTTTATCTGCATACTAAAATAATCTGTCAACAACAATTGAGTCTGCTTTTTATTCAGGTTGCAGCAGTGCCTGCACTTCATGCAACACTTCTGAACTTACCAACTCACACTGTCTGCAGTATTATGACCTGAATCACACCAGGCACAGTGCAGCTCCCAAAAGGAGGGCTTGCCCCAGGTGTTGAAATGAGAACTTCAGTGCTTTGGGAAGCACCAAAAAGATGGGCTTTCAAAACAAGCCATGAACGCAAGCCTATCTGTTATTCTGTAACTTCCAAATCAATGCTTAGTCTTAAAAAAGCCCTCATTTTTTTTCTCCACTTGTAATTACATTCAAGTTACGTTTTTCAGAACATATGCTCAGGTTTATTCCCAGTTACAAAAATTTCACATTTTCTGCTAAAAAGTTTTAATCATGGAGTGTATTACTCCTTACAATCACTTGTTAGTCACCAACTTTTTTCAGTGTTTCTCACTCTTCACCTTACTCCTTCAAAAGAAAACTGAACTTGGGTAGAGAGAAGTTAAAGGGACATTTCCAAAACATGTGTAATCTTTTCAGCCAGTGGCCAAATTTCCATTTATTTTAGAGAGAACAAGTTTTGCCAATGTAGAACAGTTTTCAAAACATATTTCTTACCCCACCTCCTTAGCACCACATTTTTATTTTTATTTTAATTTCATTTCCCATTTCTTCCAAGGCTCTTTTTGCATTATTTGGCAGTCCTGTATAACAACTTATAAAATGTTTTTAAAAATAATTTGAAACCACTTTTTAGAAAGTACCTAATTTTCCATTAGTGCATATGTATGTGTATCTTGGGGATCAACTATGGTTCAGGAGACTTTCTCCTTTGAGGTTCACCATGTATCAAGGAGCAGATTCATACTATGTGTAAAGTTGTCTAATTGTATTGAATGCATAGATGTATTTCATATTTGATTAATTGCTAAGTAATTAAGAAATATCCAAGAACTTTAAAACAGCTAGATGACCACTAGGATTTTTAGCTAAATAGAAATTGTTTCTAATAATTTCCAGGCTGTAATTACTATACTGATGTACTGCAGTTGACCTCTATAGAAAAAGCACTCACACTGCTTTTCCCATTAAAAACTCTCAGCACCTTTTCAGCACAGTGGTGCTTTGCAGAATAACCACCACATTCCATTTTTTTTTCCCAAAGGAATTATGTTTAGAATTGAAATATCTAATCTTATTCATGTACAGAAATTCACACATTAGGTTTTATAAACGCTGAAGAAATAGATAATATTTTTGTGTGTTATCAAAGGTGCCTCAGGCCTTTGTAGACCAACCAAAGTGTCCAGTGAAACAAGAATTATCCTCTCACACCACAGAAATACTTCTTTAATTTCTCATTTCTCACTGAAGATCTGAAGCTTATAACCAAACCAGGAAAAGCAAAATTTTAGGCCCCTATGATTATATTAGAATAACAATTGTTGACAGCACATAAAAGATAATTCATACTTTAAACAATGGCTCAGATTATAACTCCTCTGGTATATGCTGTGGAATTTGGGTGAATGTTTCATTTCTACTTTTTACTGAGGACAATAATTCTTCAAAGACCTTGGTTCTTCAGAAGAACACTATTTTTAGACCCTTACAGTTCCTTAACAGAACCTGTTCAGAGGAGTTACTTGTGACTGTCATAAATTTGAGCCCAAAAAAGCAAGAGTTCAGCCTAAAACTTTGAACTACTGATATCAAGGGGAACTTGTTCGAGATATTCAGTAATAGTAGGATGTCTATTGTTTTTAACCATGAAACAGTTTCTGACTGGTTAGTTGAGACATTAAAATAAGACTGATCAGATATCTTGCATACATATGTGTTTTGAACACATTTACCTAATTAATTTCTTTTGCTTCTGCTCGGACTTTGTAAGAGTTTGAATGAACTCACTCTGACATTGACATTTGTAAGAAAATGCTCAATAATTTTTTAATTTCAAAAAAATCAGGGTTTTTGTTTCCTTTTAGGTAATCAAAACCAACATCTGCAGCCATGTGTAATTCCAAAGCATTTTGTCACTAGACAAATGGGTGAAAATTATTGAAGCTTTCCTTTTGTCACCGTAATTAAAAGCACAGGTTCAAGCAAGTGCTCTAAGCTGCTTGCCACCTGCTTCTTTTCTCTTACATCTTCAACATCACCTCAAACCTCAGAGGGAAAAAGAAGTCACTAGAGATAAAGCTACCATCAACTATCACACTTCCTTGAAGAAATGATTGAAACTATGAAGAACAGTATTCACAGCTGTTATCTTATTTCATTAGTTGCCTAGGCAGATACTTAGAAAGAATGTCAACTTTAAAAAAAAAAACAACTTTTTTTTTTTTCTCTTAATGGAGCTTGTTTCAGAGTGAGGATGAACTGTGGTTTGAGCATCTCAAGTGATATTATTGTTTTACCATATGATCCCGCAACACAATTTTGTCTCAGTACAATTGTTTTTCTGATGGAGAGACCTAGTATCCCTATTCTATTAAAAAACCGATGAAATGAGAACAAACAATTTGCATTTTCCTTAAAAGAAACAATTATAAATGTGTATAATTATGCAAAGACTTAAAAGAAAGCTATTCTGCTGTGTAGAAAAATAACAAGGAATTTTTGAACTTCTAAACTAAACTGACTATAATTTTAAGAGTAATAAATTTGTTCAAAGGGAATTTTTTAGGTCTCACCTGAAAATTTAGGTCTTTCATTGGGAGTTATGAAGTAATACTGTTTACATATTAATTCAAGCTATAATTGTGACCCATTAATGTTATTGTATATTCCCAACATGTCTTTGTTTTAAAAGTTTTAAAAAAAATATACTGGATTTTTAAAATACAGCTTATGAATTAGCCCATGGCAACAATTTCTTCATGATATTATTGTGACATGGTAGTTTTTCAAGAAAGAAAATAGAATGGACATTCATATGATAAAGGGAATAGCAAGAACTAGAACAAGAAGCAGAAAAGAAGACCTAAATGCTCATACTTAATTACCTCAGTCAATATGTGGCTAATGCCACTCTCAGCAAGTACGCCAATGATACAAAGCTGTGAGGAGTTGCTGACATGCAGGAACACTGCGCTGCCATCCAGCAAGACCTGGACAGGCTGGAGAGCTGGGCAGGGAGAAACCAGATGAAATTCAACAAATGCAAGTGTAGAGTCTTGCACCTGGGGAGGAACAACCGTTCATTTCAATACAGGTTGGGGGATGACCTGATGGAGAAGAGCTCTATGGAGAAGGACCCAGGGGTCCTGGTGGATGACAGGTTGGCTATGAGCCTGCAATGTGCCCTGGTGGCTAAGAGAAACAATGGGATCCTGGGGTGCATCAGGAGGAGTGTGGCCAGCAGGTCAAAGGAGGTGATCCTCTCCCTCTACTCTGCCCTGGTCAGGCCCCACCTGGAGTATTGTCTCCAGTTCTGGGCTCCCTGGTGTAAAAAGGACAGGGATCTCCTGGAGAGAGACCAAAGAAGGGCTACAAAGATGATTAAGGGCCTGGAGTATCTCCCCTATGAGGAGAGGCTGAATAAGCTGGGACTGTTCAGTCTAGAGAAAAGAAGACTAAGGGGGGACCTAATTGGTGTTTATAATTATCTTAAGCATGGGATGTAGGGGGAATTAGCCAGTCCCTTTTCAGTGGTTAGTGGAGACTGGACAAGGGGCAATGGCTGCAAGTTAGAACACACCAACATGCAGAAAAGCTTTTTCACAGTAAGGGTGACAGAGCCCTGGAACAGGCTGCCCAGGGAGGTGGTGGAATCTCCTTCCCTGGAGATATTCAAGACCCATCTGGATGCCTATCTGTGCAATATGAGCTAGGGAGCCTGCTTTGGCAGGGGAGTTGGACCCGATGATCTCCTGAGGTCCCTTCCAAACCCTACAATTCTGTGATTCTGTGATTCTGTGATTTTCTGTAACATCTGTAAGAGTCACACAAGTGGACAGACTTAACACAGAATTAAAATACCTATGGTAGACAATCAGATTAATGAACCAGGTCAGGTCTATCACTAGAGTAAATATTTCAAGGGTTTGAAATGCTGTCTATTCCTTTTCTTGTCCCCCTATCCACCCTAGATGAGTTGTATTCTTGAAGGGAAACTCGTATGCAAGCATATGTATGAAAAACCTCAGTTTCTTTTCGTAGAGAAAGTAATCAGATTGACATGTCACGTGCTCCACTCTCTTTGAAGATTCTGATGACAATGGATCTGGTTTTCTTCTCATGGGAGAGTAATAAAAGTAGGAAAAGGAATAGAAAACGGCACTAGATATCTGATCAATTTAGTAATTATGGGTTTAACCTGTCAAACACAGGTCATTTGGCCAATTCAGAAGGGTCTGTATTTACAAGACATCATCTTCGAACAAATATAGATAATGAAAATTTCAAGGCTGGGTCTCAGTGTGGTGCACAGGAGGTGCAAAAAAAAAATCCCATTAGCCACTAACAGGATTTGTGTCCCTGTGTCTCATGCACCACTTTGAAAATTCAGTCTCAGTCATCTGGAAGCAAGGTAATATGCCCAGCATTCAAGATTACATCATTAGAATACAGACAAGAAGCTTAATCGTCTATCATGTACAAAGTATTAGAAGCATAAAGAATTGCTTCTACTTAAATATTTCATTTCAAGCTTGGATTTTTCCACTGGACCTACCTATAGGTGAATGTTTAATCCAATAGATTGGTGGATCTTTAGTAATTCTAAACTCAGTTTAACAGTTAGTTGGAATTTATTTCCAATCTCAAAACCACAGCATTATCTAATGATCAAAGAATACCAAGAAGCTTTACTAATAAAATATGGACAGTCCAGTTATATAAAAATACCCACTACAAAGCACACATATGCACTTGTAAACTATGCATTTACACAGTAACAGTATTCTAACAGTGCGTTTATGTTAGTAGTAGTCCAGATACTGTCCGTATTTTTAATTCTCTATGATTTCATTCACATCATCATTTTTTTACTGTGATGGAAATAATTTGCGTCTCCCTTAGAGGATTTTGGACAAACAAGTCAGCAAAGCACACAATTTGTGCTATAATTTTTTCCTAAACTTGAGTGTACTGCTCACTGTAGTAGTTCTTATTTTCCATCTCACATAATGAAATTAAATTGGAACATGCTGATCAGATCCAGAGGGGTATGATGGAAATGGGTGGAGACCAACATACCATATTTAATCACTGAATTCATACCAATGACTAACTCTAGTGAAAACAATTCATGCCAAGTCTTCTACTTCTATAAATTTCTATCAGGTCTTTTAGCCTAAAAAATATAAGTGGACAGACAATATTACTAGCTTAATTAACTGTATCAAAGACACTATATTTATTGACTATAAAAGTGTGAAAGAAAACAAATGACATCCAGAAGATTCCTTAGAGTACTTTTCTGTTTTCCAGCGCTTTCCCCCAGTCTTATAAAAAAAGTCACATATTTGGTGAGCCTCTCAAGAGATAAGTAGCTTCTAATCATGAAAAGATGTGTTTGAACTTATAATCATAATCTTTCATATGGTTGAGTATGAAGAGTTTATCGACACATCTTTCTGTGAGATGAAATAGTATATTATAGGGATTGTTATCATTTTAAATTAGATCACTACATATATGACCTAGTGATGAGTAATACCCAAGGAAACCAAACATTTAAATGAGAAATATTCTGATTTTGTAACAGGATGTTTGGTGAGGCTATCCCTGGAGTCATTAAATACACTGCCAAAAATCTTCTTGTTCATCACACTGGAAATCCTATGGTAGCATTGCACTGCCTTTCCTCCAAAACAGCACCTGAAACTGTGTTTAGGCTTTGGAAGATGAGCTGAAACCATTATGAAAACCATGAATTAACCCAGAAAGAAAGGTGTCCAGTGAAATAGTTAAGTCCTGCAATGTGTGTATTAACATGTTCTCTCTTTTTGCATAACTCTTTTCCCTCAGAAATCTAGCACTGAAAATTAGCAGCCATCTCCCCAGCTTCTCCATTTGTCTCAAAGTACCAGCTGGATTAGTGCAGCCGGACAGTTTGTGTGCGCTGAACTTAACCATCTCTGATGCTTACAGCCCTAGTGAATTCAGGGGGATTGGGATTATGCCATGTCATCAAGACATGGCACAAAAATGGCCCTGGCTGCTAACTTGGCTAATGTATCTATCGTTTTAATATCTGACATCTTATGATGTAGACAGAACCCAACAATTAGGCATTTCACATCTCCAGCCAATGCACTGGAGGACATAGAGTATCAAGAGAAAACCCAAGTCATCCCAGGTAAACTAAGCTGAGAAGAAACAATATCAGATACATGGGGAAGACTGTGTAATGTGTGATGCTTGAAGTCTGACAGTTCTAAGCAAGGAGATACATCTTCAAATTATCCTATTATTCAGGGCTGTGGGGAGGTACCTTCATCTATACTCCTGAAGGTAGAGCGACACCTGCTTTGATTCAAAACCTGACTTTTGCAATTGCAATGCAATACCAGGAGGAGGCAGGGCTTTCTTAAATTCTTCTTTTACAGTCCAGCCTTGCGGTTCATGCCCAAGGGAATGGAAGTCAGGCTGGATGCCCTTCTTCGCTTGTTATCAGGCTGAATAGAGCTACTGCTGGGGTAATGGTGATGAGGAGGAGAGATACCGGAGGGGGACACACTCTTTCCTTTCTGTTCAACCTAATCTACTCCCCAGTAGATCATGGGCTCAGAAAGCATAGGACCTGGAAACATGTGTCTAGCCCATGCGGCAAAGGTGGTTCCTTATATTATGTCCAACAGATGGTAAAATGCATTACTAATCCTGAAAACAGTTGTCAGGATCAAGTTTTGACCTGCTGGGTGCTCTTGCAACTATGATACAGAGTCATGTCCCATATTTGCAGTGCATTTGAATATTCTTATCATAAGACTAAATATGGCTTTTCTTTTACATATCAAGGCCCCTTGACAAAGCTCTGGGTAGTGCAACCTTAGTTAAATGAAAACTGCCCTCAGCTTAGCCTTTCCAGAAAGTTTTGCAGACCACCTGAGGTATTTTAAGTGGAAATTATGTAGTCTGAATATTTCATATGACTAATTATCTTCCACAAATCCTTACCATGTCCTCAGATAGTTAGGTCTGTTGTAATTGCTCCACAGCAATTTACAGAAGGTGAGAGCGTGAGTTCACCGTTTCAAAATCCTTTCCCATCACAAATTAGTCTTCCATTCTAATAGCAATTTAGACCATTGATGGATAAGTTTTCTTCTGTAACAGTTTGAAATAACCCAGTCATTAGAAGTCAGGAGCTTATGCTGAATATAACTATGTATATATAATAATACAACTGGTGGGCTCAAAACCAACAAATAAATACACTGTACAGCAGTTCCTTACCTTATCTTTCTTCTGAGTTGTGGACACACTTAATTTTAGATTTTAGTGACAGAGACTCATCCAATTTAAACGCATGTTACCTCTGTCCAAGATTTACAGAACATGGAATGCATAGTAAATTACATTGTTTCTACTGTCTCATTAGGGGCTTCAATAATATTATTTTGTGCTGTTTATAAGGAGTGTGCAGAAGACATGGCACTTATATTTGGATTCTAATTTGCGAACTGCTTGACAGTCTTCTTTTCCCATAATGTATTCATCACAAGATATATTGGTTATGCAATAAAGTATTTTTTAATTGCTAGCTTTAGAAATATTTAAGTACCCAATTATTTTTATCTAAAAGACTATTATGGAAAAAAAAGGAAAAGTTAAAAATGGATAGGGCCATGGCTAGACAAGGATTATGAGTTGCACAGCAAGAGCACTGAGCCTTTGATGAAGTGTATAAATAATTAGTAACACACTTTAAGACATCTTTCTCTTGGTTCATAGTACCTGTGCTCATTTAATTCCAGCTGAAAATATACCCATTCATTCACAGTGAAGGACAGATAAATTGGTGACCAAGTCAATGAGAAAACTTACTCATGTTGAAGCACCCAAGGCTTCAAAGGATATTCCTTATATTTCTGAGTTTATGCACATACACAGATCAGACATTTATTCAGGTATTAGGCACCAATCTAAATTTATCCTGCCCTGGCAAAAGAACACAGGGGACATGAGATAGGCATGGACATGACGTATCCTGGACATGAGATAGATTTGGATATGACAGTGTAGCACCCATAAATATAGTCATGTGGGTATATGCAATAATTTTTAACATCCAGCTCTGAATACATGAATGATATTTAGATACATGGACAGGGGATTAATATAAACAAGTAATACTCTGTAAATTGGCTCTCCCAATTTTTCTTTTTTCAAAGTTACATGAATACCCAAGTACCCTTTTTCGTTTGTTCCACAATCATTTGTGGGACAAATTGGGGATCTTATTAATGTTTATAAATATCTCAAGTGTGGGACACAGGGGGAAATGGCCAGCCTCTTTTCAATGGTCTGTGGAGGCAGGATAAGGGACAATGGCCTCAAGTTGGAGCATAGGAAGTTCCACACCAATGTGCAGAAGAACTTTCTCACAGTGAGGGTGACAGAGCCCTGGGACAGGCCGCCCAGGGGGTTGTGGAGTCTCCTTCTCTGGAGATATTCAAGACCCAACTGGATGCCTACCTGTGCAACCTGTCCTAAGGAACCTGCTCTGTCAGAGGGGTTGGACCTGATGATCTCTCGAGGTCCCTTCCAACCTCTACCATTCTCTGATTCTGTGAATTTTGTCAGCACACATGGCTATGAGTTCAAAAATAAATTGGTGTCTTCACTGAATTTCACTAAACTGCATCTTGAAAATCTTCATAGTATTGTTTTCATGTTTGAAGCAGTACTTTGATACCTAAAGATGCAGGCAGGACACTGAATGTAAGTTCAAAATTATTATAGTCATGCATTCAAGTTCCACTAGGTCCTCAAATTACTTCAAAATTCTGGGTTTTGTGTACATATACTTCTTAGAAGGAGGAAAAGAAAAATATCTCAGGGGATGTGCCCAGACAGTTGTTTATCCACTGCAAATAGTAAATATACAGGTCGTTATAGAGCTGTTCCACATCAGTCTATTGGTTTGCAAAATTCCCCAAAATATTAAACAAATAACAAATAAATATGAAGGTAAGGAAGACTGCTTGTTAGTTTTGCTCCCTGTTGTAATGATTTACAGACCAAACCTGCAAAACATGCCCCATCAAAGTTGTTTACAAAACTAATATAAAATCAGTTCCTCTTATCAGTGTATTCCCAGTGCAAACTTTCAAAGACAGGGTTTATGATATGATATGATCATAAGATATCATATCATATCACATTATGCATTGCTGTCATCTCCATCTGTGATACTTGCTAGTGAAGTGAATTAGTCCTGTTGGGATGAAGTGGCTCCAGTAAGAGAAGTCTAAAAGTTGTCATGGAATTACTTCAATCTCAATAGCATTTTATTTTTTATCCTAACAATGTTTCTGCATGAACAAATATAGTAAAAGCTACTGTATTGTAAATACCATTAAATAGGCTTATACTTTGGATATTCCTTACATTTTCTATGCTCCTGTCTTTAAACCAACTAGATAACTGTACAGCTTTCTGACTCTTCCTACACCATCTTTCTGAAAAATACCCTTTTCTGTCTGGGGTTATACCCTTTCTCACTGGGTTGTCCTCTATCTTGATTACAAAAACATTGCCAACTTAGTCCATCTAAAAAAGGTGAAAGAGTAACCACACCTTACTGTTCCTCAGAGGACAATGCTAAATGCTTGTCTTTCCTTATATTTTTGTCTTAAAATATACTGAAGAGCTGTATAGACCTGACCTAACACCATGCCTTAATGTTAAGTAGGTAAAGAAATCTATCTACTTTCTTTCATGCTTACTTTGTTATCTCTCTTGTACTTGACAGTCTTCATATGAATGTCATTACAAGATCCTCTGTAACATTTTTGGAGGTTTTTGGAAAAGGTGCAAACACAACAGAGCAAGGAGATAGAAGATAGAAATGTTAAGCCTTCTTGGTAAGAAGGCTCAGGCAACATGTTTTTGAAGAAGATATACATCGAATTAACTGTCAGTCAAGTATGTAGTAGGGCCATATGAAAAGTCTAATTTTTCTGCACCAAGGGGAAAAAAGCCCTATGTGAAACAACTATAATTTACCTTTTAAATGTATGTAGAGAGGTAATCTTAAAATAATATTTTAATTAAGCCTGTCAACTGTTTTTCGTTTGGCTTGCTTTTACAAATAATGAAGTCTGGGCATAATCAGTGGTTGATGCAGGCTATATTATGGCTCATCATATAGGGCCAAACTGTATCACCTTACCACTGGTGGAAGCTCAATGTCTGAAATAGTAAGTGTTTGGCCATTGAAGGTAGTGTGGTGTGCGATGTGACTCCATCTTTTCCTTTGAGGGACCATAAACACTTTGGCAAAGCTATCAAAGCTTTTTGGTTAGTGATAAGCCTGGCAATGCTGACTTTTCTGTTCCACTGCTCCATACAGCTAGAACTGTCCGGCTGGGTGTTTGCAGCTGGGAGACCACAGCCCCCTTGTCCAGTGACCTTGCATGCTGGAGTCCATCAACCTGATGATATGCAGGCTGCTGACCAGGACTGCTAGCTATGCAGATTGACAAAGTGTCAATGTAACTGTGACTAGCACTGCCATCACAGAGAGGTGACAATCCCTTGATCTCTGCATTTAGAGGAACTCCACGCTCTATGTGGTTCATAGTTACAGCTTGCGTGCTTGGTCCTTCCTTCAGACATGTGCCTACCAAGCAACCTGACGTTCTAAACATGTCGGTCAAGCCAACATGTACAAATGGACATTTCTCTATGGTCCCTACATAACCTTTCCAGGTTCAGAGATGATAGCATTGCAGCATTCATTGAACTCAGGAGAGATGCATTAGTTTGCCGCAGACTCACTATCCTCAGTCTCCTCAATAGGAGAAATACTTTTTTTTAGGCTGCATCTCCACACACTACTATCCTCCATCAGAAAGTATGCTGCAACATGGATTTGCTGTGACACTTCTGGTTGTTTTTTTTCTGCATGTTTTGGGGGGAGAAAAAGCTTTACGACTTTGTAAAGGATTATCTTTTATGGTAACTGTAAAATTGTATGTTTGTTTCCTTTGGAACTTACTGACCAGCACTTTCAATCTGAGGTCTCCAGTGATCTTGGCTACACGTATTCAACAAGTTTTCATGAGACCTATGTAGCAGTTCTGAGCCCAGCCAGCCAAACTCACTGTGAAATGTTTCTGTAGTGGGTGATAGTTTCTGTAGTGGGGATTTCTTCCCCTCTCCTCTGCCCTGGTGAGACCACACCTGGAATATTGTGTCGAGTGCTGAGCCCCTAAGTTCAAGGACATAGAACTTCTTGAAAGAATCCAGTGCAAGGCCACAGGGATGATTAAGGGAGTGAGGAACCTTCTTTATGAGGAGAGGCTGAGGGTGCTGGGCCTCTGTAGCTTGGAGAAGAGACTGAGGGGTGACCTTATTAATGTTTATAAATATTTAAAGGGTGAGAGTCAGGAGGACAGAGCCAGGCACTTCTCAGTGATGGCCAGTGATAGGACAAGGGGCAATGGGTGCAAGCTCGAGTGTAGGAAGTTCCATGTGAGTGTAAGGAGAAACTTTTTCACTGTGAGGGTGACAGAGCACTGGAACAGGCTGCCCAGAGAGGCTGTGGAGTCTCATTCTCTGGATTCATTCAAAACCTGACTGGATGTGTTCCAGTGTGATTTAGTCTAGGTGATCCTGCTCTGGCAGGGGATTTAGACTAAATGGTCTTTTGAGGTCTCTTCCAATTCATAACGTTCTGTGATTCAATAACTTTCAGGAACTTCCATTGTAACATGTTGGCTCTTTAGTGGCTCCAAATTTTCCTGTGATTTATAATGACTGGGACAATGTAGAGAGAGACTAAGAATTCTTAGTGTTGATCTGAAATTCCTGCATCACAGTGTTTGAGTGTATGAAATCTCAGTTGCTTTCAGGACCTGAGACAGATTTCGTCCAGTTCAGGGAAGTAAGGTGTAACATAGGTGGTTCTTAGTCAAAGAGGAGAGTCTGTGAGCCATGTAATCAGTGAAAAATGAGGAATCAGTAGAGTCCAAAGCCGAGCTTTGGTAAGGGAAGGGGAGTAAGAAAGTGACTGATAGGTAGTGCAGTCCTTTAAAAGCCAGAAAATCTGAGGTATTCAGGGAAAGAAGAGCTGACAATACCTTAATATCAAATGTAAGACTGGTTGAATGTGAAGAAAGTTGGTTGAAAGTTTGAAAAAAAACATAGTAACCAGTAGAAAGATCTTAGAATTACAGGAAAGCACCATCCACTTACCAAGAATAACTGAATACTATAAGAAAAGTCATAGTCCCTGAGTTTATAAGGAGATCTTGGTCAGTGAAAACTGAAGAGTCCAGAATACTGTCTAAGAGGAAGCAGGACTCTAAATCAGATGTAGAGAGTGGAGGTTTGCTTCTCAGCATGAGGATTCAATGGGAGCTGCTGGCTGTGCAGTTCAAAATGGAGCTGACTTGTCTAGAATGTCACTCAAAGAAACACACATCAAATGCTAATATTAATTTAAAATCCTATTCCTATTCCTTCTTAACCCCCCAAAAAATTGTTCTGAATTGTTCATTTAGGCCTTTTTTTAACAGTGAGCTTTGGGAGATACTTTCATCCAACAATAGATTTTGTACTTAATTAAAATAAGAATATATTTTTAAACATTCACCTGATGATAACCCTTAATATATTCCAGTGCCCTGAACATACTGTTAAACTAAACTTGCAGAAAATTTGAATTTCAAAGGGAAAAATGCTATGTATTGTGATTACTCATGAACCAAGAGGGTCAGACACAGCTTTACCATATGTAGAATTTAGAAAACCTCAAGTATATAACGCCGCTGGGATTTGATAAATTCCAAGGGTATCAAATAAGGGGTCTCCTTGTTCAACAATTATAGTGCCTCTTTAAATTTCTTATATGCTTCTAAATTATCGTTTTGAGGGAATTTAACACTGTCGGATAAGCAAAGTGCACTTTTCTTGCTGTTACCAAGAAGCCACTTATTGGTTGTATAGCCCCAGAAATAATTAAAGGGTTTAGGTTAAAGAAAATTATGTACTTTACATTGTATACTCATGTAGGTTTGTTGGGGTTTTTTTCCAAAGTGTTTGAAGGGAAAAATGAAAAAAACCCTAGCCTCCCAAAAACCCACCACACCAAGATGAATTTTACCAGTTATGCACATTGAGACTATATGCTACCCCTGGCAAATTAAAAAAGACAACTCCTGAAAGGCAACTTGTGGAAAAGTTCCTATTAAAACTTACCCTCAAACAGTGATGATTGCATGGATCATACATGACAATGAAGATTTCTTTTCTTGAATTTTTTTGTTGTATTTTACCTCCATAATTAGGAATCTGTGTATTTGTAGTTCAAGTGAAAGCTGTGTTAGGCTTCTGCAAGAAAAAAGTACATTTCCATTTGGAATTTAATTTTAGCACTTGTAACAGATTTTATTTTTTCCTTGGAAATATATTTTTATTGCATAAGATATGTGGCATAAAATTCACCCTTGGTTTATCTTTAAAAAATTTACAATAGTCCATAAATACTTCAGGTACTTTATGTGTTAAGTATTGAATGGATTGATTAGCTAGCCAGTTGGACACATAATTAAGATCTCAAGGTCCCATTTTAAGCTTGAGTATAACAGCCAATGAGAAGTGATGTGGCTGCTTTGGGATGAGCAAAGCTTTTAAACGTATACCCTTCAACCCACACAGCAGTCTCCCTTTCTTCACAAAACCATGTTCTTGTCCATAATTTTAAGGGCCTTTGTAAACTGTGTAAGCAGCGGGACCTTTGGTTCAGCAGCAGTGATTTTTCCTGTTAAATGTGTAATTCACCAAACGGAAGGACAGACACCTTGGAGACATCATTATTCTTCACCTATCTGTCAGAAACTACAGAGGATCTGGCTGGTTCAGTTGCAATCCTTTTATCTTCAGCCTGATTTCTACAATTTTTTTTTTTCAAATAGATCCAGAATGTATTCATCACACCATGAAGCAAGAATTTCAGCCCGAGCATCTCCAGTTATATAAGTTCTGAGCTGAGTAAACCAATTTCCCCTGATTTCAGTCATGTGAAGCCGTGGGTGGAAAGGTCACTCTCATTAGTGGGGAGAGATGCTGCTGCCCTGGTGGCCAACTGCCTTTGCACCCTTTCAGTTATTGATCTGGGAACATACAGACACAGACAATGGCTGCAGGGCAAAGCTCGGCTCTCTCTTCTTGAGGCTCTCCTAGGAAAGCTACCAAAGGTTTTCTTCCACACTCTGGATCTCTGCTATGAGTAATTAAGGTTAGGCAGGTGAAATAACTAAAAGCAAAACATTCAGATTACTTATTCCTTTCAGGACAACACATCCAGGGAAAATTTTCTTGGCATAGCGGATTTCTGTCAGGTTGGTGTGACTCGACCTTTCGTTTTCAGAAAGAAAAACCTTTCCGCTACCAAAGCCATGAAAATGTTTGATATCCTCCATTTCCTTGTGTGGTCCCTGTTCCTGACCTTCTATGGCTGATTCAGAGCCAATGCAGGATTGAGAGCATAATCCTCCAAAAAGTGCTGGGACAGCGGATGTCATTTGGTCCAGAGGGGTCATCCTAGTCTCTGGGATTTCGCCAGCGGAAATAATTGATGTAAATAAAAACAATGAAACTGGGGAACATCTTGACATCCAAAGAAAAATTAGTTCAGAACAGAAGCTAAGCGTAAAGCGTTGTCAAATTGTGAAAACTGAAGTGTGCAGTAATGGTGTAGGGTTTTTTTTAACCAGCATAAATTTGCATTGCAGAAATGCGTCTGCGTTTTTAGGTTGTCTAAAACACAGGATCACTATAGAGTGGGTGAGGGAGGAGGGAGAGGGAAAGCAGGTGATACTGCATTTTGGGAAACTTTCAGGTAATTTTTGAGTTAATTTCCTCAGATCATCTGGTCAGACAGCCTGTATACTAGTATTGACACTCAGATTTAACTGTTTTCACCTGTTAGGTTGAAGATAGGTGACTGATGCTCCTCCAAGGGTAGGAATGGAAAAAAGAACAGTTGCTTGAGAAACTCTGTTCTTCCTGTGTAAGCCTGCCTAATCCTTACTGCTGCTGACTACTGCAGTTCACAGTACAATGCAGAAAGAAGACCCTGACAGGAGAAATTATCCTCCCAGGTAGTACAGAGGTCTATGCGCAACAAGCAACTGCAAGCAGCCATCCTGTTTCCTCGGAGATTTCCATGGCTTGTCTGGGGCAGGCAGTCTTGGAAACAAATGTTTTGTTCTCAACCCAGACTCTCAGGTTAAGCTCCTGCATGGCAAAACACAGCGTCAAATGATCTGCGCACATTACACACTCTGCTGGAAAGAACAATTTGAAATTGAAATAATATAATATGGCAAGTGTCCCAACCTTCAAAATGTTCCATTCCATCCCATTCTAATTTGGGTAAAGTGCTATCAGTAAGAAGGTGGGTACACACAAAAGAAGTAGAAGCAACAGCAGTGTGGGTATTGACCTATGACTCCGTCCTCCCACAGGATGCCAGGCCATACTCATCGTGTTTTCAGGTCAAATCAGGTTATTCCTCTACTTTATTGATGGACAAATACGTGTTTGCTACTTATCTTGGGACGTACACAGGATCAAACTGAAGGCCAAATAGATAGAAGCCACTGACAGCAATATCTTAAAAGCACTTTTGTTTACTTGCATTTATTCTTATATAAATACTTTTAATGCAATTTTTGAAGGTTTCTTTAGTACTGATTTATATTTTTTTTCCTGTCACTTATTCTTCCCTTTTCTCACCTTTTATTTCCCTTGAGGTTGGGAGGGGTTCTGGTAGAGAAGGGGGGCTGTAGGGGTGGCTTCTGCAAGAAACAGTGAGAAGCGCTCTGCAGGCCCCAAAGAGTAAACACTGGCTGACTCGAGGCTGGAGTCATTCCTGACCAAGGCTGAGCCCATCAATGATGGTCACAGCGCCTCTGGGAATCACAATTAGGAGAAAAAAACCATAAACAGCTGCTTTTTGCCACCAGAGAAGAGAGTGAGAAGATGTAAGAAACTGTGCAAGCACAAAGGTAAGTGAAGGGGGAGCAGGAGGTCCCCCAGGTGCTGGAGAGAAAGATGTCCCAGCAACCTCCCCCCTGCTCCCATCATGGCTGAGAAGGAAAACAACTCGTGAGGAACTGACTGAGACTCCCATTCCCTGCCCCACCCTGTGCCACTATGGGGGTGAAGAAGAAAGCAAAATCATGACTAAAGTGAAGTCTGCTAAGAAGGAAAGGGTAGGACAAGGTCCTTTAAGATCTGGCTGCGCTTCTCATTCTCTGACTGGTTTCACTGGATGTGCAGTTTACCGTAGTAAGTTAGATGGTTTTCCTTCTTTTATTCTGTGTTGTCTGTTTTGCCCGTGATGCTGATTGTGGAATGATCTCTCCCTGTCCTTATCTGGACTCCTAAGCCTCTCTAATATGTATTTTCTCCCCTGTCCAGCTAAAAGTGGAGTGATACAGTGACTTTGGTAGGCATCTGGCCTCCAGCCAGGGTTAAACCAACCCAGGAGCTTTCCATAATAGGTGCCTTGAGCGGATCAGCATCTTATTCTGTTGTCATACAGTGGCAAGGTTGCATGTTATAACGCAGAATTTCCATTTGTTCATTCTGGTCTGGGTTTGACAAGAATGTACAGGAAAACGTTAAGATACATAAAAGTTTGTTCCACTGAGAACTGACATTCACTTTTGAAAGTATTTCCTAAAGGGGCTATTCTTTTTTAAAGAGAAACCAATGTCAGAGTTGTGTGAATGAAAGAATGAGCTCTCAAAAATGATTGATGGTGCTGTCTTACTTCTCTTGATTGATTAGTGCTTTGGTTCTGAAACTTTGGCCCACAGACCATCTGTGTCCTGCAGAGGGCTTGCTACTGGAATCTTAAGAGAGGAGATAGATCCCATGATGATGGCTTCTCTGCTTGATTCCTGCTGTTAAATCATCTTAAAAGCAGTTAAAAATTCATGAAACATTTTACTAATCAGACTTCTTCTAGGAATGCAATTCTAAGTGGGAAGATTATTTTTGCTTCTGAAGCTTCTGAACCCTTTTTAATATACATAAATAATAATTAATAACTTATTTACAAAGCCCCATTGGCATGACTGAGGTGCTTAGGGTACTATACAACATCATCAAAACAGAATCAAAATCAAACCAAATGAACAAAAGTTCACCCTCGTTAGAGTTGAGCCGAACACAAGAAATATTGCAGACAAGATAACAGGGTCTGCTTCTCTAATCATGCAGTCTCGACATTTATACTTTTTAAATGATGCTGCAGTTTGAAATACATCAGCACAAACCTGAAATCACTTACAAATAAAAGTGAAATCCCTTTTTCCTTCCACAAAGTTACTTTCATTTCACATATCCTGACATGTTTTCCCGGCTCACCGATTTCAGACATTAAGCATAAACCACCAAGCCTGTAAGGTATTCTGTAGTGCCAAGGCCGTGCATGGTGCCCCTTACAGTCTTCCCCAAACAAATAGGCAGGAAATCAGATGTTCCAGGATCTGTGCAGTAAATGTTTCAAATGTGGCCTACTAAGTACTGGGGGAAGTTATAAAGCAAGGACTTTGGCCTTCCCTACCTTTTTGCAAGTGAGGGCTGTGGGGCAAAGTTCCTATTTCAGCAAGGGAAAAATCATATTGGTATAGAGTCATAACCCTATGAATTTCTGTACCACCTGTCCCAAACCTAGGTAAAAAAGACCTACAGATTAATACATAACTGTGTATATATTTAATCACTGGAATTCACTTAGAGGAACACTTTTAAAAGTTCCATCTGATTCAGACTGCAGGTAAATGTCAGTTACTTTTTTTCTACAGTATTGCCAAGTACCAGTTCCACAATACAGACTTTTAAATATGTAATCTGGCAGTACAAAACAAGTGAATTTGTACTCCCTTCCCATCAGGCACCAGCCAAACTGTCACTCTTTACAAATAGGTTAAATAGGTTATGGAAGATAAATACAGGAGGTAAAAATAATGGAAAATGTATAGTGAATGTTAGGCTGTCATTAGCAGCAGCTGTTTCTGATAAAGGCTCAACTCTTAAACTATTGAAACAGGGAAAACAGATTAAAGCTGTTGCTTTGATGCCTTAATACAGTATCTATTTAATTTGAGATTACATAGTTCATGAGGCATAAATCCCCAAATATTTTCATAAAATCCTTTAACAGCCTTCAAAAATATTACAGTGTAATTTGTAGAATTCACTCTCATGACTCTGGTTTTAGAGTTACACCAATGCATAGATGATTTGAGAGAGCAAAGAGCTGAGCCTGGTTTTGGATTTGTATCTCAAGGCACAACATTTGCTTTAAGCAATAGATTTCAAGGAAGCTCAGCTGGAATCGAGGACAAGTATTAATGGTGGAAGTTCAAAGGCACGGGTGGGAGCAGCAAGGATGCAGAGGCACGTGCTCCACTAATGTGCAGTGAAACTGATGAGGGGATGTGCACTCCTGTCCCTCTGTATGTTGAAAATATCTATCCCAATATATCATCTGACTAATTAAACAGTGCTTCACTCAGAGGAGTCTGCACTGGATTGGATTTGAATATAGAGCCCAGACTCAGGGTCCATTAAAATCCCATAAGAAAACACTGCAGAATTTCAGCTTTTACACTGTTACAATGCAAATACCACATTCACTCCCCAGCTACCAAAATGCCAGCAGACACAGACCCAAGGCAGGAGAATGCTGTTTTCCTGACCCACCTTGTTTCCAAGAAAAGTGATGCTAAGCACTTCACAGAATTCATCCTTTTAGAAAAAAACCCCAACCCAAACAAACAAAACAAAAACCTAACCTTCTAAAACCTCTTTCACTGTGCATTGTGGCTGGCATTGCTGCGGTATAGCCTGACCTCTGATGCTTGGGAATGCTGCTGTTCTGGCCTATATCCGAGAACATTTAGATGTATGGGAGGAAAAGAGGGAGAATTCTTTTGAATTGCCTATTAGTTTGTATAAATGCTTCCCCAAAGCAGTAAAAGAAATTGCAGTATCAGCAGAATTCACATATAAGTAAGTAAAAAGCCACTAGGTAGGAAAAGCTAGTCAACAACAGCATAAAACACATGGTCAAGTATTTATGTCCTCTAAAATCTGTTTCTGCCACCTTTTATTGCATATAGTTTTCTCCAGAAATTAAAAAAAAAGAAAAAGCCCAAACAAAACCAACAAAAAACAGCTGTTTCCTTTATTGTAATTTATTATACCAACATGACATGAAACATTACAAGTTCAATTGTTAATCACCTTCCCCTCCACCCCCCTCCCCAGTTGTTTTTTTCCTTCCAGAACCCCGTGCCTGAGTAAAAATTGTCATTAACCTCTGACAGCTTTGAAAATTGTCTTTGGACTAACACAAAACAAAGCAATTTGCTACGTCCAATCATCTTACATAAGTTCAAATCAAGTCAAAGTTTATGTACAGTAGATTTAAGCAAAGATCATGGGGATCTATGCATTGTACTGTACAATCTTCATTACTTTCTTGTGTGAAATGTGTTAATGCAAGTCTGGTTCATTGCACAAGGTTATTCAATGTTCTTAGTTCCTTGAATTAGTTTCTAAGCCGCCAAAGCAATAAAAACATTATAATAACCCCCCACAACAAACAGACAAAGAGCCAACCCTAAACCCTAAAAACCTACATCCTTGTTATGCAAGTCTCCCTGCTCACTAACGTCCAGCTAAACATCTCCTTGGAACAATAGAAATGGGATTGCAGAAAGTTAAGTACATGAAAAGAGGCAACAAGGCTAATGATTGTTTTGCCCAGTGGAAAACTCTCCAAATTGTGTTATTTCAGCTCCTATAAACATCCAAATAGGATTTTCATGCTGCATTGGAAAATTCCACAGCAGCTACTCACAGTATATTTTAGATGTAATTCATTCCCTCCTCCCTTTCTTTTATGCCTGGTCATTTCTTGTGTATAAACATGATGCAGAGTTTACCAAAACATTCAGTAATTGAGAGAATCAAGCAGTTGTAAAGCCTACATCATGACAAAGCTCAGGGCAATACTAAATTTTGCCCTGCTCATGATCACTTTAATGCTGCCTGTATATGCATAAGTCACAGACAGCCAACAGGATGTACCAGACAAATGTAAGGCCATTTTTAGTTTCCACGGTATTACTGAAATCAGTGGAGCATGAAGACAAGTGAAAACAGAGAAAAAAGATGTCCTTCCCATTTCTGTAGCAACATCAAGCTACAATTGTATGTTGGTTTTCAAAATATGCAATATGTCTGGCTGGCTACTTTGTTTATAAGTGTATTTGTTTGCTTTTATGTGCTTAATACAATTTAGGAAAACCCAGAGAGATTACTTAGATGCCTTCCACTTGAAGCACTGAAAGAATAAACCCTTGTCCCCAACAAGGTAACACAAAAAGATAATATTTAGGAGATAGTCTCCCTGTGGGCTGCCTTGGCACAGTCAGCTGCATCTTTACCTTCATCCATGAACCCCTCCAGTTCTGTTGACAAACAGAGAACAGCAGACTTGAGTATATTTGAAACTCCTGCCTCCCATTCAGAGTTCAGTCACTTCGTCCAGTTGGGACACAGCCATTTTAGTTGTCTTCTGAGGCCATACATCAAACTAGGCAGAATAGATCTATTTAAATCACAAGTTTCACAGGGCATAATGATGCTCGTATTTTGGACTGGGACATTTCCTAGGGAAGAGGAGATTCAAAGTCTGCAGCTCCCATTGTAGGATGAATCCATCCTATTCAGTACCCGAGTATTGAATATCTCGGTTGCTTTGCAGTGAAAAGTTCGCAAGCTGTTTCTAGCTAATGCAGAACTGAAAGCTATTACTGCTTCTAAAGAGGTGCTAGGCACCAGCCTGGATTCATTTGCTTTCAGATAAAACGTCTTTGTCTCCTAGGGTGGAATCCTACACAAAGGATTCATGAGATGCTGAGGATTAAAACTATTGAGGATTCAAACAGATCAGTGTTAAAATTGAACGCATTTTAAAAGGGGTCTTTACCTGTCCTACTTTCAGTGTGTAGCAAATAATAAAATCAATGTGTGTCATTTAGTACTTCCGTGCCTCTGTTTCCCCACAGAGGATGCAGCCAAATTCTTCAGCTGCTGTGGTACAGCATAGATTGTGCAGCCCTTTCTTGCCAGACTTCAGGAGAACTTCTCAAGGTGACTGCCCTCATCTGTACAGTCAGAGTTTTCACAATCAGGCTCCTGGAATGACAGCCAACATATTACTGTCCGTGCAATATATTAAAATGCTGATGCTGCAGAAAGAAATAAGGGTAGAAGGTTCTGGATTCATGGACTCATTCAAAAGCAATACAAAATAAGTAGAGAAAATGACTATGTGGTACCTAAGCACAGTGGTGCCCATACTGAGAAAAGAGAGAGACTGTTTCTTTGCACTGATTTAGAGGGAGGTTGCCAAGGCACATCCAGTAAATTACTATTGTTCAGAGTCATCTGAACACAGATGTATAAAAGCTGAGTTTGATATACAGGAGAAACACTCAACTGATCGTTATATAATAATAATTGACTGCAGCGGAATGGACTTTCTGTGGAAACTGGGGCTGTATTTTGAGTTGAGGAAAGTGTTTTACATTGTGCAGCGAAGCCTCGGGCTTTACTTTGTCGGAATTTACTTTTCCAGATGGCTCAGAATGCTGCCTGTCCTTGTAGCCTCTTCAGGGGGTAGGCATTAGGCTACAAGTGCTGCAGAGACGCACAACTCAAAAGTTTCATAAGAAACATGGCTGGGAGGAGGAGAATCAGAGCCTGCTCAAGAGTCTGCAAGCAGCTAAAAATTAATCTGAAGAGGGATATTGTGCCAGTGAAAGTAAAGAGGGAGCATGTGCAAAGCAGCTGAAACAATTACATTTTTTTGCTTCCTAGCTAGCTTGATGTTAAATTCAAACACAGAGCATTATTTTTAGCACTAGAAAACCCAAGCAAAATGCTTCAGGCAACTGCTATCTTCAGTCTTGAATAAACATTTGGGGTTTTTCAGTTTGATGCTTAATTCTCAAAATGCAGCACTTCATTATTTTCCTTCCTTTTTCCTTTCCCCCTCTCTTCCCTCCTTTCTCCTGTCCTTTTCACACTTTCTGGAACTAGCAGTTTTTAAGAGAAGGAGCTGCCCTTGAACCATTTCCTAACTCAAAGGTGTCTATTTTTGCTGGCCTAATGTTTGATGCACTAGATTCTCTGTTTGAAAGCTAAGCTGGATTTCCCTTCTGCAGGAAAATATTCCTTGCAGGAGAAAAGAAGATGGAGATGGGAGGGTATGACATGTATAGAGCTTTAATTTTGTTTGCCTCTTTCTCCTTCACACTCAGAGCTGCTCAGTTCTAATAGCTACAGCCTTTTGACGAAGCAGTACTTTACTTACCCCTTGAGGCAAAGATGAATGAAGAAAGACGACCAACCGGTATATTTATATTCCTTCTCTGCTCCTTACTGGCATATTCTAAATAATATAAACTGAGTCAGTTGATTTTGGAGCCAACCATAGATCACAAGAGGTTGCTGTGGATAGCGTCACGTATCCAGGTTTCTGGGACATAGTGTCATCCAGCCCCCGTTCTGGATTGTTGCCACAATCAAACACCACCATGGGTTAACACTGAAGAAATTGAAGAAAGAATTTATTCCATTGGAACTGATGATGCCTGGTTAGAAAACTATCTACAAGGAGTACTGAGGAGAATGCAGCTGATATGTCCTATGACCCCTGGATGTCAGATATGCGGACTGTGCAGTCTGATGGACTTCAGGATAGATGACTTTCTAGCATGTCACTAGCTTGATACCTGACACAGAGATAGCTTTTTCATCCAATACTTCACATGAGGTGGTGGAGTTCACGACATTGGATATTTTCAATGTTCCTTACAACAGTCAGTTAGAAGCCTTGTTATGTGACATCAGATTTCCACAAAATGAGAAGCAATACTCCCCCTTTTCACTGATGGTACTGTCATACTGTGGGAAAGTGTTGGATGTGGAAGGCTGCTGTATGGAGCCATACATGATGAGTCACAGAAACTGATGAGGAAGGTGAATTGAGCCACCTTGCGGAATTGAAAACAATCCATCTGGCTTTAGACATAGATGACTGAGAAATGTGGCTGATGATCCACCTCTGTGTAGACTCATGGATTGTGGCAAATGTCCTGTGGGGTCACTGCAACAATGGAAACAGAGCAACTGGAAACTCAGTAGCAAACCCATCTGGGCTAGCCCATTGTGGCAAGATACTGCTGGCCGGCTAGAGAATCATAGAACTATTTGGGATCATCTAGTTCCAACCCCCCTGCTATGGGAGTGACACCCTCCACTAGACCAGGTTGCTGAAAGACCCATCCACTGGGGCCTTGAACACTGCCAGAGAGGGGGCAGCAACAACTTGTCTCAGCAACCTGTGCCAGTGCCTCACCACCCTTGTAGTGAAGATTTCCTTCATAATATCTAATTTAAATCTACCATTTTTTCATTTAAAGCCATTACCCCTTGTCATATCACTACATTCTCTGACAAAGACTCCCTCTCCATATTTCCTGTAGGCCGCCTTCAGATACTGGAAAGCAGCTGGAAGACCTCCTCTGAGACTTCACTTTTCCAGGCAGAACAAGCCCAACTTCACAGCCTGTGTTCACAGGAGATGAGCTCTAGCCCTCTGATAATCTCTGTGGCCCTTCACTGGACCTGCTCCAATAGCTCCATGTCTTTCCTCTACTGGGGACTCCAGAGCTGGATGCAGTACTCTAAGTGGGTTCTCACCAGAGCAGAGTATAGGGGCAGAATCACATGCCTCAACCTGCTGACCACACTGTTTTTGATGCACCCCAGGACATGGTTGGCTTTCTGGGCTGCAAGGATGCATTGCTAGCTCATGTTGAGCTTTACATTATTTAACATTCCAAAGTCCTTCTGCTCAGGGCTGCTCTCAATCCATTCTCCACCCAGCCCGGTTATGTTTGGGATTGTGTGGACCCATGTGCAGGACCTTGCACCCTTGCACTCAGCCTTATTCGCATGGGCCCACCTTTCAACCATGTCAAGGTCCCTCTGGATGGCATTCCTTCCACTGACAGCATCAACACATCTTATGTCATTAGCAAACTTGCTTGATCCCATTCTCCATGTTTCCCACAAAGATGCTCACTTTAATCCTGACCCATAAGCTTGCGGTTGGCTCCTTACCCATCTTTACCCATCCCTAGATGGAGCTCCATGCACTCCATCCAGTCATTGACATACAGGGCAACTCTCCCACCTTATCTCCCTTGCCTGTCTTTCCTGAAGAGCCTGCATCCTCCCATCCCAACACTCCAGTCATAGCCATCCCACCATATCTCCATCATCCCAACAAGATAACAGCCCCGCAGGGATGCACATGTCATTAAATCCTTTTTTCTTTAAATCCTCATGCTACATGCGTTTGCATAGAGGCATTGCAATGAGGGTGACTGACTGGCTGGAGTGGTTGAAATTCCTTTTGAGTACTTTACCTGTGTTTCCCTGTTGGTTCCTATTACCTCAGAAGCCATCTGAGATATGCCTTCTTGGATCATCTCAGTCAGACTTCAGGTGCACTGCAGTGTGTCCAGCATGTCCCCAAAAAAGAGGATGAGGGGACTTGCTTGCCTACATCCCTCCAAACTTGGCATGTCATCTCACATCTTGTTGCAGCCTGATATTATCTCCCTCCTGCTTTGAGCCTAGTTTAAAGCTCTGTCAATGAGGCCTGCTAGCTCCTGGCAAAGACCCTTTTTCCCCTTTGAGAAAGGTGAATCCCATCTGAATTCATCAAGCTTGGTGCTGTGTATGCCATCCCATTGCGAAAAAATCAGTAGTGTTAGTATTATCTTCCTTTTCTGTCATATTAAACTTTTTTTATCTCAACCCACAAGTTTTACTTCTCTTTTCCCCTGATTCTGTCCCTCATAGCACTGGGGGAGGGTGAACAAACTGCTGTGGGGTTGTTTTAGGTGCCTTCCAGGTTAAACCACAACACAGTGGGACTGCAAACTAATATACAGGATAACACAATCATGCTTTGTAACTCTAACCATGGTTCCAATAGACCCAGAAAGGAATTATAATGAAAAGTAGAAGGGATGAAAATAAACTTGATCTTGGTTCAGACTGGGCTAGTAGAAAAGAAAAAAAGAGAAGGAAAACACAATTCTTGCTTATATAAATAGCACCTGCTTTGACAAATTTTGTATGCCTATATTTTCTGAATTAGCATGCTTTCAAAGTGCCACATAAATGACAGCATTGACAAAAAATAATACAGACTGTTGCTATATATGTTTATAAACTTTAAGCTTTGCAAGCAAAGAAGTTTTAAATTCATCCAGTAATTCTCGACCTAAGCAAATTTGTTTGGTCTTAGCCTCAGGACTTAACTCCTTCAGCAATAGTAAAAGACACAAATATTTGCTTATTGATGCTCAAACAGTTGTCAGCAGCAGCATTAATGGCACACTCCAGATGCTGATACTGGGTCCAATACCAGATCATAAAATCATGTGAGTTGGAAGGGACCTTAAAGATCATTTAGTTCCAACCCCCCTTCCATGTACAGGGACACCCACCACTAGACCAGGTTGCCCAAAGCCCCATCCAGCCTGGCCTCACATCCAACCATCTCACATCCAGAGGTGGGGCATATGCAGCTTTTCTGGGCAACCTGTTGCAGTGTCTCACCACCCTCATCAATTTTCAGTAATGACCTGATCATTTTCACTGAGTGCACCTTCAACAAGTTTAAAGACAGTAAAAAACTGGGAGGAGTGGCTGATGCCCCAGGGTGTCATGTTGCCATCTACAGTTACCTTTACAGGCTGAAGTGATGGGCTGACAGGAACACCATGAAGTTCAACAAGGAGAAGTGCAGTCATGTGCCTGAGGAAGCACAACCTCAGGCACCAGTGCATGCTGTGGGCCACACAGCTGGAAAGCAGCTTGACAGAAAAGGCCCTGGGGATCCTGATGTAAAACAAATTGAACATGAGCCAGCAATGCACCCTTGCTGCAAAGACGGCAGGTAGTATTCTAGGTTGATAGGCAAAGCAATGTCAGTAGGTGGACAGATATGACTCTTTCCCTATATTCAGCACTGGTGAGGCCACACCTGGAGTGCTGGGTCCAGGTCTGGACTCCCCAGAACAAGAGAGACATGGACATACTGGGGAGGGTCCAGTGAATGACCACAAAAGGGATTAAGGGATTGCAGTATCTGACATACAAGGAGACACTGAGAGAGCTGGAACTGCTCAGCCTGGAGAAGAGAAGGCTCAGGGGGATCTTATCAGCATATATAAATACATGCTGGGAGGGAATGAAGACGAGCAAATAAGACTCTTCTCAAGTGTGCTTGGTGACAGGACAAGAGGCAATGAACACAAATTGAAACACAGGAAATTCCACCTTAATGTATGAAAATACTTTTAAAAAAAATTATGGGTATGGCCAAACATTGGCACTGAGAGGCTTTGGAGTCTTCATCCTTGGAGATATCCAAAACCTAACTGGACATGGTCCTGAGACACCTGCTATTGCTGACTCTGCTTGCAAGGAGCAGTTGCACTAAACAATTTCAAGAGATCCCTTTCATACTTCTGTGATTGTGTGATATGTTTTACACTACATCAGCAATATAGCAGCAGTACTCTTTCAACCAATTTGCACTTGTATTTCTGATGTATAGGCAAATTACAGACAGATATATTGCTCATAGTATTCAAGTTCATAATTCTCTAGTGGCCTTCGGGACATGGGCAACTGTAACCACATTTAGTCATTAAAATTCTTTACCTTTGATAATCCAGAATCAAGATTTCATTTTTTGTGCAGGATAGCACTGAAAGACTCACAGTTGGAAATGCCTCAGCAGGATGGGTTTAAACAAGCTCTTTCCTTAGTAAAACAATCACAGCAACTAACATACCAGTTATTTGGCTGAGGGATGTCCATCCAGGATTTTCAAAGATGTTCACATGATGAACATCACTATTATTCTGCTATTTTTTACAAGACCTAAAGTAAATACAACTATAAAGCCTATAACAATCCTCTGTCTTGATCACACACTTGAAAATGAGCAGGGCTGAGAACCATACCTGGCTAATGCTGAAGCATGAGGAGTGGGAGATGGGGAACACAAGCCCATTTGTGGCACCTGGCTAATTTCCTAAGCATCTAAATCCATTTGAAAATATGGTCATGACCTACTAAGAAAAGTGAAAAAAACGAGAATAACTATATGCAAAATATTTATAAAATTAGGGCAAGATGTTCATAGGCAGTGTTTACAAAAATTCTTTATAAAGACAACTCATTCAAAGTTTTGCTCATCAAGTCAAGACAAGAGTGTTGCAGGTTACTGTCCTATTGAACCAAACCAGATGGGATTACTGCAATTCCAACGACTGAAATGACATTTGGCTCTTCTCTCTAATCCCTCTTTCTCTGACATTAATGCAAGAGTCATTGTAATAGGTAGGCTTGTTAGGGAGAACTCAATAGTAATAAAAAAATACAAAAATTGCTGTTCTTGTATTCCTCTTGTTGTTGAAGAAGAAAATTATACTGTAAATTAAATCTGATTTTATGACATTTTGCATGCATATAGATCTTCATACGAACTCAGGGGAGCACACTTTATTTGAGCTCTGTAGTCCTTATACTTTTTAATTAATTTTTCTTTGTAATTCAGAATAAGTTTCTAATGGATTCATGGAACAATATGGGGTCACTTGGGGGTGATTTTAATACCTGCAATTCCCATGGTTATTAATCAAAGACTTTTTAGCCTTTTAGATAAATTATCTGCCTTCTGTTTAGAAGATTGAGATTAAGCATGTGAGAGAAATTGTCCCTACTGACACACGGAAAAAAAGTCAAGAAAAAACAAAATACGGCATTTTGGATATCTCACAAAACGGCAGAATGTGGTGTAGATTTTCAATTTTCTTTCATCTAGCTTCATGAAAATAATTTGTTATGAAAATAACAATGATTCGCGAAAGGAGTGGTTCTCATTTACTGCTTATAAATCTCAGAAGCTGCCAGAACCAGTAAAATGTTTTCTAATTTGTGATTTACAGTTTAGCAATGATAGCATAAAAAAAATCATCAGGCTTTCTAAACACCCAAGAAAGAAAAGAAGCATTCATTTAGCATGTTTAGTTGGAGTGTAAATTTGCATACCATCCTCTTAAACAGGAGTGGTTACACTTTTGTCCACTGAAGCTTGAATCATATAAACAAAGCTAATTCCTCTGCAACTAATTTAGTTCCTCTTGACTTCATTGTGTTCAACAATTTGAGAAATCCTGAAGAATTTTACAAAAGAATCAAAAAAGTTTGCTTTTCATACATTTCCCCTTGTTTTAGAAGTGCAGAACTGTAGGGCAATGTTCCCAAGGCACATCAAAGACCATGAAGCTGAAGTGATACATTTCCTGAGTTTCTGTGTTTATGAAAATATATCAGAATATCAAGTATCACAGTTTTGTTCATCCTTCAAAACCAGCTAATCTTCTATCAATAGGTCTTAACACAACAAAGCATTTAGAGTAGCAGTGGAGTTCAACTTTTCAGATGCAACCATCCTCAAAGTGTGTGGAAATTCTATGTTCATCTGTAACTCACTTCTAGCTCTCTGTCAAAGAGAAATTAATCAAATTTTCTAAAAAATATTCCAAGAATTTGTAACAGCTCCACCATTTTAATGTCTAAGAATTTCACAGTATGTCTTCACCTTCTGAAGAAGGGCTTGATTTATCAGCTTACTAACCTGAGACACAGCTGCCCAGAGAGCACAGTGGTGTGAACTGTGGTTGCTTGGGGTGTCTGAAGCAGTTCAGCTGCATGAGTGCGTTGGGTCAGCTGAATGGATTAACTTGTTCCTATAATAAATCTAAGTGGCTCACCAGGCCTAATCAACTGTGCTGCTTCTACTACTCCAACTGGTTCCTTCATCTAGTGCCATGCAGCATGGCATTATACTCCTTTAACTACATGGAAAAAGGCTAAGATCATTGAACTCATGCAGATGGCTGTCACAGGACCTGGATGTTGCTTTCCTAAATCTGAGGCTGTCGCCCATACTGCATCCTCTCTTCTTTCTTAGTCACCAACCATATAAGTCGGAAAGTAGCAAGCCAAAGCAAAGATGAAGCAGCAAGTCAGCAAAAAATATCAGCAATAAATATTCCTATAAAAAAAAAGAGACCTAAATGGATAAACAAAGCATACATCCTTCTAACATGGCGCCAAAACAGACCTCAGAAACATTTTTCACTTTCATCCCTCAGGAGCTCTTTTCTGGAAAGGTAATTAAAAAGAAAAGGCCTTGATGAAAGCCGAAGAGAGAGTCAGAGAATAAGGCCACAAGATGAAAAAAAAAAATCAAAAAAAACCAATCAGTCCTTGAAGACAGCCCTACACAATGACATACAATGTTCTCTGCAGCAAATAGTTCTTTCCTATGGAGAGTATTGCTCACCACTGTGTAGGGGTGCATTTAATAAATTGCAAAACATCTTCAGGAAAATACATTTATACACATTGTACTGTATGCAGTACATACTTATCTTCGTAACTTCAATATGAATTCTGCATGACTTTTCTTCCTAGAAAACGTTTGCAGTGATCTCAATATTTGTTCTGCTAACCAAGTAAAAAGATTAGTGTAAGTACACCTTTGCTCCATGTAATGCAGAATATGTAGTGCACAGTTTGCATCTTCATGGAAGGAAACAGTGTCACAATACACACTATATGTACATGTATTTATTTATACTGTTAAAAAGACACGTGGGGTCCCAGAAGAGAAGACATGTGGGGTTCCAGAATGTACATCTATCAGCAAGTTTTATTAAGGTGTTCAATACTCAAGCTTGGCATTTTGCAGAACTTTCTCATTCTTAAAGTAGAGTTAGTGCAAGCCATATTCCTACCTTCATTTGACATGATCCTTTGTGAAGTTGTGTGTGACTTTATGCCATTAAACATGGCAGGAGAGTATTTATCTTGTAACTGGAATACTAAAATGGCTATTAGGAAATTAATCCAAACTACTCATATTTCAGCCACCAGCTTTGTTGAGGAGTACAAGTGGCCAAGTGGCTCAGTAGCAAATGAGAAAGAGGGAGAGGCAGCATGAGTCAGACCAGATGGCTGTTGACCTTAAGGCAAGACAAAAATGGATAAAGCAAGCTATTCCCAGCTGTGTTTCTTCTAGACACTAATCCAGAAACTCACCTAGTCCTGGTGCAGAAACTCACCTAGTCCTGGTGATGGAAGAAGTTTTAATATCAGATATTTTGTTTCTAAAAATGCTTTTTTTTTTTTTTTTAATTTCTTTTAAGATATGTCATTTGGATGAGAATAGGAAAAGCAGTGGTATTTCCTTGCTTGAATTTTAGTACTGCACAGTATGAGGGATAATTCTGTAAAGCTATAAGAGCATCATCTTTTCTGAAATCATACACTGCTAATATTACTGCCCTTCAGAGCTGACCATTGGAACAAGACGCAAAAGAAAAAGTACTTATGTTTAAGCTGAAATGCATGCTTTCATTTTGTAACAACTTTGCAATTTGAAGGCTTTCATTCTGTGCGATATGAAATGTGTTGCCATATAAAATTTTCAAAAGCTGCAGCAGAACTGTGAGGCAACCTGAAATTATCATTATTGTTTTCATTTTTCTTTCAGAGAATCAAATATCTACTGAAATTATTCTAGGTAAAAGAAACCAGATTTCTAAATTTCAAAATCCTGTGTAAAATGGACTTGTCACTCTTTAGTGTCTGACTTGAGTGTTGAGTCAAAGGCATTTGAAAACCGTGGAATCTGTTTAACTCAATGCACTCTGCATCAGACCTATAAAGGTTAAATTTATAGGCTGTAAGATAAAGTTACAGGAAGTTACCTCTCTGTAGCTGTATATCTTGACCAGCTCTGATGATTTCCTCTTGTAACAGTCTATTTGTGACCTAACAGATAAAACTGAATCAAACTTAATTATTAAGTAACAGCTGAATCACAAAAATAAAAAATGAGCAGTTCCCCACTTATTTTCACAAGATGGAAAATTGAAGTATTGCTATTTTCTTCTGTAAAGTATTAACTAAATATGTTAACTCTAAATTTACTAAGGAGGTCTGAAAAATCTTTTTTAGTTTTGTAGCTTTCTGTGTATTATCTGACTTTTCAGCAGTACTTCTAGTCTTATGAAGATATATTACTACTCCTGAGAGAAAGTATCATTATGACATGTATCCTTTTGAGTGGGTCAAATAGCCTTTACACTGTATTTTTTCCGATTCAATGATGCCTAAGTATCCTACAATATATGTTGCTGACTGGGAAATTAAATTTGTATTTAATTATGCAATGCTGTGTGGAATTGAGAATATATTGCACAAAGTTGCTATGACTATATACTTTCTACTGGCACTATTGTACACTGTACTAATGCAGTTTTCTTTGTGTTGTGTGGAAATTAAGGAGTCCAATGTTGGGGATATTACATATTTAGAAGTTCACATTTCATATTTGCTTTCCTGCCTATGTAACACCTCTGATTCAGACATACTATGTCAGTTTGTGAAAAATCATACATACCCTCCAGGATTTGATATTGGGTAATGAAAGCCAAGTTCATTACCAGAGCTGAAAATACTGGCATTTTGTTTTCCCCAAAATTTGTACACTTGACTTTATGGGACTCCCTATAAAGTGGCACTAGATGAGAATTTAGCTTTGTGTTCACTCTCGTCCGGGAATGTCACGTGTTTGTTACATGTAACTCATAAATCACTTCACTGTTATCGTGGGTACTCAATAGGCTGGTAAAATCTGCTTCTAAATCATGTACAATCTACTTATTGCTTCTGGGCATTGAGTCTGATATTAAGACTGCACCTCATTCTTCCCCAAAACACACATTGCGTACAGCATGGGTACGTCTGAGACCAGAAGCAGACCATTATCTATACTCTGATTACTCTTTCATTATATCTTTACAAAACTATACTGACAACTCACCCTCTTTCTGTTTAAAAACATAAAGCCAGATAGCACTTACCGTTTTTTTCAGCCTTTAGTATTTGCAGATTATATTGAATTGAGAAGATGAGTAAATAATGAGAAATACTGTGGTCCACTATAGGAGGACTGAGAACATTCAGTGCGTGGAGTAATAGATAGCAATAATGGCTCATTGACTCTAAGCGCAAAATGATCAGTTTTAAATAAACAGTAAAAGGAAAGAAATATCTTCCGGATGGTAAGAAACTGAAACTTCTTGAGCACAGGAAAGATTTGGAAATTACTGAAAATAAAAAAGAATCTTCATAGTCCTGAACACAGTGTTCAGGCACAATGATGAGTTCAACCAAGATGTGGAGATGTATTCGCAGATAAATGCGCTACAAATCAAAGCTAGAATCATGACTGTGTAAGGCATTGATCCTGATGCTGAGGGTATGGCTTCCTACTGGCCACAGTCTTTCAGGAAAGAGGGCGAAGAATCTGAAGTCTGGGCATCCCATAATATACATACACACTGGAGTGCAAAATTGGACTGCAACAAGACGGCAAATAATGATCAGAGAACAGAGAATAAACTAATTGCACTGAGAAGGAGAAAAAATAAGAATTCTTAATAACACCATTAGGCACCAAGAAGGTTGAAAACAAAAGCCTTGGTACAAAAATTCACTTCAGGAATTATTTTTCCTTTAAAAACTCACTGAAGCGTGAAGTGCTGCTGAACTTAAGTGGCTACATGATTTTCTAAACAAAGGAGACATAGGGAGCTACACGGGAAGAGAAAAAGTCAGGAGTGGAAAACAAAGGGACGAAAAGCAAGGAATAACTGTAATAATATTTTAACACTTAAAGGAACCAACAGAAAGTGGGCAGAGGTGAACCAGACAGCGAGCTTACGCAGAGCAAGAGACAGGCTTTTCAGTCTAGAAGCATAGACTTTAAATCCCACTGCAGATTTCTAAGCAGGTGACTGTGTATATAAAGTGCATTGTGCCCTGAGCAGGCTGAAAAGGTTCTGCTGGATGCTCGCTGCTTTGGAAACTCAGCTATCAGCGCCAGATTAAAACATTAGACAGAGCCCCAGATCTGCATCTGACTTAAAGCATCTGGGTAGGAACACCTCATTGACTTCTGTGGGTCTACCTGCATACTGAAAATGTAATTAGCAGTGCTGGTGCCTTATGGTGGATTTCAATCTGAAGTTCTGATGGCGAGGTTTGAAAATCTTCGTTTCTTGCCTTGTTTACAAGAAGGCAGTGGTTTTTTTCCCAGAGATCTTCTCCCTTACACATACTTAATAAAAATTGCTGCCATAAAACCACTATGTGACCTATTCAAAATGATTAATTTTATATTTAAATCCAGTATCAAACTATAGGATCCCTTTTTTAAGAAAGTCTAAATGAAAGCTTTTTGCTTAATTCTTGTCATCCAGTAAGGAACAAACCAAATCTTCACATAATTGTGCAAGCCAAATAATTAAAGCTCTCAATTCCAGATAAAAAAAAATAGCTTCGATCTTGTCTGGACACAGGTCTCATCCAAAACCCATGAAATGCAGCAAACTCCTTCAAAGCAGGGCTGTTACGTTTTGGGTCCAGAAGTAAAGCCTTTTTGAATAATTATTTGCTTTCTGTCCAATAAGCAATTGCACTGAAATGTAGTTAATCCTCTTACATATTTCAGATATGTTATTTTCAAACTCTGTTTTCCAACACGTCCTAAATTAATAAGAGTTCCAACTCGTTATTACACTGAATCTGTTTCTCAATCCTTTAAAATATTTCTCCCCTTTTCATGATACCTTTTTGTCTTTTAAAAAAAAAATTGTTCTTAGCAAGACTTCTTTTTTTATTGTAATCACACAATTGCAGATGATATTAGTCAGGTAACAGAAATGGTATCCAACTCCTGCTGTAAACCATTCCTAACTCTGATTTACAATAATGACAATTATCCTCACGCTTAGCTTTTGCAATGTTCGCGACCACTTATCTCATCCTCCACTCAAGAATTTTTTACATTTTTTATCTTATTTTTTATTCTTTTTTTAGGCAAAAAGTCCTTATATAAAAACTCAATACATCTTCCCAGTGCTGCATAGCTAATGCAACCTGACGTAACAGGGCTGCTGGAATAAGACTGATTTTCATCTTCATATGCACCCATTTTTTTCTGGGGTTTGTTTTGGTGGGTTGGTTTGGGGATATTTTTGGTTGTTTGGGGTTTTTTTTTGGGGGGGAGTTCTTTCTATTTTTTTTTATTTTTAACTTATTAAAAACAAGCCTGCAATGTCTCTTCTTACATCATGTATCCCAAACAATTCAGATACAGCTAAGAGGACTAATGTGTGTTTATTTGTCAGGGTCCTTCTGTGGATCCCACCTCTTTTTGTTTATTCAGTTTCATTAACAAAAACAACAGTGTTGTAGTTTTCACAGAGCATGACATTTGTATGAGAAGTGGTTTCCCAAAAATACTTCATTTGTAGTAAGTAACTCTTCATTATTGGTATTAAAATAGCAAGTGTCAAAAATGCCCCTTTTCCTACACTGTTCTGCTGTCTTTTCATTATAGTCTACTTTTATTTTTATTCTTTTTAATTTGCTTTTCATGAAAACTACCTTTTAACTTACCTGTAAATTTACACACTGCCTACTCTTGGTTAGCTCACAGATGGAAGTGTTCATTGCACCGCATCCAGTGAAGAGACCAGCAGGTCAGGCAATCCCACACTGATCTGTTGACTAAGTTACTGGAAGAGTATGCTGGAGATTGGGCAATGGAAATGGCAGGTGAACAGCTCTGCTTTTGCACTCACTCAAGCTTGTCCCTCTCTTCTGGGACCATCAGAATGTGTCCTCTTTGGTGTCAGTTATAAAAAGCAAAAGTTTGTGTATGTTAGAACATGTAGTGAAAGTATCGCATAGTTTATGTGAGTTACTAAGTAGGCATTGCTGGTGAAAAATTGCAGTTGTCATTTACCTGAGCCAAAACAACCCAATAGACTAGCAGTCAATATTTCATTCCTAAATTCTTGAGGCATACAAAATGCCTCCCTCCCCCTTTCCCCCCTCCCTCAAAAAATGTGCTTTCTAGAACAGTTTTTAGATTGCTTAATAAAGTTCTGAAAAGAGACTCTAAGAAGGAAAAAATATCTCTATTCCTCTGTGGAAAAAAAAGCCAAAAAAGAGGTTGCACACAGCATTTACAATGGATTGTACAATTTGCCTGGTGTATCCTTATCTTCTCAAGAAGAGAATTCATGAGCAAAAAAGCAGCTTCTATTGGAATGTCAGTATCAATGTCAGTTGATGGGATACGACTTCAGCAGAATTTCCTTGTGGTGTTGCTGTAAATAGCTTGTGTTGATTGGGCTTGTTGTGTTTTGAATTTTCTATTGTCTGAGCTAATTACAGGTTGGAAGCAAAACACAATGTAATGCATGTGAACTACTGATTTAACTAGAGTTTCATTCTTCTTGAGCCACAAAGCTGAAATCTGGTTTCCTTTTCAGATGGAGAGAGAGATCTTGCAAGGAATACTTACACCATGGTAAATTCTAGCTCCAGCTCTGGGGGTGAAGGAGAAGACATGCCTTGACACTTTTAGATGCAGAGCTCACCTTGGATCACAAATGCTCTGTTGGATCACGGCCAAAAGGTTTAAGCTGCTGTGTGCAAAGTGAGTCAGGAAATTGCAGAACATTAAACTTCACAACTGAGAGATCAAAACACATCCTAAAAGATAACTGTGGTTTTTATTCATGCTATACTGCAGCTTTCCAATATGAGGTATTGACATATTGTTAAAGCTACTGCTCTGTTCAGATACAAAAGCAAGCTCTCTTACCGTGTAAGCACACAGGAGGTTTGCATCGACGTGGAAGGTGCAGGTTGCTTCAGCTGTATGAGTTGCTTCAATTTAAAGATGAAACTTCTGACAACAAGAGAAATAAATTTATGAGTTCATATCCATGTTTAAAAACTGATCTTAATAATAGTTTATAAAAAAATGCCAAAACACTTTACAGTACAAGCCATAAGACCAAAGCTGATAATTAATATGAGAAGTTCCTTTAAAATTCTTCTTTCTTTAATAAACAATACTTTTTTCTTTGCTATATAAAATTCGCAGATTAACAGAATCACAGAACGGCAGGGGTTGGAAGGGACCTCTGAAGATCATCTAGTCCAACCTCCCTGCTAAAGCAGGGTCACCTCCAGCAGGCTGCACAGTATTTTGTCCAGGTGGGTCTTTAATATCTCCAGAGAAGGAGACATCACTCTTGACATCCATCCTTTAGGTATTTATAACTGTTGATGAGATCTCCTCTCAGTCTTCTCCAGGCTAAACAGCTGCAAGTCTCTCAGCCTTTCCGCATACAAGAGGTGCTCCAGTACCTTCATCATCTTTCTAGCCCTCCACCAGATTCTGTCACTAACCTGTACTGGTGTATGGAGTTATTCCTCCCTAGTTGAAGGACCCTACACTTGGTCTTGTTGAATTTCATGTGGTTCCTCTTCACCCATTTCTCTAGTCTGTCCAGATTTCACTGAATGGCAGTGCAGCCTTCTTCTGTGTTGGTCACTCCTCCAGGTTTCCTATCATCAGCAAATCTGTTCCCCCATCCAGGTTATTGTTAAATACGTTGAGTAAATAAGACCAGACCAAGCACTGACCCTTCTTGGGAGACACCACTGGCTACAGGCCTCCAACTAGACTGCGCCATTTATCACAACCCTCTGGGCTCTGCCATCCAGCCAGTACTCCATTATCTCAACATACAGTGATCAAGTCCACGCTTCCATCACAGATCTCACCATTCATAGGCCTTAACATCTCCCTTTGTCCCTCCATGTTAGCATTCAGTATAAAACAGTCTAAATTATGTGTGTGATATACCTCCCTTCTTTTCAAAATGAAGAAGCAATTAAGTCATCTTTGTTACAAGATTTCCTTTATAATATTTTTCTAACTCTAGAACTATCTGAGACAGATTTATTTTTTAGAACTCAGGCTTTTGGGTTCCATCTGCTGCACTACTTACTTGTTTGGTTTGGGTTTTTCTTTTTAGTATTAGAACTAAGAATTACTTGAATTCTGTGGAAAAATTACATTTTTCTCTCATGTAGATCTCAAAGTGAAACTTAATGGTCATCTTCAAACACAAGGAGATACAAATACAGTGAGGATTAGTAGAGCTCTAGATTTACTTCCTTTTTCTCCGAATTCTGCTTTAGATCCTGCACTAATTTCTTCTGACCATTTTTATTCCTAAGGGCACTCTAATTATTTCTTCCATCCTTACATGCCAGTTATCATTTCAAAGCTTGCATCTTGATTTTATTCTTTCTGATATAACCATTTAGCTCACATTTGGGTTCTTGAAACATTTTCACTATCAAAAAAATAAACTATTTATGAAGGTAGATGTTTCCTTTTTTGATTTTTTTTTTTTAACAAAGTTATGTTTCCCTGGACACAGTAGAAATCAGAAAAGGTCATTTTTCACTGTCAAACCTTTCAAAATTCTTTTCCAGGCACTCTTTCTTGCTTTAGTTTTCACTCTTCTGTCTCTGTCTAATACCACCTCAATATTAATGTTTGAATATGAACACAAACTTAACATAAAAATTTAATTATCAAGAAGTGCATTTATTAGTGAATAAAACTATTCAGCTGTAGAATAAAAAAATAATTTTTATTTCATCAGCTAATATGCAGACATAGCCTTAAAAATATATTTAAAAACTGCATTATCTCTTGTATTAAAATATGATTTATACAGAATATATGTAAGGCAAAGCATTTGTCGGTGCTACAAATTCTTCATGATGGTTTTCTTCTTTCCCTCATGTGGTCATGAATAAAAATGAACCTACAAACCAAACTCCATTGATTTTGCAATTGCATTATGTTTATGCAGAATGGTTACATTTTAACTAACTTTACAATTTTAACTAAATGTGTTTGTGAGTAGGTTTTCAGCTTGATCATGGACTTTTATTGTTGTAGAGATAGCTAATCAAAATGAAATCCCACTCACACATTCCAAAATATTTTGTCACTTCAGAAAAAAATGCCCAACACTAAATGATTTAAGCCTATTTGTGCTACTGGAGAGGCTGAGAAATGTTTCAATGATCTTTGCTTTCTGTATAGCAAGAACACAATATTTCCATAAAGTTAGTGTGAAAAAAGACCTCTGAATTAAATCCAGAATAAATAAACTAGTTGAATTTAAAAGGTTCTGCAGTAAGAGTTATTTCAATGTAATAGTTTTATGCTGGTCTCTCAGTACTCAGGGATTTTGTACTTTCTAACAGAATTGGCATAACAATCAGTGCAATGAATGATGTCATTTCCCAAAAGGGCAATTCAGGTTTTCCTTTCCCAGATAGATACTGTATGCCCCAACTTTGTTGGTAGACAGAGATACTTTAAAAAGAGATTAATTTCAAACTTTCAAATAGAGTTTATACTTGCATTTCATAATTCTAAGGTTAAATCTTAATCAGTTTGATCTGGTTGAGCAGAGAAGCAAGAAAAAACAATAAAAAAACCCCAAACCCCTTTCCTGCCTACTCCCTTATTGCACTTTGGCTTTATTTAGTTCTTATTCTGTTTCATTTCAATTCCTCTTCCTTTCTATTTATGTCCATTCTGATTTTCAGGCAAATTCCTGAACCTTGCAGTTGTTCTTTGGTTAAAGTGATATGGGAAAGCATCTTTGAAGAATTTTCCTAGTAAATTTCATTATTTTATCCCTCTCTGAATCTCTATTTACATTGTTGGCAAAGATGAGATTTAAGATATTAACACTACTTGATGACTCATCCTAGTTGAGGTCCAAGAACAGCAAAGATTGTGTTGTCCTGTATGACGAGTTAAATATAAAAAGTAAAATTATATATATGACCAGATTAGGAATTCAAAGAAGTATTTAACTGTTTTATTTCTCTTTTGAAGGGTCTCAGAATACTCCAGATAAGATCTAGGATGTTAGGTCCCATGGTATCTGTATGATCTATAGATGTAGATGCAAAACCTATGGTGAAAGGAGCTGAACAATTAAAAAGCTTCATTATTACCACAGTAGAATCATAGACTCATAAAATGGTCTGGGTTGGAAAGGACCAGGTAGAGCCACCAACCTCCAGGCCTGGAACTAGACAACATTGCCCTGGACCTCATCCAACCTGGCTGTGAACACCCCCAGAGACAGGCATCCACCACCTCTCTGGGCAGCCTGTTCCAGCACCTTACCACTCTCTCTGTAAAGAACTTCCCCCTAATATCTAATCTAAACCTTCTTTCCTTTAGCTTTAATCCATTTCCCTTGTCCTGCCATTGTCTATCCTTTTAAAATGTTGATTCCCCTCCTGTTCCAGGTACTGGAAGGCTGCAATGAGGTCCCCCTGTAGCCTATTCTATTCTAGGCTGAACAAGCCCAGCTCCCACAGCCTCAATTCGTGGGGAAGATTCTCCAGCCCTCTAATCACCTTTGTGGCCCTCCTTTGAACCCTCTCCAAGAGTTCCACATCTTTCTTGTATTGGGGGCCCCAGATCTGTACTTGTAATTGGTTTAATGTCATCAGTTTCTTTGGTGCTAATTTGATCTGGTTTAGCTTACTCTCCTTGGCCTGGATCAATTTCACATAACATTAGTCTATGCAACCAAGAGCAGTCAGGAGAAACATCTTTTGGGGGTAACTGCTTTTTAGCCAAGACAACTCACTTAAATTAGGTAAGTCTGGTGAGTTCCTCAGGAAGTTTAAAACCTTGGCATTTTCCCATCTTTTACTTTGAAATTGAAACAAACACATAAGCGCACACTTGCCCATACATCCCCTCGTACAGAAGGAGTGTCAGCTTTTGGTATGTTTGCACTGAATGCACCAGTTTGGAACCACTACACTGAGCAAAATTTTTTGCAACTGAAATTGCTTTACTCGTCGGAGTTACGTGTTTTCAAATACAGCAATACAAGCATGTGGCCATTATTGATGGTGGTAATTATTATCTGCATGGTTGTAAAATATCCAGTGGTCGAAGGCCTCTACTGTCTGTTCATTTGTTAATTGTCATGTTAACAAATTGTTGACTGAGAGGAAAGCATCAATGATGACAAAGGAAAAGGTGGAAATTGAAACTGTGGGCATGCTACGCAATGGAAAGAAGCAGTTGGATGTCCTAGTAGCATTTTGCAGCATTCATTTAAATTTCAATTACCTTTTTTTTATGCAGGGGTAGGACTGGTATATTGAGCTCAAGTAAACTCTTAATATCATATGTCAGGGTTTTTTTTAGTACTTTATTCATAATAGTTATTTCATATAAAATTTTATGGTTTTTACTTTAGGTTCAGAGGTTTTTTCTTTAATAATGTAACAATTGGCAAATAGCTAACTGTGATGTTGAGAGCTGGGTTCTGCTAGAGGTAAAGGCGGGAATGTAGAGGAAGTTTAGAGGAATAGTGCCATGCAACAGTTTAGAGTAAAAGCAGACTAGTTTTCAACTAGCCCATCTTAATTATATCCTCAACTTAATGTAGGCTCCTTCACTTGCTTGCTGATGCCCAGGTAGAAGCAGATTTTGAAACACAGGGCTAGCAAATGGACCCACATTTGGGATTTGAGCAGTGTATGTTCAAGTGGCAGAGGGCTTCCTCCCCTCAATCTGATCCCATATAACCTCTGGTCTGAACTTAAATTTCAAAGAAATGATTGTGGCCTCTCACTGTTGCTGTGAAAGGGTCCACCTATAGTACCAGGTTGGGGGGGGTGGAATATAAGGACAATGAACCAAACCATGTAAGAGTATCAGTGTGATCCATTTCTATCACTGTGTTTACAGAACAACGTGAAGAAGATTCCATTTGGACACCTGTTTGGGTAATGCCCCTGGAACAGGATTATAAGGCAATGGCTCAAGAGGATGAACATACCTGGTCTTTGGTATGTGAGAGCTATAAATACATACAGCATTTTGCAAACATGTTGGAAAACAGATTGCTATCATAAGAAGCTAGCATTTGAACAAAGTGTTCTCTTATGGAAAAACGGTAATAAAAAGTAATGTACTATGTATGTTCTTTATAAAGTTTAGAGAATTAAATATGTGTAAGAGGATACTAAGGTGAATGTGAGAGGCTTTTATACAAGGAAAAAGTTCCTGTATTTTTATCAGAAAGTAAAACAAGAGTTTTGTTTCATTTTTATTCAAAATATAATAAATTGTTATTACTTATTCTTGCTCAATATAAGGGTAAATTATAAAAACTTATTTTAAATCACACTTTAAGGTTTATTTTTAATGGTTGCTCTCTTTATATTTTCCTCTCAAGAAATATTACTATGTAATAAAGCATATAATTGCATCTGAACTATAGTTATTATAGTGAAACCACTGTAATTATTCTGTAGTTTATTAAAACTATAGTAAATCAGTCCTAATAACAGTAAGACTACAGTAATCATATTGAATAATAGCTGCAAGTTATTATCTGTATATTTACTATACTATTATAATAATTACAGTTCAACTATAGGGTTTTATTTAATACAAAGTCTAAATTTACTATGTTAATTTTATTCTTGTTTCTTCCTTTGCATAATTCCTAGAATACAATAAGTATAACTTCTGGTTTGAACTGTGAAAGCTTCATCTCTATTTTTAAAAACTGTCAGTAAAAGGATTAATAATTAGACAAAATAGTTTTAAGTGAATAAATGTGAGGCCTTTTTGGAATGAAAAAAAATCTTTTAGGTGCAGTACGTGGAATTTTTACAACATGCTGGAACTAATTTGTGAGCCTGAAAGGGAAGGTAAATGATATACTTAAAAACATTTGACAGAATCTCTTTCCTAAAAATATTTTTGGCAGACAGGCAAAGCAGTGGTCTTTAACTGCACTATCTCCTGATTGTAATATAGAAGTTGCAAACAGTGAAATTACACCACTTTGGTATAACTTTGAAACAGAAAACTGGATAGGTTCTGTATGTGTCCATGTGCCAGTACTCATGAGGTTGTGTAACAGTAAAAGAATATTGCGATTCCTGTGCTTTAGTGGGGACATAGGAGAGCAATTTCATTGTTTTGGAGAGCTGGATGTGTCTGCATTGGCCATTCCAGTCTCACACACTCAGAGTCTCATGTTTCTGAAAGGCTGTTCATTTTCCTCATATCTAGGTTGCATATTCTTACAGTTCTTGCCAAAAGCCCACTGACACTATTTTTGCGTATCCCATTTCTTCCTGCAACATCTCCTCTAGGTCACCTGTTACAGGACATCATCCAGAACATGTTAAAGTCATCCATAATGACCTGCTCTTTGATCAGACAAAAATCACCTCTTTGTCTTTGAATAGCTCTTGAGAATTTCAGGAACAGCTATTCCAGCTGGCGACTTAGAAAACAGTTAGTTCATTGACGTCTCACTAAGTATGATTCATAAGAGCGTCCACCCACGACCTAGCTCCCATAGGCCCAGTGGTTAAGCTAGCAGGGCTTCACAGGTCTTCCCCACCTGAGCTTTGAGAATTGAACTTAGAAAAGCAAGAAAGCATTTAAAATTCCTGGGCTAGATTCAGACTATTTATGAGCTCTTTCTTCTGAAGATGGATAGGGAAAACAAACAAATAAGGAAGAAGTTTCTAAATCACAGCACGGTCTAAGCACAGGGCATTTAGGTGTTAGGAAAAAAATCTTCCCTGAAAGAGTTGTCAGGATGTGGAACAGGCTGCCCAGGGAGGTGGTTGAGTTACCATCCCTGGATGTGTTTAAAAGGGTAGATGAGGTACTTCGAGATACTTTTTAGTAGAGGACAGGTACAGTTGGACTCGATGATCCCAGAAGTCTTTTCCAACCTAGTCACTCTGTGATTCTGTGATTTATATCCTATGGGGTGAAGGCAAGGAGCTTTCTGGAAGCGTGACACAAGTCACACAGAAACTTATTTTACCAGCATGTTTTAGACAAACCAGAAAGAATTGCATATTTGTTAATTTCTTCTATGTCTTCCAATTAATAAATCACAATATCACTCTACACAGTCAGTCTGATAACCTTTCTTAATGTAAAGAAGGAATTTATGCTGCAATGAAAGGGGAAACAGTTTAAGCTTGCCCAGCCACATTGGGTTTGACTGAGATGGAGTTGATGACTGAGATGAAATTGCAATCACTTCTAGAGAGCAAAAATCTCATAGAAATTAAAGTACCTGAATTCATGTCATGCAGTTAGGAAGATGGTGTCTCCAGTTTAAAAAAATTTAGAAAAAAAGGTTTCAGAAACTCTTCCACAAAACTCTAATTTACCTGTCTATGTAAAGACTTACCCTTTTTTCTATATTTTAATGAGAAAGAAAAAGCATAATTTGCTAGATATGAAACTTTTTACAACTCTAGGGTTTGTGGGTGGCTGAAAGTATTTGTAAACATGGGCAAATAATGAATAAATAATCTGAACTAATAAATACATTTAACAAAAAAATGGAAATGTGTCATATCCTGATTTCCCTGTCATCCAAGTTCTCTTAGTTTAACTCCTGAGTTGGATTTTTTTTCACTTAGCACAGCAAAAACACTTTGAAGGGGAGATTTGAAGTTTGTATTTATGAAATTATGGGAATTTTAGTCTGTAGCTATACATACGTGATAAACAGCTCCTGGTTAGAAAGGCATGCTGGTACAAAGGTAATCAACATCAGCATCACGGGAAAGAAGAACAAGTGGAGCTAGAGGGAGTTCTGACTCACAAAGAAGCTGGATGAAAATATGGCTATGAACAGTCTGAGTGAGTCTACAAGAAAGAGTTCACTCTGCCATGACAAAAGAAATCACAGAGGAACATGTTGTTTGCCAGCACAAAGAAATCTAGCAACAGGCAGGAGGTGAAAGTCAAGAACTGATGTGTATGGAGGTTCTAAAATAAATTTAATTCAGAAAGCGACAGGAAACTTCCCCCGAGAGGAGACCCTTGTTTTACGTTATCAGAGAACAAGCAGAAACACAACTGAAGGGGATTATTGTTGTGTCTGCCAACTGGAGGCTAGTCATTGGAGCAGACATAATCATTAAACAGGATCCTCCACCCACTGGCAGGCTCTGATGGAACAAATTCTCAAAAAACACCTCTGATTTTGTGATTGTGTTCAGCCAAGGCTGCAGCTCTGCAAGATCAGCCAGCTGCACGGGGTAATATTAGGATGAAGATGACTTATTAATTGGATAGCACTAGCAGCCCTAAACCTCCATGTAGACAAAAGCCCATTCCCTCACAGGCCTCTGGAAGCACACAAGGACTCAGGGCTGGCCCTGAGGATCACACAGTCATTCAGAAATGTTAGCAGGAAGGCAGAGATCAGATGTGGCTTTGTAAAAATTGATCTGTGAAAAAGATGGCAGAACGAGTAGCTGCACTCTGCTGTGCTAAACTAGGAGGAGTTTGTTGCCTTCTGCATGTTTCATTTTCCTTCCACATCTGCAGCCACGCGTGGGAGCGGGCTTTGACACCTGGTACTCTTAGAGCACTGACACAACCTATTATTCCCTCAGGTGAGTCAAAAATACCCAGCCCCTGCTCATGCCAGAAGTGCTAACTTGTCTGAGCTGGAAGGCACTCCTTGCTAAAATGGCAACGCTCGGGGAATGCCGAAAGCTTCAGTGTCCTTTACACTGTCCTTCCAGCAGTGTAAAAATACTACCTAACTGGTGTTTGTACTTGTCTGGGCTCCTGTGCAAAGGCACCCATCGTATATAATGTAGTCTTCCTTTCTGAATTCAGGGAAGATTTTGTACATATGTAGTTAGTATGCAGTAAGGCAGCGTCTACTTTATGAAGTACTTGCTACTCTGCATTAGCTCTCTGAAAAGCATGTTGAACTGAACGTGCAGGGCTTTAATTTTCTACTTATTATTTTACTGAGCATGTTAAAAGAAGAACACTCAACATGGCATGAAGAGCGTCAAGGGAAAAGACTGGAGCAACTGGAAATTCCTGTGTCACTTGAGCATTTCTTTTAGAGCTCTCTCAGCCCGGTCTCATGTTCCCCTTCCTGGGGAGCATCAACAGAGAAGAGAACCAGTGACCCTCCACACAGGCTTCAGGAGGAAGGAGGATTTTCCAGGTTCAGAATGACAGAGTGTCAGCAATAAATCACGTTTCTCTTTCCTAAAGAAAAAAAAAAAAGAGAGAAGATTTTTCAGTGCAGCCTGGGTATCATATTTTCTACAAAGCTTTTGAAAATGTTTTATCGCATCAGTGTTAGCAGCCAAGTCTTTTTACATGAGAATGCAACAACGGCTGTTCTGGGTTAGATGAAGGGTTTATCTAACTCAGGTATCTTGTCTTTAACAGTGCCCAATAGCAAATGCCTAGGGAGGAATATAAGAGCAAGACACGCAGTGATGCTCCCTGGATATATGCTTTCAGCCACCAGAAATCCGCAGCTCAGGGACATCCTGACCCAGAGGTGTTATCTCTATGTTTAGTTGCGTTTGATAGATTTTCTTCCATGAATTTGTCTAATAGCTTTCTGAACCCCTGTCAGCTTCTGGCATTTTAGTACCAGCACAGCAGCAAGAGCGAAGGGGAAACCAGATGTGAAAAACATTTTGATAAAAGGCTCATCTTTTTAGCAGAGACAAGAACCTCAAGACTGAGTAACAAAGACAGGCAGCTGCACGTTCAAAACAAGAGTTTTGAACTTAACACTTTGTGAGCTGCCCCTGAATCCCAGGGCACCCCACAGGATCCCTGAGAAGCCAAGTCTTCACCACTTAATCAACAGACAACACACAACTGTTACTGTAAATGAGTTGCAAGCAGGAACAACAATGAAAAAAAACCCACAAGCAGATCAGGCCAAACTGATTCACTTTGAAAGCAGAGGGATTTATTAGGAAAAACAGTATTCCCTGAACTTACATAGGGAACAGAGTACATTTAAGGTAACTGCACTTTTAAATGGGCACCATGTTCAGCCCTAAGGTTTTGTTGTCCAGCCATCGTGTGTTTGGGTTCTTAATATTCAACAGCTGCAGCACAATACATTTTCTTCCCTTCTGAAAGGAACATTTTAAAATAAAGTACGCATTAGGGCAAAACCTGGCTCCCACAAAGGGAATACTACATCAAGCCAAATTCACCCTTCCAGTAAAATTTGGACATTCAGAGAAAAGGTTTAGGAAGCATGTTAGCATAGTTAAATGCTTCTGCACATCTTCTCTGGCATGTGCAGGAATGATCAGATGAGTCCCCATATCCACAATGCATATTCTAATACCACCACCCATGCTCTATCTCAAGTATAATATACCTGTACGTCTCTCTCATCTATAAATAGCTTATCCTTTTAATGGACTGCTGGGCATCTAATTTTTTTAAAAAAACAAATCCAGGGCTACACAGAGCTCTAAATGCTCCTGAAATTCCCCTTTCGCCCCTAAATCAAATAAATGCCCACAACACCCAACAACAATGATCTACGGGACACTAAGTAATCAAATCCTGTAACACTCAGCAGAAGCATATGAAATCACTAGAAACCTGCTTTGCTTCAGAAAAGCTAGAGTTAAAATTAGACCAGGAACACTGGTGAGCGTATTTCTAAAATGGGAGTGAAGCAGAGAGAAATAAGCCAGCAAGACAAGGGGAACACAGGAAACCCGAATATCCCCATATCATATGCAAAAAATAAATAATTCAGCTGTGCCCCACCATGTCATTTTCTCAGCGGGTTTAGTGATCTCCCATGCAATAACATGCCACAGTACATTCTGATCTGCATCAAAATTAACAGTCAGCCACTTTATGAAATACTATCTTTGTTAGCTTTACCACTAACAAAAATACACTTTCAATTCTTCACATCCACATAGCACGTCTATTAAAGCAATCTGGGAAATTAGTTTGAGATAAACTGTACAGCAATTTTATTCATAGCCTCCCTGTATCTCATACTGTTAATCTGCATCACAGCTCACTAAATAGTGCCTAATGTTTATTGCATTTAACTGAATGTATACGATTCTGAGGGTACGCCAGGGACCGATTATCATAATTATACATGTTTCTATGGAAACCCACAAGTCTATCAGTTTTGATTCATTATATTGTTATACCTTCTAGCACTTTCTAATTATTAGGTGCCCATAAAAAAGTCTCAGTCTTGCTGTTACTATAGAAATGAGCTATAGACAGGCCTCAATTGTTAACCCTTACAGCACAAGAAAGAAAAAAAAAAGGAGAAAGACAGCTCTGTGTAGAGGAAAGCAGTTAGCATAAGACCAATCATAAATCACCAACTATTTTAATCTATGGTCTTAACTTTCCACAGTTGCTTCACTGAACTTCCTCGTTTGTTTGAGAAAAGTACCCAGTTAGGAAAACTGAAGGGCATAGCTGCTTGCCATGGTCTTGGACGCGGTGTACCATAATAGTGTGCTGCATGCATCCCTCAGCGAGATTACGAGGTTACTTTGAAAGACACAAGTGTCACAAACACCGTAATGTTAGGTCATTAGAAATCAGTACAAAGCCAGTTAAATGCAGTGGGAATATTTGTGCTCTTCTCAGTGGCCTTCAGAGCAAACCTGGTCTGAAGTGCAAGTGGGTGATTCAGCGGAGGCTCGGCTGAGCTGCCAGAATTACAACTGAGTTCAGTGGGAAATCACAGAAACCCAAGATTTCCTCATGCCACTTCCATAAAGAAAGAATAAAGCAGGAAAAAATGAGTTACAGTCAAAATAATGAAAGCACCTTATTGTGATGTAGTTAATGTTAATTTAGTCTAAGTTAATGCTATTACTTACTTTGTCACGTAATATACCATTTTCCTCCTCTTCCTGTATCTCTTATCACAGCCCTGTGAAACCTGAAAAGGACTGAGTGGTTTCACTGTTTCCCTAACCCTCCTTCTATTACAGTTTTCAATTAGAAGTGCCTTTTAATTTAGATCAGCAAAGCTCTCCCGAAGTGACAGCTCGTCCTTCACACTGCATATCTATTTATTTCGGAAGTCAACACACCATTCAATAACCTGAGAACACGCCTGATTGCTATGCTAATAGTATTCAAAAATATGTCGACACCAATTGAAACAAGTAAACTAGGACTAATTCATAAAGTGAATAATAAGCGAGAGGGAAAGATATTCATACTTTTACTTCTCTAGCTGAAATTTTACCTTGCAAGTTTTTGCCTTCTCAGAGAAATGGTTCACACACTCAAATTAAATTTCACCCAACCCTACAATGTTCTTATCTGGAGCTGGTTTTATTTCGGAAAGAATGAAAGGAAAGAAGAGAAAGAAAAGAGAAGGAGAGAAGGAAGAGAAAGAAAGAAAGAAAGAAAGAAAGAAAGAAAGAAAGAAAGAAAGAAAGAAAAAAGAAAGAAAGAAAGAAAAAAGAAAGAAAGAAAGAAAGAAAAAAGAAAGAAAGAAAGAAAGAAAGAAAGAAAGAAAGAAAGAAAGAGAGAGAGAAAGAAAGAGAGAAAGAGAAAGAGAGAAAGAGAGAAAGAGAGAGAGAGAAAGAAAGAGAGAAAGAGAAAGAAAGAGAAAAGAGAGAAAGAAAGAGAGAAAGAGAGAAGAGAGAAAAGAAAGAAAGAAAGAAAGAAAGAAGAAAGAAGAAAGAAAAGAAAGAAAGAAAGAAGAGAAAGAAAGAAAAGAAAGAAAGAAAGAAAGAAAGAAAGAAAGAAAGAAAGAAAGAAAGAAAGAAAGAGAGAAAGAGAGAAAGAGAGAAAGAGAGAAAGAGAGAAAGAGAGAAAGAGAGAAAGAGAGAAAGAGAGAAAGAAAGAGAGAAAGAAAGAAAGAAAGAAAGAAAGAAAGAAAGAAAGAAAGAAAGAAAGAAAGAAAGAAAGAAAGAAAGAAAGAAAGAAAGAAAGAAAGAAAGAAAGAAAGAAAGAGAGAAAGAAAGAAGAAGAAAGAAAGAAAGAAAGAAAGAAAGAAAGAAAGAAAGAAAGAAAGAAAAAGAAAGAAAGAAAGAAAGAAAGAAAGAAAGAAAGAAAGAAAGAAAGAAAGAAAGAAAGAAAGAAAGAAAGAAAGAAAGAAAGAAAGAAAGAAAGAAAGAAAGAAAGAAAGAAAGGAAGGAAACTAGCTTTGTCATGTCTTTGTACAATGATTGTGGTATAGCACTCTTCAAAGTTACATACATTTTCTCTGAGCAAGAGGAAAAAGCTGAAAAATTTAAAGATATTCCCATATTTTAAATGACCCACATTGTGTATTTAGCTATAATCTATGTATTCAGTTCTAAATCAGACTTCCACAACTTCCAGTCAATTAGAGTTAAATCACATTACGTACAACAATGAAAGAGATGTACATTTGCATTTATATGTTAGAACTATCATCAAAGAAACTGAACAGTGTCATTCTATATAAAGGTCTCAGATTTATACTATATTTCCAAGAACCATACTGTTCAACTTTTATTTTACTATTGCAATGGTGAAACTGGATTTGCTGTTAAACAAGATCTTAAGCAGCTAAACGGGAAATTTAATCAGACAATTAAAAAAATCCACTAATTGCTATATTAATATGTAACTTATAGAATATACTCAGCTAGATTAAAATAAAAATCACGCAGCAGAGAATATGAATATTTACACTATTTAGCATTTCCAAATAATATGACAAAGTATGGGGACAGATCCTCAGCTGAGTTAAAAGGAGCTACATCAGAAGCTGAAGATCTTGTATAATGTCTACCTTGTTAATTCAGTTCCTAGTGGCTGTGCTGTATAATTGTCACATCCTACAGGTTGCATTAACATGACAGCATATCCAACAATGTGCTGACGTGGGGACTGAGTATGGCTGGCAGTTTGGGCCACTCACACATCTCTAAACTGTCCAATATTTAACAACTGACTTGCACATTTGTTTCCCTACTGCTTTAGCTGAATAATAGGCCCTCACAGGAATACACAGAATATAAGAATTGGGTTCGACCTTGAAGACAAAATTTGACCTCCCATGGAGTCCGCAGTGACATTGCCTTCATGCCAGCAGGGCACAATACTGCTCTGGACACACACTCAACTCCTACCTGCCTCTATTTTCAGAGCTTTTGCATGCTGGAAATGAGTATATTAAAATTAATTTAAATTATTGAATTCATCAATAAATCAGTTAATAATCTAATTAATTATTAGCTATTATATAATTCATTATGGAAGAAAATGTCATTCAACATTTATCATACACAGAGTCTAGTGCTACAAGATTAAATTTTCTAGCTGATGTGTACCTTTTTAGCATAACAGTAAATTTTGTTTCATAAATTGCTGAAAGACCCTGTACCTAGGTATTCCCGTTCCATTTTAGTGTCAGACTCTTGTTAGGCACATAAAAGCTTTCTTCACATTTACATGAATGAAAAATACCTAATAACCAATACGTCTGTGGCACCAAAGAGACTATTGATGTCATTGCTGCTTAAAGTAGCATTTTTGTGTCATCACAAATGAAAAGAAAATGCCTAGAACACACATAATAACTTATTCTTTATGAGACTTTCTTGATTGCAAAATATTTCCTGCATACTTAATTAAAACAAATAATCAGGTGTATACACCAAGAAGAACAAAGCAAAGGAAAAAAATCAAGAGTAGAAACAAATTGCGCAGATTAGTCAGAAATGTTCGATTATCACAGCCGTAGGGAATTACACAGAACCACTCAACAAAAAACATGCTCTTTTTCAAAGGTGGTGAGTTTACAGGCACAAAGTTTAAAGTTGTTTTCAGAAGTTAGTTCAGGCAAACTAAAGCTACTCATCTGAAACTGCTGTAGCGAAGATTTTTGCTTATGAATGTGTATGCTATTTTGTATAAAGTACTTTACCAGCTGCAGGAATATTAGTATGAGCATACTCCCATCAATCCAAGTCTTTAGCTTTGGTAGCTGGTTGAATTGGTTTTGTACTGTAAAGTCCTCAGGGCAGGAACCTTGTCTGCTGGGATGCAAATAAAGACCATGACATGACTTTCCCTCTCCTCCCTCATCAGCAGCATTGAATAGAGCTCTGAAGATGATACAGACCTGGGGTTTTTGTCTGGGTTGTTATTCACAAATGAATTTAGAGAAGCTAGTGTTCAAAGAATAATTTTTCCCTTAGCTATATGGATTCAGTTCAGCTGGTTTTTTACAGTATTCATTATTTGAAAGGATTTCATAATCAAAGGAGGGAAAAGTCCTGTTAAACAGTGAAATACATTTGGATCTAAAATTAAATTTAAAAATTTTACCTACTCTAAATCTTCTGATATGTCATTGATTAAATTATTATTCCTTTTTATTTTCTTTGGGCAGCTGTTGTCTTAACCTGGAGTCTTGGAACACAGAAGTTTTCCTACAATTGATCTCCTAGAACTTGGCTGAATACCTAACTGCATCTTCAGTGTCTTTGTCGACAAATTCTTAAGTTCTGCCAGTTTATTTACAAGTACTTCGAAGAGTTCCTCTTCAAATTTGTATTATGGCAATATAAAGAATCAGAAATTCATCCAGAAACTGCATAGACTGTAAATGAGATTTTAAAACCCATGAACACTCAGAGTTTCATACACATATAAATTATAGAAGCACCAGTAATTATGTAAGTTTATGTTACTGGCTTCCCTGAAAAATGTGTGACTTTTTTAGGTAGAATTACCCAGTGCATTTGTGCTGGTGAAGTACAGCACTTGCACCAACACTGATGGTTGGATAAAAGTGTGAAAATTCACCAGTTACTGTAGCTTTATAATGAGCGGCAAGGAAAAGGGAACAAAATTAAATCCCAAGATTTCACTGTTATTACAGTAACTAAAGACAGGCAATTTGTGCATGAGTCTTACATGCCGCTGTAACTGGCAATTGACTCAAATCAAGTTGGAATGTCAAGGGTCGTAGTTCATTTTGTGGCAGATTTGCTTGTGCATGTGGAGACATCACCACAGCCTTTCTGGGCAGCCTGTTCCAGTGCTCTGTCACCTTCAGATTCCCATGTTGAGATGGAACTTCCTATGTCCCAGCTTGTGCCCGTTGCCCCTTGTCCTGTCAGCCACCTTGAAAAGAAACTAGCTCTTTCATCTAGACATCCCCCTTTACATATTATAAATGTTGACTAGATCATCTCTCAGTTTAGCCTTCTCCAGGCTAAACAGATGCAGTTCTCTTAGCTTTCCTCATAAAAGAGATGCTCCAGTCCCCTCATCATCTTTGTAGCCCCCTGATGGACTCTCTCTGGTAGTTCTTTCTTGAACTAGGGAGCCCAAAATTGGACACAGCACTCCACATGTGGCCTTGCCAGAGCACAGTAGGGGGGAGGAAACCTCCCTCAACCTGCTATCCTTGCTCTTCTTAATGTTCCCCACGTTACCATTGGTGCTGGCCACAGGAATGCATTGCTGGCTCAAGCTTAACTTGACATCCACCAGGATTCACAGGTCCTTCTCCCCAGAGCTGCTTCCTATCAGGTTGGCGCCTAACCTGTGCTGGTGCTTGGGGTTATTCCACCTTAACTGAAGGACTTCACACTTGCCCTTTTTGAATTCCATTTGGTTCTTCTTTGCCCAGCTCTCTAGCCACTGACAACCAGTGGGCACCACAAGAGGAAGACATATATGTCACACATCACTTGCGGTCCAGATTGGATTTTTCCTCTGAGCCTTTAAAACTAAAAATGTATTAAAAGTGGAAGGGTGTGAATAAGGATTTGTACAGCATTTGATAAAGTTGGTAAGATTTATGGTAATTCTTACAATTTCATGCGCAACATCCAAATAAGTTTCAAAACCCACCCCTGAAGACAAAACTTTTCCTGTGAACCTAAGACTAAAGAGACAGGCACCCAAGAAGATGACAAATAGTGTCTGCCAAAAATGCTGGCTGCTTTTAAAGGGGAAGATAGAAATTATTGCATTTTTTGCAAGCAAATGAAAGGTGGGGACTGTACCTCACTGGCAGAAGCCTTTGGTCTCTCCAAACTGTGCCCACAAGTTCATGAAGTCCAGTAAGGCCAAGTACGAGGTCCTGCACATGGGATGATGCAATCCCAAGCACAACTACAGGCTGGGTGGAAAATGGATTGAGAGCAGCCTGAAAGATAAGGACTTGGGAGTGCTGATTATTTAAAAAATTGACATGAGCTGGTGGTGTGCATTTGCAGCCCAGAAAGCCAACCATGTCTTGGGCTGCATCAAAATCTGCCTGGCCAGAAGGTTAAGAGAGCTGATTCTGCCCCTCTACTATGCTCTGGTGAGACCATACTGGTGAGTACTGCAATACAGGAAAGACATGGAGCTGTTTGAGCAAGTCCAGAGAAGGGCCACAAAGATGATCAGAGGCCTGGAGCACATCTCCTATGAAGACAGTACAAGAATTGGGCTTGTTCAGCCTGGCAAAGAGAAGAGTCCCGGGAGACCGTATAATATCTTTCCAGTACCTACAGGGGCCCTACAGGAAAGCTGGGGAGGGACAGCATCAGACAGTGTAGTACCTGGACAAGGAGGAATAGGTTTAAACTAGAACAGGATAGATTTTGATTAGACATCAGAAAAAAATTCTTTCCTGTGAGGGTGGTGAGTCACTGGCGCTGGTTGTCCAGAGAAGTTGCAGATGACCCCCCAGCAGTGTTCAAGGCCAGCTTAGGTGGACCTTTGGGCAACCTGGTCCACTGGGGGCTGTCCCTGCTCATGTCAGAGGGGTTGGAACTTGATGATCTTTGAGGTCCCTTCCAACCCAAATGAGTCTGTGGTTCTTTGAATCTGTGGTGCCATTGTAGTATGTGTTGCCCTCTCTGGTGAGGGTCACTGGCAGCTGCTCCTCTTCTCTCTTGCTTCTTTGCTACATGCAGTTTTCCTTGTTTAGGTCTCTTTCCTTGAGCTCTTGGCACTCTTTGAGGGCCCAAGGCTAACTGCTCCTTTCTAAGCCCTCTATTGTCTGCTGCATACCAAACTCCTTCTCCTACAAGCCCTACAGATCTCTTTCTGCTTTTGTTTCTAGCTGTAAGTCCACTTATCTCATTCCTCCCAGTCTCTCTCCCTCACTCTCTCTCACAAGGCTTTCTTTCAGGCAGTTCTTTGCTTTAGGCCTCATTCTTGCACAGTGTGGTCTCTCTGCCTAATCAGCCGTGCTGCTCATTACATTCAGGAGCTCTTTGCTATCTGTTTGCGTTTTTATAAGGTCTCCTGTCACCATGGTATCTTGGCATAGTCTCATAATTGTGTCCACTTGGTATTTTCTATCTTCATGCATATGTATTTATATACGTACATATAATAACATATAGTACAAACAAGCAAGATGGTTTTACTTGGTATATTCGCTCTTCTAGACCCTCCTCAATTTATTGTATTGTAAAGATAAACCTCTGCCATTCAACCACTCATTCTGAATCTTCATTAACGTCATTTCTTCATTTTTATTCTTCTTGTCATCAACATTCATCTGTCCTCAGCCAGGAGTTAGGAGAGAGAGAGCATTTTAAAATGAAGGAATTGTAAAAATAATAATTATAGCAGCAGGCAGAATGTCAGCATAATTAATAAAGGGGCTCAAGCGAAATATTTAAAATTATTTTTGTTGAAAAAATTGGTCTTTGTTGTTTTGATAAAACACTCTACAGGAGCACCACTTTACCTTGGATTATTATTATTTCTTTTAATGTAGATTTACTACTTCTGCACCCATCCTGTAGCGCGTTCCCCCCCAACCCTGGCCTGATTCCTTCCTTTTCACTCTGCAACCATGGCAACTCTTCACCCCTACTGAAGGTTGGGCATTTGACCACTCACAGACATATCATTAAAACTGTTCCACTGAATCAGCAGCTAAAGTCAGGAAGAGAGGGGAGCTCACATCTACATGTCCTTCCCTTCTATGTGCATGTACACCTACTTTATCAAGTTCTGCTGTCCCAGGTAGAACGAAAGGGAAAAGATCTTTCCCCTTTTCCTCACTCTCCTTCTCTTCCTTCCTTCCCAGGTTCCAGAGTTATTTGGCTTGTGAAAATTCTTTAGACTTTTATAATGTAGTTATGCAAGGAGTGCCGGTCAAAAAAGAATTGCTTCTTTGGCTCATGTAATTTCTAAGGGAAGATAAAAGAGAATCACTAGCTTAAAAAGGGTTGTGTTTCTGAAGGCATCAATACAACTTTTCATTGAAGGATCTTTAAATAATTTCTATGCAATTAACTAAGTCTTACAACACTGCCCCAGAGCTGATGTTGTTGTACAGCTGGAGAAACTAAAGGAGATTAAGTGACTTGCACATTGTTATGTAAATCTGTGCCAGAGCCAGTCACAGAACCCAACAATTTTCTTTAAAGTCATGTGATGTTTTATTTACATTGGTAAATTTAGCATTCTTCTGCTGGACTCCCATTCATAAAGTTCAGTTTAAGATTTTACTGCTCTTCTTTTGCTAATTGTCTTCCTATTCAACATGACACTTAAGCACATGCTTGTCTTCTAGCATGGGAACTGGCCTGTTTAAGAGATTGTTCAGGTTTTTCCACTAAGACATATGGTTTCAAGAAAATTCTCTCTGTTTCAGGGGGGAAAAAAATGGTTTTGAAAAAATTTTTTAATGAGGCATTGGGTTTTAATATTTAATAGATTGACATTCTCAAAGTAAAAAGCAAACAAATATTTCAGAAAATATAAACAGACATATTGATCTTTTTTCTCTGCACATGACAGTCTACCTAGTTAGCCCTATTTTTCTTACTGTGGCCTTATGAACCAGCAAAGAGCAAGGAACTCCATTCTGCGCCAGTAGCAAATGCACTGACTGAAAGGCAACATGGTATGCCCTTATTGTGTACAAGGTAAAACCCAATCAATTTCAATAGGCCAAATGATAAGTCGCTAAGAACTGTGGGGGCTGAACATTTTTCAGGAAAAATGAATCATGTCTTGGGCTGTAAGTAAACCAGTGAGTGATGCTGTGCTTGTTTGACACATTGCACTATCACCTAAGGTACTTTGAATTTCATATTTAGCAAATTCTTGGATGCACAGTAATGTAGAATGATACTTCTATGCATCCTTCTAAATATTTATTAAAAATAATTGCTCTTATTCTGCTGATTAATTATTGACTATGTTTTCCACTTAACTGTCTTTATTTTGCCACTGATATTCCTGCATTGTTCATCTGATGAAAATACATTCTTTGAAATGCTGAGGCGATTCCCACCAGTACAGAGAGTTTCAGAGTAGAGCTCTACATGTTTAAAAATATATATTTGTGCATAATATATCTCCATATGCATATGTCTGAACATAGCAATAAGAGAAAAAAGTAAAGCAATAAAAAGTTTCTCTTTTATTGAATCACAAAAGTCATCAGTGGGAGGAACAGAGGTAGAGAGGTCAATATATGGCTGAATCACCAACCCAGTGATGATTAAAGGATATGTTTTGGGGCTTTCAGCTTCAGGGAGAAGAGTTTACTGCAGATCACTTTGATAATATGGACCTTAAAATCTAGTTGAACTTATTCAATTTGAATATTTTATTTGGGACTAATTCAAATATTTTTTTCTAAAACTAGTTAAAGACATTTTCTTAAGAAAAAATAACAGAAATTCCTGTGTTATGACTAAAAATCCCTGCTTCTTATTTGGAAGCAACCAATGATTTTTTAATTCCTTTAGAGGGAGGATTTTTTCCCTTCTTTTTTATCATCCAACAGGCACCCCGTTTTTGGTAAAGATCCCATACAGTAACAGATCTATTGCTTTTGTATGAGTTACGGGTCATTTCTTATGGGACTAGAAACAAAAGGTAAAGGTAAAATCCTCTCAATCGGCTAATACTGATCTGAGGTTTGAGACTGCATCTGTAGTGCTGGCCTCAGTATAAAAGAAACTTGGATATATTGAAGGGACCACAGCAGAGAACTACAAAGATGGTGAAGGGACTGGAATGTCTCTTGTATGAGAAGAAGCTGAGGAGCCTGTGAATAGGCAAGAGGCAATTGACATGAACTTTAAAAGAAGAAATACCATCTGAACATAACTAAAATCCTTTTTCCAGGTAGGATAGTTTAATACTGGAACAGATTGTCTGTGAAGCTATGGAGTCTCTATCCTCAAAGGCATCCAAAACCTGGCTGGCCACAGTCTTGGGCAACCTTGGTAGTCCTAGATGACCTTGCATTGACCAAGAGGCTGGATGGAATGATGTGCTGAGGTCCCTTTCAACTTCACCCGTTCTGTGATTCCATTGATTTCCTTGCTGGTCAACTGCTATAGTATAAGGTGAGGATATATATCACTTCCCCAAAAGAACTGTGGTGAACTGAAAGAGATTGGTGAACTAACAGTGAATTGTGGGCAGTAGTTACGATGTCTGGGTCTAAGCTTCATTTTTTAATGCCACTTAAGAGGCAGGATGGCTAGAGAACTGAATATGGACATGTGTTCAGACATTTTTAATAAGCAGCATCACAAGAGAATATCTATAGGCAGCTTATTCTGCTGATGTGAATGCACACCTCCAGTCCCAAATGGCTGTTACCTACTCTGCTGTCTTCAGTGCCTACAGAATAGCAGTGCCACCCACTGCTGGAGCAGACTCTATAATACCTGGGCTGTTCCTGCCTGTCATGCCCTGTCCAACCCTGGCCAGACTGCTTCTGCTTAAAGAGACCTGCATCTCAAAATGGCTACTTTAAGCATTTTACAAATCCTACCCCATTTGCTGCAGCAGCCTATTTCATAGCAAAGCCCTCTAGTGAGCTCTGTACATCTCTCTCTCCAGGAAATCGAATCTTCAAAAGTAGATAATGTCCACTTACTTCATGGACCAGCAGGCCACGAGGCTAGTTTACCACCTCTGCATCTCATTTACTTCTAGTTTTCAAGGCTGAAAACATTAGATCCTGCTTTACATGGTTCTGTCAAAGACAGAACAATGGCACATTGCTGCATGAATCAGCAAAAGATATCTTTTATCAATTTTAATTCACTGCTGAGTGGGAGAAAGTCAGGTTTTGCTCACAGACACTAGAAATTTCAGGTAAGTCTTCAGAAAGCTTAGTGTCCTTGTCAAAACGTAGAATTCATAGGAAAGGGTTGGAAGGATCTTAAGTCATCCACTCCACCTCCTCACTACAAAGCAGTATCAAATAGAATTATATGATTTCTTACTAAAGCTCATCTAACCTATCTGTAAAAATATTAGATAGTAGAATTACTACGGTGACCTCCACACTATTTTACATGATTTGTATGTCTCTTCCTCTTCTTCTCTTCCAGGAATTAAACAAGTTATTTCAATACTTTTGTTAGCTTTTGTTTTCTTTGGGTTTTTTTATTATTTTAGTTTCCTGAAAGCTAAGTTTTAGTAATACTTAGTAGATAAGGAGGAGTACTCACTACAGTTTATACATATATATTCATGCAGTGTTTGCTTTCTTCACTGTATCATGGCACTGATGACTCATACTCTGTGACCATTATATCTCTCAGCTTTTTTCTACACATCTGAAACCTAGGCCATTGCTTCTTACATCATATTCATAAAGGCTGTCATGTCTAACAGAAGATTTATGTATCTCTATTTACTGAATTGTGCTCATTTTTTTTTCCCAGATAATTCCTCCAGATCATTTTAAGTTCTGATCCCTCACAGTCCCGCCCACAATAGTGTTTCCCATGAATTTAATAAGCAAAATGCTTTCTAATGCATTTTCTAGTTTAATAATGAAAACTGGTAAATATTCAAAATATTTTTGATCAGTTTTTCACATGTCTGGATTCAAAGAATTTCGTCCTTAATCATGAGATGGTCATATGAGAGCATTTATTTAAGTCAAGAACAGTAATGTCTACTGTTTCTCCTCTGTCTGGTACACTGTCTAGTACATTGTCTCACAGATGAACTGTTATGACGTGATTTGTCTTTGAACCACACTGACTGAATACCTTCTTGTGTTCTTTGGGGTGCCTGTAAATTATTTATTTTATACCTGAGACCTTTACTCGCAGAGGAATGAAGTAAAACTGGTTGGTGCACACTTTCTTGTCTCACTTTTTATCTCCTTTGCATAGACTTTGCATTTGTCCTTCTCTACCCTTTTGAAATTTTACGTCTGAAAATACTCCAGATTTGCTTTAGTCACAGTAATAGCAGGAATTTCATTAGGCCCAGGCAAATAGAAAATGGCTCTGTTACTCTAGTATTTTTCTAAACTGATCTTAGCCTAAGATCTTACAACTTTGCTGGGTGTTAGTAGCAAACTTCCTGAGTGCACATAGTATTCATAGTGTAGACTGAAACAGAAGTGAATCAAGCATGCTAGTCTCAGAGATTTTTTAGTCTCTATCAAGTAGCCAAATTAATTTTCCTTGTCTTGCTTTTACTGTAACTTCTTTTTTCTTATCTTACACACACCTTTTGAAAAGTATCTTGTTTTGCCCCTCAGCACTTCTGAATTTGTCCCAATAGCTTCTGCTATTCGTTTATATTCTTCTGTAGTCATTTGAACTACTTTCTACTTTTGGGATTCTTTCTTTGGGATTTTTAGGTGACTAAAGAGACTGATGATTTCACAAGACTGCTGTCTTCATGAGTGTTGGCATAATTAGAGAATTTTTTTTATTTGTAAAATATCTTCACTTCCTTTCACCATAACCCTTGTGTTACTCTAAAATTTTTAAGAGCTGTCTGCTTGAATTGCATTACTTTTATTTGGTCACGTGTCTTCTTTCCTTAAAGATCTTGAACTCTTTCACTGAGTTGTCACTGTCATACTGCCTTCAGTCCCCACATTTGCAGCTAGTCCTCTTTGAATACTCAGAATCAAATTTGGAACAACCTTTTCTCCAGATACATTTTTTCCATATCTTGCATACAAAAGGATATGTAAAAGACACCAAGGTATTTATGAGCTGATAGAAAAAGTGTATATCTTTTAAGAATGGTTATTACCTTTGAACGTCATAAGACTGTTCCACTGCATTTGTTCCTCAAGAATCCCACCAGAACCTGAACTGTTGAGCTAATGAATTTTTGAGGACCTATGCTTGATGTAGATCATGATGAGGATTAAATGAATACAGTCATGTCTCTGCCTATCATAGCCAGATTAAATACTGGAAGAAATAAACACATGAGGCTGGATATCAATTAATGGCTTTTGTGCTGATAATATGGTCAAGATGAAACTGATTTTTATATACAATTTGAATAAAACAGTACAACCAACTGGCACTCCAGAGGCTAGCTGCAGTTGTGATATACTTGGCATTGACTTTTACTTAGTAGCTAACATTTTAATGTGTTGGATGGCTAAAAAGTAGTCAATACCAACAGGACAACCTTTTCCCACCTGTGCCCCAGCTTCCCAAACACAGAGTTTGGTACCAGCTCAGATACTCGTAAATTCATCTCCCTCAAGACATTGAGTGGTAACTTGGTGCTCTCACATGTCTGCATATTTTCTTAAAGACTGTGCACAACAACTTAATTTCCCATGAATAATGGCATCTGCACAGTCACATTCAGAGTACTTTTTCCTTCACCATTAAAGACCTAAAGTATCACTTACTGAATGAAGCACCATTCTCCTGTGTTGTCTGTTGAAAGCAGAAGATTTTACTTGTATCTGCTGCTGTATCCTCAGCTATATAGCTCTTTCAGGAAGAGAATTTGAAATAAGTGAACACTGCAGTCATTCCCAAACTTTTTTTACTGATGGAGCACCATGAACAGTCAGAATTTCCTGTGAATCATCACCAATGAATTATTAGCATTACTTTTTAGAAGTGAAAACACTATCAAAATGCCATGGTCCCATATGCCATTCTCTTAATCTTCATGGCCTCACCAAGAGCCTGCTAGGACCTCCGTTTGGGAACCACAGTCTAGATGGAAAGAGGAGATTTTCATAATAAAAACCCTAATATTCAGCTCCATACTGAGATCAGCGATGCCAGGTATCCTGGAAAATCCCTGCTTGAACTGGCCAGTTTTTTAGCTGACATTCAATACTGGGAAAGAATTGCCCTGGGAAGGAAGTCTTGCTAATGCACAATGATACTACAGCAAGAATGGGGTGTCAGAGTAGGAAAATTTAAAAAGATATACTGAGTCTGCACTGCATGGAGACACAGGATACTATTCTAAGTTAAAATATAATTTATATTCCTCTTCAGAATTCTCAGCTTTTTTTTCAGTATCTGATTTCTGCTCTCTGTTAATTCTTGATAATTTTATACCTCCTTGACAAGAAGTAGAATAGATATCAAACTCCTATGTATTATGCATCTCAGCATTTTTATATTCAAATCCAGATACTGTGTTCTGATATTCCACTTTCACTGTATAATTGGGTCATCAGGTTTTCCATTAAAAATGCTTAACAGAACATCACAATTAAACTCTAAATATATTACCTTTTGCCTAAGTATGTTTATAATGTTCTTCCTGAGTATCTCGGGTGAAAACATTTCTTTAAATAAAAGATTAATTAAAAGAATAAGATATGCTTTCTATAGTAATTCACTAAAATAATTTTTAAATTACATGAACGCCACAAAATTAATTAGATTCATCCTGCCACATTTTAAGAAATATACATTAATCCAAAATGGCTATATTTGTAGTCTTGGAAATTAGTATCCATACATTATTCTCAGAGTATTCAAGTTTCTTAATCTAATTTGAAGATGACTGACCATTAAAATTAATCAGCAGTTTGTTATTTTAAAGACTGTTTAGAATGCCCTTGTATGTTTTGCATTATGAGTGGCAGATACTTCTGTTACATTAGAGGGATGATATGTTTGCTCTTGTGAGCAAATGTAAGCTTATTAAAGGCTATTATTCTTTGAAAGAGGAAATGCTTTATTAAACAACTTTGAAATTCGCTAACAGAGTCTGTCCTTTCCCACAAGACAGATGCATGGACACCCTGGCAGGAGACCTCCCCAGCCCCAGTTGAGTGCCCTGGAGCTGTCCACAGAAAAATGTTAGAAAAGCCTGAAGCAGATGGTCCAGGTACACAATTATTTCAGCCTGGAATATAGCATAATAATCAGCCCATGTAAGGGGATTGTTAAAGTAGGTCTGATTTGGAACCTGTGGCACTGAGGAGGCAAAACAATCTTCCATCAGCGAAGGTTCCCATCGACAAAGAGAGACACTTTATCAGATGGCAAAAACAACAAATACCACTGGGTTGCACTCATACCATCAAAACCTTCAAAACAAAACCAAAATAAACCAGGTCAGAAAAGGCAAAGACAAGTGTTATGGAAAAATGTATTAACTTTGGAAAAAAAGGGTAAATTTCATTCTTTATATTTTTAATGCAACTTACAGCTTCTGTATTCTTACCTATATAAATATAGCATAAGTATACATGTACATGCATACATAAATGTGTGTGTGTATATATATATATATATACACAGATATAGCATGTATTTGTGTCCATATCTGTGCACAAGTATGTGTGAAAGAGAAAGGGAGAGCGTGAGAGATGTAACAGTAAAACACAGAAAGACTTCTAACTTTGAGTTGTTTATTCTCGGTAGAGTAACTATAGAAATAAATGAAAGGTGCGTAGTTTTAGCAAGATGTAAAAATTGATTTTCAAATTTGTGGTAAAGATCTGGGGCAATATTTTACAATCAAATTAAAAGACAGACACTTCATTGCCCCCAGAAGATTCCAAGGGAAGATGAGCACTCGTAGGCATTGCCTCGAAGCATGGATACTGTGACACCCTGGATGAAGCTGGAAGCACCAGACAGGACCCTCTTTTGCCTGTAGGCTTTTCACATTATGTATGCAGTTATTGTTTTGTATTATATGCTATCTGAAATGATACAAAAACATTTTTTGCTGAAAAATAAACCACTGGTTTTATACTTAACACTAGGATTACAAAACATGATGTCATGAATTATTCATTTTATTTGACTTAATGTAATCATTTTCCTCCCTACGTTAAGCCCCTGTGAATAGTGTCCTATACAGCTACAGTTTTGAAGAACTTAATACTAGGGGGAAAAACACCTGGCATTAACTGACAGTGAATGAGGCTCATTGTCACTAAGGAAAAAAAAAGAACGTTGGCAATTTAATCCTTGATGTTCTGTATATCCCAGTTTCAAAGAGCAACTATGAAGTACACAAAAAATATCGACCTTGAAAACAGGAAATTAAGCTAGGTGAATTTTAGGCAGTGGCATTGAATCCATCTCACTGGTACAAGCCCAGATGTAATTGGAAAGCAGTTCTGGCTCGCATAAACATTCCGTCAGAGAATTCTGATAAACTTTCGTAATTTACTTAGATTAAACCTTTTTAAAAACTACAAACCTGAGGACAATGCTCCTGTGAAAAAGCATGTTACTCAGTGCACTGGTCTGAGCAATTTACACACCAATTTACTTTCTCATTAACATGTGAACAGAGGAGATAAAATAAAAAAGATTTATCCAACCTCAGCGTTTGCTGAAAGAGCCTGACTTTAATGACTTTACCTCAAAGTTATCAGGACTGATGTCAGAACTATAAAAAGCAGTTATATTCAGAATCAGAGATGTAGTCATCAAAAGAGTTTTACTGGATCTCACAAAGAAGTCCAGGCTACATAGTAAAAATAGTGCTCATCACACTAAAAAATTGACCCCTTAGTGCTATCTACTACCTGATGCCAAATCAAAACACAAGTTTAATTTGGGAGCTTAATGGACAACTTCATTTTCCAGCAGTATAATAATATCAAGTAAACAAACTGACTTTTTTTTTTTTTTTTTAACATGGTTAAAGAAGTTGTTGCATAAACAAATGTCAAAACTTAATTGCCATTAGTTAATTGCCCTTTCAAAACTTAATTTCCATTACTTAAATGGTGAGTTGTCCAAGTGCAAACATCAAAATAGCAGAAGTGTGAAGGGGAAGAGTAGTGCTTTGGCGAGGCTCCTATGCTATTTCTGAAAAAGTACATCTTAACTTTGTGGCGCTCCCCTCCACAATTTGTAACATTATTGTAATGCTCCGAATTGGGAGGTTAACAACTCATTCCTGCATTCAGCACTTGCAACAGTGCACTGCAGTGTCCACTTCACAGAGCCTCAAGACCATTTCCAGTTCAGGCCTTTCCTCTGGCAGCAGCATTAAGCTGTGTATTTTGTTTCAGGGCCTTTTATCTGAGATGCCCATTCTCTCCGGCTTTGCAGCAGGCCAGGGAAGCACCAGTTCAGGTATCATCATTGCTACGTACTTTTCATTTATTAATCACATCCACAATGCATTTGAGCCACATTCCAATCAAAACTGCGAACTGGCACAGAAGATGCAGCAGCCATGTCATTCTGTATCAGCAGCCTCCCTTTTATTCCAATACCACTCTGACCTTCAGCAATAGTGTCATGTGCTTCTATAATGGTTCTCATCGCAAGCACCGCAGCTCCCCAGAGACTATCTGCACGGGAAGATAACTTTAGGAGCCTCAAGGGTTCTGCTTTCTGTTTGCTCCCATACTGACTAAAAAACAGTAAAAAAACCCAACACACCCTGTTTGTTCAAATCTAGAATTTTTTGCTTCTGGTTTTGTTTTGGGTTTTTTTTTTAAATTCAAGAGCACGGAGCAGCACAGCCCCTGCTTTAAGTTTCTCAGCAAAGCTACCGCCTAATTACTGCCTGCTGAGTCGTGCGGTTAAACACAATCAGTCAGAAAGCCTTAAAGATACAATATCCTTTTTCATGAACTGTCTACTTGTCAATTCGAAGTCGCCCTCCTGCTTTAAATCAACCAACCACAGAGCTGTTATGAACAGCAACTGATTTTCCATGCCGTGCTGCAAAACAAAATCACACCGTATCCTATTTTTAATGGCCACAGTTTTTCAACTGCATAACAAGAGGTAGCTGGCACTGCTGAGCTGAACCATATCAAAAATGGGTTCAAGTAGAAATAGCACAGAACCCTTGAAGAATACAAGTACAGACCCAATTACATCTGCATTGTGATGCTCAAAGCCAATTACAGGGAAATAACGGTGAAGTATTTCCCCCCCTCTCCTTCATAGCTTCGTTGTAGACATCAGATTTTTTTTTATATTTTGTTTCTACTGGATACAATGAGATCCTTTTTAAGGCTAAAATCCTAAATATTATTTTATTAATCCAGTCTGTATTTACTCACAAAGGCTTTAAAAAATTGAATTTGCACAGGAACACCAGTCTTTGTCAAGTTTACATCAATGTGAACAAGGTGCAAAAATTTTATACTTCTGTAGCTATTTATCTACTTGATCTTTAGGCATATAGATATTTGGAATACGTACATGGTCACAATACATAGAAGTATCACATAGATAAACATGACACCATAATCCTCTAAAGTGGGTAGCATTTCCTAATAGGTATGGGACATTGGGTACTTACAGATGGTTGCCAATTCTGATCTGTCCTTATCCATGCAGTTAAGCTACAAACCTCCTTGTGGCTGGAAAGTTTCTATTAGCTTGGTAAAAAATTCAAATACAGTGAGTGGAGAAATTAAAAAGCGTATTTAAATGTCAAACAAAATGCAAAAGGACCATTATATTTTCTACACCTAATACCCTCAGGACTTCTATGATTTTCAGATAGAATAGAATAGAATCAGAATTGTGGAATAGATTCTATAGAATGACAGAATCATTTGGGTTGGAAAAGACCTCTAAGGTCATTCAGTATAACCACTAACCTAACCTAACACTGCCAAGTGTTAGTGACCACTAAACCATGAGCCCACTAAACCATGACCCTAAGCACCACATCTACACTTCTTTTCAACACCTCCAGGGATGGTGACTCAACCTCTTCCTTGGGCAGCCTGCTCCAGTGCTTGACAACCTTCCAGTCAAGAAACTTTTCCTAATATCCAATCTAAACCTCTCCTCGTGAAACCTGAGGCTGTTTCATCTTGTCCTATCACATGTTACTTGAAGAGGCCAACCTCTACCTTACTACAGCCTCCTTTCGGGTAGTTGTAGAGAGCAACGAAGTCTCCCCTCAGCTTCCTTTTCTCCAGACTAAACAGTCCCAGTTCGCTCAGCTGCTCCCCATAAGACCTGTTCTCTAGACCCTTCAGTAGCTTCATTGCTCTTCTCCAGACATGCTCCAGCCCTTCAATGCCTTTCTTGTAGTGAGGGGCCAAAACTGAACACATTGTTTGAGGTGCAGCCTCACCAGTGCCATGACCAGGAGCACAATCACTTTACCACTCCTGCTGGCCACACTATTTCTGCACAAACAGAGATGCTGTTGGCCTTCTTGGCTACCTGGTCATGCTGTTGGCTCAGATTCAGATGTATTGTATGAGAATTGTTTTCTTCCCGCTGTTCTAGTGAAGTTGTGTACTGGAAACATATGAATATTTTAGTATTTTTCATCTTAATTTAAATGACCTGACTTACAAAGAAACTTGTCTGTGAAAAACATTTCTGTTACCTCTAATTCTTACAGTGCTATCACTGGACAGAGGAAATGGGTGTTGTATACATAAAATGGGCACTGTTCAGAGCATTGTTTCCACATCTGTAGTAGTGATTGGGGAGAGATATTACCCCCATGGTAATAAAATCTTTGTGATGAGAACTCCATTTCTTCACATCTTATTAAATATTTCATATAATGAAATATAATGTTTCATACAATAAAACAAACAATTCATATAAAAAGAAAATAACATAGTTCTGGTGATTTGTACTAAAAATAATGCATTGATTACAGTTAAATTAGCATTAACAGAAGATCCACTGAGATGAGAGAAAATTCTGAGAAATCTTGAAGCTTAGGGAGGAAGATTTTCACAAAAAACCCAGAAGTTTGGAATAAATTAGAACATACACGTTAACTGATTGTCAAAAATAAACTTAAGAATAGAATCATATAACCACTTAGGTTGGAAGAAACCTTTAAGATCATAGAGTCCAATGCATCATTTAGTTACCACACAAGTTATTGACCAATAACTACTAATATTAGAAAAAAAAAAAAAGAATTGACAATATTATCACCATATAATCAGTCAGAAGGGTAAGCAACAATTTGCAGAAAGAAGACTAATATTAAAATGGGGGTACAGAAGAAAGTCTCAGGAAGAAGATCTGTTTCAGAGGAAGAGCTTGGAAAACTAATGGGGTTCCTTACACTCCACTAAAATGCTTTTGTAACAGCAAGCTATTGAAGAGCAACTGCAAAAAGGATTGTAAAAGGGATTTGTAATAATCTGGTTTTGTGGTTCTGAAAAAAAAACTTTTATTGAAATCTCCAGTAGTTTTAGAAAGCATTTCAAAATACTAAAGTGTAATATTAATATTATTAATCTAACCATTACTCTAAAAAGCACACACTCATCCAAGTGAGAATAACTTCTCTATTTGTTTACATTTTTCTCCACAGAATTTCTAATTTTGCTAGTACTACAAGTCTATAATGGGAAGGGATAAACAAGAAACCTAAAGTTTTCCTAGGATGTTTTTGGTCCTTCACAGACCTACTACAAAGGAATGCAGCAGGACAGGGAGAATGCATTTCCCAAATGCACTGAGCAGATCAAGGCATCAGGCAGAATAAAGGCGGCAAAATGCATTCAGCAATCTGCGCCTCAGTATACAGTCAGACTATATGGTTTTAAGTGGTGTGTTTCAGAGGCTAGAACATTTATATGGAAGAAGAGAAGGAGCCTAGGTCAATAGTTTGGACCACTAGCTGTTTTCTGCATAAGATACCACCTGGGAGATCCTCTAATCCTTTGGATGCTTTGGATACCCATGGTGCTCACACCACCAGCTTGAGGCCAGTGATCTATTCCCAAGTCTCAAGGGCCAGTTTACCTGCAAGAGTAACTTTTGATCATATTCTTTCAGACTCCTTCAAACTGCAGCGTGGAACTAATAAAGTCTCTGCACTTTAATTCTGTGGAAAAGATATACTGAATTACCCCATTCAGAGGTTACCTAAGCACGCTAGTAGCATGTATGAGCATGACAGCTTGATAGAACAGTCATTAATGCTCCAATTGCAACCTCTGTTCCTAAATCAAGAACCTGGAAAAAAACTTATCTTAATTTATATTGAAACTGAAGATTTTGCACTATTTTCTTGTGATGTGGGACAGAAATGATGAAAAGCTGCGACAAACCTTGTTTTGCAGAATACATAGCGTTTTAATTTTAACTTGTTAAATAATTATCATATTTACTTGTAAAGTTACACAATATTATTTCTGAAGGATGAAGGGTGTAATTCAGGGCAATGAAACTGTCTTGTCTTATTTGATTCTAGTCTAGAACAAAAAATGAAAGTATGCTCTTGAAACATGGAGGGACCATGCAACTGAGAACGGTTGCAGCAGTACACAATTTTTAATTAAAAATTAGGGAAAAGAAAGAAATTGGAAGAAATAAAAGAAATAGGACCATACAATTTCCACAATAAACAGGAGATAAAACTGTGTATTTTGAAATTGTATAAAAAACTGTAATGATTCCATGAAAAAAGCATATTTCAAAGTCTACAGAGGGAGAAAAAAAAATTACCAGGCTCTTTCCTTGCCTAAAATTTGCTGTTCAGTCATGCAAGACATTGAGAAATTTTTTCTCTTATCTCTAAAAGCACTTAAACTGGAGCTTAACCTGAAGCATGTGAGAAATACTACTGAAATCAATAAGAAACCAGTGTTTAAGTGCTTAAAGGTAAGCAACTATTAATGTGAACTGCTGGGTAGAGTCACAGCGCTCAGATCCTTGAAGAATAAAGCTTTTATGTTATAACTGGAAGAGTCTTTCTAAAGCACCATCCAGCAGTTACAAAAAGAATGGCTTCTGGGATCAAAACAAATAAATGCTTGCAAATTGGTTACCAGAGGTGTCTGCTCTGCCTTGGAAGTGCTGTCTGGTGGGTCCATGGACAGAGATTTTGAATCCTGTCATTAGCAAGACCTTGGATGAGTCCTGACTCCCTGAAATATACTTGTGAAGTCATTAACCTTCAATCATCTAATTATGCATCTGTAATAAGAACCATGAGTCAGGTTTACTTTTGAAATTAGTAAAGACAATAAAAGTCTAATAGCTGAGTTCAAAGATTCAGAAGCATTATGTCTCCTGATCTTAATTTACAGCAGCTCCTGGAAATGAGATTTGAAAGGTAGCTTCTCATTTCCTCACTTTTCCTATGATCATCCTAGAGCTTGATGGTTGTTTACACCACTTTTTGCTCATTTACATACCATGTAGCAAAAAATTATGTAATATGGTGGTAACAATTATCTATGGCTGCAGGCAAACTCCTGAATAAAGGCCTGTTTTCATGGTATTAAATAAATGAGGGGATCTGTGACCTTTTTATAGCTGACTGGCTAATTTTAGCCTTTATAAACAGTCACAGCTATTAAGGAAATATTTCTCATACATCCACTTTTTTCTTCTTATTGTGGGTGTTGGAGTTACTATTTAATTTCATACAGACCAGCATATTACTAGGCACATCAAAGAGGACAACACATATTGAGATGAGTACTATTAGTACCATTATCTGAAAGACCTGCTTACAAGACACATAGAGTCAAAATCAAAGGAATAATAAAAATGTCAGCAATTGGATGTGCAGGCTTTCTTTAATTTTATTTAATGAATAAATGGTATTTCTGTTTAGACGCAGTGAGAAATTAATGGAAATATCTGCAGATAAATTATTATTTTTCTTTAAGCTGATAAAATTGGAACTTCATAAAAATCAGATTGTTCTATTTTCTACAATGGAACCATTCTTCAGAAGAATTCATTAACTGTATTTAGACTTAAAGGCCTAATGTGGTAATATCATTGAGAGTTTGGGTTTTTTTTCCATCAAAAAACTTTATTTAGGTAGATAGCAACATGTGAATTACCATCCCAGGTGAGAATAAGGTCCACCTATTGTCAGATACTATTTGGAAACACCTAGTACTCCAGAGGGAGATTTAAAAATCCTGCTGCAGGCTCATAAAAGTTGTCTGCCTCACACCCTAAGTCTCTTCCTAATTAATAATAGAATCAAGACTGCTTTCATCCCAAAGTGTAAAGTTTAACAGTCATTACCTCACATACTTATAGCTAATTAGGCTGACACTGAACTGGACTGCTCCTCTTATAAAGGTTTGATTCCTTTCTTAATTTTGTTGAATTCTAGATCTTTTTACCTTCTAGTGGGGATGGGTTTCACAGTATAATTCACACTGTCAAAAACTATTCCAACTTTCACTAATTTTAACATTATTGGATGTTCTCCTGTGTCTTAGAATGGAGGTAGTGCATTCAAGTTATACCTCCTTTAACCATTTGAAATTTGGAACACTCTTGTCATGTCTTGCAGACTTAGAAATCCATCTCTCAATATCTTTGGATTATTGATGCTATGCGAAGCCACAGGTCTGAAACTGCAAACTGTTCTACAATGGCATTAGTTGATATGAACGAATATGAGAGTTTGTACATTAAGCAGTATATAGCCTATGAACGTATGTACATATGTCTCTTCACTCTGTCTTCATAGTTTAAGAACCCTTTAGTATTTGTTTACACAGAAAGACTCAAGAGCTTCTTACCACAAGGAAGCCTCAAACTGCTGTTGTTTTGAGTCCCGGAAATAAGAATGTAAAAAAGCTATATAACAGAAGAAGAAACAAAACTAAAACTACCAGAGCATTTAACTGTGGACTCAATTTATGCAGATAATCAAAACTGATGTGGAAGTTCCAAGGTTGAAGATAACTCATACCCTGTTTCACGCACTACTTAGTAGTTCACATAAACTGGCATCTTCACTGCAAAAACCTTGTCAGTTCAGAAACAATTAAAAACATTGGCATCCTTTCGGTCACAGCCTGAAAGATTAGGGTGAGGATAAACCACAAATGCTCACAATGTGGATAAAGGATATTCACATTTGTGATGAATCCTTGGTCTCCCCTTACTGACTCAAAGGCTGTTTTCTATCTAGTGGACATCAGTTTCCAGGACAATAAATCCAGGCTTTCATGAGTTCGATAGTCAGTAATGATTTTTTTAAAATTTGAAATTGAAAATAAAAATGGAATGTATTGAGTTAACATCATAGTTACAAAAAGCTATTGTTGGAGGGGAGGAGTATTAGAAAAATATGAAAGAACCCTTTGGTTCCCTTCACATGAAAATATATAAAAGTATAAAAAAACCAATATTTCACATGTACTTTCATCCAAAAAATAATATTAAAAAATAAAATAAAGAATTTCCACTGTAGAGAAATGTTACGTTTTCTCTAATCATTTAAACTCCAAGAATGTTACATAGTTTTTGCATATAAAACAAAACTGGAAAGCTCTTGCCAGAAGCTTTCTGGTCTCCTTACTGGCACTGCAATTGCAGCTCCAAGCCTAGAATTCAGAGTGGCTACATGGTAGTGAATTTCTGATGTGCTGATTTGAGACTGGTCCTATTTCGAGAAGGATGTCTTTTGTGCAACTTTTGAGATAAAACATATGCAGATAAGCCCTTTTGGAAGATGTATTCAGTGGTGGAATGATCACTTAACATTCGTTTTGTGACTGGTTATGGTACTAATTTCTGCATTAAGACCAAATTCTTGTTTAAATTCAGTGTTCCAGGCAGTGTTCATACACTGACTCACTGAATGTTAAATGAAAGACTAATTTGAAAGAATATGATAAATTTTCATAAATTTACTTTGATTCTTATTCTGTATTCCCACTCTACATTTCCCACCAAATCCTTCCTGAATTTTTGTGGATGCCTGTTTGTTTTAGAACACTTTTGCACAGAATTTTGCAATTTTCTGTTGAATGGAAAAGGTCTTCAGGTCTTCATTCTTGGTGATATATCTAGGTACATATTGGTAAGAAAGAATATGACTTTTGATTGTGAATATCAGGAAAAATAAAATAATTAACTTCCAGTCTATATCCTAAAATACACCCCAATTTTATAATCACAGCTATTTAGGTGAAATAAAATCTTCTTTCTTTTTCTTCCTGAGACAATTCTGTCAGGTCTTTAGCTTTCCTAACCTGATTCCTGGCTGCTCTGGCAATTCCTCTGAGGATACCTGTGCTTCCTTCCACCCTCTGTGGGCTTTCTGTTTATGACTGAGCTTGCCCAGGAGCTCCTTGTTCATCCATGCAGGCATCCTGGTGCTTTTGCCCAACTTCTTCTCTGTTGAGATACATCACTCCTGAACTTGGAGGAGGTGATTCTTGAATACTAACCAGCTGTCTTGGGCCATTCTTCCCTACAGGCTTTTGTCTAATGGTCCTCAAACAGGTCCCTGAGGACCTCTCCTGAAGTTCAGGAGAGTAGTCAGCTTGCTGTGCTCCCTCCTCACTCCCTTGAGGTTCTTGAACTCTATAATTTCATGGTTACTGCAGCTAAGGCTGACCTTGAGTTTCATTTTCCCCACCAGCCAGTGGTGGGGAAATTTTCCCCAGTGAGGACAAGGTCCACCATAGCACCTCTCTGCATTGACTCCTCTATCACTTGGAGGAGGAGGTGGCTAGCAATGCATTCCAGGAACTTTCTGTATTGCTGGTGCTCTGCTGTGTTGTTCCTTGAACAGATATTTGGACAGTTGAAGTCCCCCAAGGGAACCAGGGCTTGTGAATGTAAGGCTGCTCGTATCTGTTTATAGATGGCCTCATTTGCTTGGTCCCCCTGTTCAGCTGGCCAGTACCAGACCCCCGCTATAGTGTCCCCTGTTGCTGTCCTCATTTTAATCCTCATTTTAAACCCTCAGTCAGTCCCTCACTCATCCCCCTGTGAAGTACCATGCACTCCATCTGGTCAATGACATAGAGGGTGACACCCCCACCTCATGCTCCCGAATCTTCCTTATTATTATGAATCATCATGAATTATCATCTATCATTATGAATTATTATGAATCATCTTTATTATCTCCGCTAATGGGGTCGAGGGTGCTTTGGATTCTTTTATATTGTTTTAAATCCCTTCCATTGTTTGTTTTGACTTAGCACTGACAAACTGCCAGAGGCAATAATTGGATATTCAGTCCTCTCCCATGCCCTTCCTAACGCGCGCATGCCACGGACAGTCTGCAGACACTGCAAATTACAGCCAACTGTGTGCAGTCAGACCAACAGGCAGGAAAGGGGCAACTTCCCCAGCACCTCCACAATGAACGAGGACTTTTTCTCCTTTTAGCATAGAGAAGTCTCATGCAATCTCTTCTATTTACTGTTCTTTGTTCCGTTAAAGGTCATTTCTTTTTACACATGATTTGTTATTCCTGTCTGCATCTAGTATATTTCCTTTAGAAATGACCTATTTATAATCATAATAATGCATTTCACTTACATATTATTGTCCAGTAATAGCATGCTTTGTGGTTTATCAAAACTGTTTATTTCAATTCCCATCTAACAACTATTGAGGCATGTCATTATATTAAACTAAAACATATACTCCTAATATCTCTTTAATATCCTGTTGTTTGACCAACTTTAGATAAACTGTATATATTACCTGATTGCCCATACATCCAAGGATAATCTATTGAAGCTTATGCTGTTTGAGAGTAGAGTGCAGTTCTTGTTGGGAAATGTGAGCCCTGGAAATTTATTGACATGACTCTTTCCTGATTTCAAGATGTTGTGATTTTAATTATTTAGAATTTCTTCTGAAAACAGTCAGTGCAATTTGAAAAACATTTCTGGGAACCTCAGCATCTGAAAATTTGTCAGGGACACTGGTCCTCATGATTTTTTCTGAAGAGGTGTGAAAGTGACATGGATCTAAAGATGTGTCTGTATTTCCTAGTATGATATCCAAATATAATTAATACTGTATGAGGTATTAGGATAAAATAGATATTTTAGCATTTTTTCCTTTTTCTTTCATAAATAATTTTTAAATTCTATTATTTCCAGACAGGGGTAGAAATGAAGCCATTGCTCTTGGCAGGGAAAAGAGAAAAATGAAAACTATTCAGAAGAGATTGAGAGAGTCCTGAGAGTTGTTAAGTCTCCTAGGACTTATATTTTGAGAACACATCATTTAAGCACAAGATAGTACCGAGATTGGTCACTTGGAATGAGCTATTATTCTTATTGTCTCGGTACCATCAGTTCAGAAGCACACTCCCCCCTCCGCAAAAAAACCCCAACCAACCAAAAATAACCCAACAAACTTTTCCTCTTTTCATTGATTTTTAAAAGTTATTAACACATTTCAAAAGATTTTTCTCTTTGTATATGTCTAATTGTGTTCTAAATTTTCTAATGAAACTATGCAAATTAAGAAGATATGTCTTTGTTCATCATCTAACAGACATACTTTATGACTAGATTTATTTCTAACATTAATGAAATGGTTTACCTACTCCAGACTCTTTGATTTCTAAATGTTTATATACATGCAAGTTAAAAAAAAGGGGGGTGTGATTTTTGGATAAAAAATTTTAGGAAGAACCCACAGGAAGAAAAGAGTCATTGAGAGATATTTCACAAGAGTACCATTGGGAACCTAACCAGGATACATGGGCAAAAAATAGATGCAAAATATATTTAAACAATGAAGAAAGTAGGCTCTGTAGAGTCGTATACAAGAGACACTTAAATGTGCTCCGTCCATTGTTCACATCATATCACAGATAGATACTACTCAACTCATCTTATTCTCCTGCCCCATAAGGCGGAAGGGGTTACTAAACCAGAAAGGACTTCTGTTTGTAAAGTGTCAAGTCTTTCTCTCTCCTTGCAAGCACAAAATCCATTTGTGAAACCCCATATTCCTTTAAAGTGCAAACTGTTTTTTGGGGTCATCATCTGCACTGAAGAATAGCCCCTGGCATGCCAGCAATACAGCTGTCCTATAAGCATCAGTACCCATTAAGACTTATGAATTCAGCCCTTGAGACTGTGTGGTCATCATGTGAAAAAAGCAGGGTCTCAGTTTTCAACATTTACCACCATACAGCTCTAATTCTTGGGCTTGTTCAGCCTGGAGAAGAGATGGCTGTGGGGGGACCTCATTGCAGCCTTCCAGTACCTGAAGGGAGCTTATAAGCAGGAGGAGATTCAACTTTTTAAAAGGATAGACAATAGCAAGACAAGGGGGAATGGATTGAAACTAAAGGAAGGAAGGTTTAGATTAGATATTAGGGGGAAGTTTTTACAGAAAGAGTGATGTAGTGCTGGAACAGGCTGCCCAGAGAAGTAGTGGATGCCCCATCCCTGGAAGTATCCAAGGCCAGGTTGGATGGGGCCCTGGGCTACCTTGTGTAAATCCAGGCCTGAGGTTGGTGGCCCTGCCTGTGGCAGGGGGGGTTGGAGCTCTATGATCCTTGGGGTCCCTTCCAACCCATGCCATTTTATGAGTCTATTATTCTATGACTATTGGCTACAAGTACAGCCAGGAGAAGAAAAAAATTCCAAGGTGAAAATCTCCAAATGAACTGCCCTTTCCTAAGCCTACTTTTGTGCATGAAAAACACCTTCTGAAGGGAATACAAAACCAGTTCTCCCAAAGGTACCATCTGAAGTTCTGTTCCCATAATCTAATCTGAGCATGAGACTCCAGTGTTGCCCATAACTTACTCATTTCCTCCTTACCTTCAAGAATACAGGCATGACCAAAATACATGACAGAAGATCATGTCTTTGGTGGCTTTCTGATGAGACAATTCAAACAGGCAAATAAACCAAGACTCCAACAGTTGCTGCTGCTTATGCCACTCTGGAAGATGGATCATGTAATGAAGAGAGGGAAAGGAATGGTATTAGGATACATTAGAATAGTGACACAAAATTTCTCACTATTCCTCTGATGAGTTGGGTTTTTTTTATTGAAGATCTTTGAGGCAACCATATAAGGCTCTTCTATTCCTACATCTTCTATAGTTTGTAGGCACATGATAAAATGTTTTCTGGAAATCCCCCAGTTTTATATGTGCTTATAAATGCTTTTACACTATGATGTTTTTCTTTAGAGTTTAGAGTGCTATTCCTAGATGCACAGTTATGGGGATTGGGCTTGATTCCCAACATATAAACCCCTCACAGTCCCAATCTTGACATTCCTATATTTCATAAGAAATATAAACAAGCAATTCCATTCTGAATGTTATACCAGCTACACTTGTGCATATTTCAGAGCCTGGCCTCTTTCAATGAGATGTAGAATCAATGTTTTGCAAATTCTGCTTCCTATTTATATTTCCTTTAAGACTTGGACGAAATGTGGACTTTCACTTCACCTGGATAAGTCAGTACAATGAGAACCATTTATATTCTTGCTTCTTGACCTCCTCATGATAAGGTTGAGCAGTGCCCTGAATCTAGAATTTCATTTCTTCTCTACTTCCTAGAAACTTTACACTTTCAGAAATGAAGAACAAGCACAGATCTGCCATCGTTACGTACAGTCTCTTTTCGTCTCTCTGTCTCCTCTGGGGTATGTTGACGAATCATATGCTTCCCTCTAGAGACTTGGAAAAAGACTTTCCAAATTTGAGCTGCAGTCAAAGCTTGCATTTTTCCAAATTTCTGAGGAATACATTGCCTTGACACCTACCTTTCTCCAAACTGTCTCCTGGTTCTTACTTAGGCTATTCAGCACCCCCATCTCCTTTGCATATTTTTTCCGAGAGATGCAAAATTTGTAGTCATTAAATCTCCATTTGCAACCTCTATGAATTTCTCTGTCAACTCCTACCTTCCCTATTCAGCGAAGGCAAATTTTTTGCCATCTTAAAACATACTCCTGAGGCCTATTTTGCAAATAAAAGTAACGTTAAAAAAGTATCTATCTGTCTCCGGAATGAGGTAACAAGGTGTCAAGATAGAATCAGCAGTAGAATACCTGCTGCTTTTCAGAGTGACACCTTAAGAGTAACAGAATCATCTCTCACACCTCCAAAAGAAGACAAAGATGGGAAGTTCATTCCCAAAAGGAATTGCATTTTAGTAGTGTTGGGAAGAAACTGTTTGCAAACATTCATTTCATTCGTACCATAATGTTTGTGGATGGAGGTATCTGGACACGAATTACTTCTTAACTGTCTATATTCCTCACCCTTACAGTGGGTTAAATGTAAACTTCTAGAAGCATCTGACTACAAGTGAGAAGTCACTTAATGCATGTTCCAGAGGTAATTACTGTGTATAATAGATTTATAGACTCTTATTGGATGTTGAGATTAAAAATGATGAGCAGAAATGACAAGAAGGTAGAAAGAATTATTTTGCTATCACTGAGATGTATGAGGAAGCAAGATGCAGTGTCCCACACACTTCTAAATACCAAGGAGCTCATAGAAACACAGCTTCCCTGCATGCTTGGGATAAAATATTTTACAGTTACAAAATCAAGAAACAAAGCAGAAATCTTTTAAGAAAATTATTGAGTCACCTCAAGTAAAATTTATTTGGTCTCCATAATTCTTGAGTTAAATGAAAAGAAATCAATAAAAACTATATATAATGCAAAACAAAATTACAAATGCTATGTCTTCCTACAAATCTTGCTACAACTATTATTCTGCTTTGGCTTAAGTGATATACACATAAGTTATCTGATTTTCCTTCTGAATACATTGATTCCATGTAAGGTTATAAAAGATGCAGGAAAGCTTTCCAGCCAGTCACTTGAATCCATTTTTTTCATTGCTATTATCTTAAAAAACCTATTGTTAAAAACTATTATTAAACCCTAATATTTCAGTTGCACTGTCAGTGAAGTTGATTCTGTATTGCAGAGAAGGAAAGAATCCCAAACTATTCCAATTGCTTACTTACTTGTAGAGGAAGAGGTAATAAGGAGAAGCAAAATTATGCATGAGTTAGTTGGTCACAAGTCACTGTATGCATTTATTTGCCTAATAAGTACTTTAACCCTGTAATCTGCCTCAGCTCCAGAATGAAGGACAGGGAAAAGTTCAGAAAATGAAGTTTTCCTTGCAACAAAAAAAATAGAACTTCTCGTAATTACTTCCTTTATTCTGTTAGCCTTCATGTTGTTTCTACTGTCGTTATCATCTGTTTTTACCTCATCTGACCAAAATTAGCAGCTTCAAAAAATTGACAGCTGCACTTCCCAAGAAACTGAAGTTCCAGTCTAGGACATCTCTACTAAGATTTGTGATCCTTTGCCTTGTGCTTCCTAGCTCTCAAGAATCACAATAAGCAAATTGGTTCCTCTTTTCCTCGCTACCTTCAAGTTTTATTGCTATTTCAAGCTCATTAAAATGGAAGGAGCATTCCACTCATTACTCTACTTAGTAGCAAAATGAAGTTCCCACACTTCCAGTCAGTCCAAGAGGCATTTCTGTCACTCTCTGGGGCAAGGAGATCCTACTGGTTCCATTGACAGCGTCGGAAGGAATTTCTTGTAGAATAATTTGGAAGACCCATTTGTTTTACAAGGACAACCTTGCTACTTCAACCTCTCTTCAAACGTCTTACAAATACTGTCTAGAATGATGTGGTTATTATTGCACTGTGGCAGATACAAGGCACAGCTTTATGACATAGTTAAGATTTGATGCAAACAATGATGACTTCTACTCAACCTTCATCACAGGTCATGGTCCAATTATTTCCAGTTTTAATGGATATTGAGTATCCTCAAAGTTATTGTGAATACTTCCAAAACCTCATGAGGGGTGCAGTAGTAGGATTGTACTGCCAAAAACATTGTAGGACTGTACAAGTAAAGCAGAGCTCTAAACATAAACCTTCTGTCAGCTTCCAGCACATTTTAACAAGGATTTGAAACAAATGTTTATTTTGTTGTCTAAACAATCGAATAGTTTTGAAGCCATTCCAGCTTCCTTATACAGTCCAGGCTTATTGGCTGCCTATCCAAGGTCCATTATCTATTTTAAGAGTCCAATTTGCTTAGCGTACTCTATGTGTTAGCTGAATGATGTATATTACATTTGTAATTAATTCTGAGCTGGCATAATAATAAGAAAAAGTCTCTCATATAAAAAAGATAATAATTACAAGATCTTAAAGAAGGACATAAAGATCCTTTGCAACTTTTTTTAACTTCTGAACTAAAAATGCAGATACGCTTTTGTCCTATTATTACACTCAAATGACACTGAAAGATTTGTATTAATAAAAAGTAAGAGATTACACAGCCAGACATAATATCTTACAGCTGTAATTTAAGAATTAACCATTTATTAAACAATACATTCCCATTCAGTTCTACATATGTACATAATTAATTTATACAGAGATTTACCTGAAAAGAATAGCCATCTTTCTTTTAAAAAAGAGATAATTATTTTTTAATTGATGGTACTTTTAAAGGGATGCAAGGTTTTAAATTAAATTACATTAAATGTTTTTGTATTTACTCTGCATTAAACCCTATTTTATTTATTGTCATCTTCCCAGCATGGTCTCATCATGGTTGAAGAGGGCTGCTAATGCTATTTATATTATGCTGCACTGTCCTCTAATTGACCTTGTTTGTGCAATGGAATGGCTGCTTTTCTCAAGCTGCCAGCCCTTTATTGCTGCATTTTGACCATGCACTAGTGGCTCTTTGTGCTGCTGTTGAGTTCAAGAATCAATACTGCGTTCCCCACAGCCAATAAAGGAAGCTGACAGCATGAATTAACTGAGTGTAGCCAGTTGCATGGAGGGCCATTGTCTTTAAGGAAAATCTGGGAGATTACAAGCCTCCATTGCTTAGTGGAGATTTTAATGCAAAGTGCGAGGTTGCTGTAATTTAATTTTGGCCTGCTGCTCTGACACACTCCCCTGTGCTACTGCTTCATGGAGTCCAAGCTACTAATGGCTGCAGACCAAAACACACAGGGAGACAAAGTCACAGTCGCAGTTACTTCTGATTTAACAGCAATATTTCTTTTGCATTTACTGGAATTGACAGAAAGTCTGTCTTTTTTTTTTTTCCCCCAGACTCTTCCTGTTGAATTCATACCTATGAAAACAGGCCAAATCAAAGCAAAATATCCTAACAGCAGTACCAGAAAGTGCCATGTCCCCAGCTGACACCTAAAGGAAGGCTGCACGTGGGGCAAAACTGGAAATGCATGCATTGACCAGGGCTCTCTCCTCTCTAGTCTTACTGAATCATCTAATAAGGGATGCTGCTTAGCCATAGCTACTGCAGTGGTGTGTTGCAAAGAAGTAACCAGAGAAAGGCAAGTTAAGTAAATGTGAAGTTATCCAGAGGACTTCTGCTGCTAAGAGCATGAGTGAAATTACTTTTTATTTAAAAAAGAGTAATGGCTTTTATTCAAGATGCTTTGATATTGAAAACTGTAGTTCTTTATGACAGGTAATATTGTTGATTCAAATGGATTCAAGCTCAGTTATTCAAAAGGACAATGTATTATATACAAACCATTTAACTCAAGCTTTTAACTTGTTTTCTCTGCTGACAGTGGTAGGAGAGATTGTCTGGAGGTAATCTTTTTAAAGTATTGCCAGTAAAGTTTTATCCACTTACGACTTCTATAAAAAAAAATCCAAAGCTCTCGATTCTAAATGTCTGCTTACCTGCCTTATAAATGACTCAGGAAGTTACCTGAGATAAAGAGCTGAGGCTAAGCTTGATTTAAAGGATATTTCTTCTAGCCCATAGGTCACAGAAAAGAACAAAAGAGGTATCTGGATCCCTTAAGCAGTTTTAATTGCAACCAAAAGACATCCTGCATATAAACTGTATTTCACAGAACAGATCTTCCTATTGCAGCCACTAAAAACTGTATGTTACCTTTAAATACAGCCTTTGTTTTAGGACTGTCTAAAACCTTCAACAATTTAAACTTAGCCTTGAAAGCCCTGAAGATAGGTCTGCATCAATTTTCCAGAAAGGAATTACTAAGTTCAGAGCAAATAAGGCAAATGGCCAAGTGATGGGGTCATTCAGATATGAGCAGAAGTCCTTTGTCCTGAGTCATGATGAGGCCTAGGAGTAGGTAGCTCTACACTAGACTCTTTTGACCACGTGCATTCTTTGCATAAGAGAAGTATAAAATACCTCACAAGAGTGTAATTTATCTCTTCTGCCATTAGCCATCTTAGCTGCATTGAGAGTTAGACCCCTAGTTTTTTTTTATACTCGAAGTAGGAAGCACTTCAAGACAATGAATCACCCCATCCCAAAATAGCAGAGAGACAGCTGATGAACTGTGATCAGATGCCTATGCTTTTCTCCACTGACAGTAGAGGGAGCCTGGGAAATTAGCTAAGTTAACTTTTAAAATGCTAAAATTAGTTGAGATAAATCCCAGACTAGCTTTTGAACGTTGTACAGTGTGTTAAAGGGAGAGTAGTGAATAATATTCCACAACTTGGCTACGTATTTCTTTACAATCACTGTCATTCTGTTTGTTGCAAAAGCGTAGCAGCACTACGTGCCAGTAGTCTACAGGTGCATAAGAAGAGGTGTTGAGGCTTACACAAGGCACGTCCCCTGGCAAAATGCAAAACCCCCAGGGACCTGTTCCACCAGTAAAGTCAAGAGCTGAGAACTTATGACTACCCTGAAAAGAAGGGAGAAAATTCTCTTCATCCTGAAGATGGGAGCCAAGAGCTGGTCTTATGATTAAGTAGAAATATATGAATGTTCAAAGAATTCTGTGATTCTGTAATTTCCCCTGAATCCTCATATTTAAGGGTCTTTCACTAACTCCTCCCAATCTCTTCCATGGACTTCATAACTTGCACTTTCAGCAAAGATATTCCATAGCTCTTCCTCTCTGACACCACATATAAATTTAACATTGAAGACATCTTCCTTAATAAGACTGCATTTTGCACAAATTCAGACCAGAGACAAAAGTAATCCTAAAATTTTTCCTAACGTCTAAAGTTGAAAATTTATCAACTTTGAACACAACCTGTCTACTGTACTAACCAACTAATAAAAAACAATTACAAAAGATAAAAATAATTTGGAGTGACTCAGAGGTAATCATTATCCATTGTACTGCAAAAAGATGAAACTGAAAATCAATGGATCTATGGCAGAAAGGATCAATAGTTACAAGGAATAATTAAGTCCTTCTAAGGGAAAGTACCAAGGTGACAATAAATATAACCTAGGCAGAGAAGCTGAGTTCTCAGGAGGAACACGATTCCATATGTAACATGGGCTTGACCCTGCCACAACCAGCAGTGATGTCTGACATCAGAAGGAGCAGATCTGGACCCTCAGTGGGTTTCTAAACACTGTTACAACCACAGAACCTGGCCATTACTGAAGGTACACACTGAGAACTTTTAAGCAGATTGAACTCTTAGCCAAATTAATCACTAAGGTACTCAAATACATCTGCCCCAACTACAAGAAGAACTACTTAGATGTATTTTTGGAGGGCAGAACATGGCACCAGCTGTTCAAAAATACCATCAGTCACAAATGATCAAAAGTTTACCCTATTCACAGAAGATTATTTTTCCAGCCTAACTTATTAATAAACTTGAAACTGTATTTCAGACCTTGTAAAAAAGTTGACAGCTAGGAAGTTTGGAATCGTTAACAAGACCCAGTTTTCAGGTAGAAAACAAGGGCAGAGCACATTTAGCTTTCCTTTGAAAATAATATATTATTAGGATTAAACCCAGCAAATGATATGGAAGTAAGGTAAATGTAATTTAAATTCTTCAGTTCAAAAGATATGTTGCTTTGATACCACTGTGGTATATTTACAGTACACCCATGTCCTCCTGGGAATAAATGTTTATTAAAACTGTACTTGTCTCTTCTTTTTGTTTTACTGGATGCTTTTTCCCCAGTCAGGTTTTCAGTAGAAAAGCTATTCCAAGTGCACTTTATATATAGGAACATTTGCTACTGAGTTACTTGCTGTGATCTAAGAGAAAGAGTAAACATAGAATTAAGCAAAACAGATGTTTTATAAATGCCAGTAATCATGACTAAATTCTGTACATTTGTACCATGACATAAGCACCTCACTCTCTGCCACTAGTGAGAACTGTATCAATGAATATGTTTGCACGCTTTGCAGAATATGCAGTAATTCAAGCCATGTTAATTTTTAAATCACAAGTGAATTAGAATCTGTTGTGTAGATGTATTAATTATCTGTTACTTCTTGAACTCCTTGTAGGTAATATTATCTAATGAGTCTAAAAAAGATATTGTTCTTGTTATTATATTAACCTCTTTACCTATCTTACAAATATTGATTTTGTTTGAATATGCTAGATACAGTACAAATATGCAAAACCAGGTCTCATCTCAGCTGCTATGCAGTTTCAAAGAATACAAATAAAACTTAATGGAAAGCTGGAAAAGAATATTGGTACATGATTACTACACACTCATAAAATTTTTAAATTGCCAAGAGTAGTAAGAGTCCTTTTCTATATCTAAAGACTACATCATCTGTCTTATTGCTTAGAGTCAATGCAGCTGATTTTTATAAGACCTGAAGGGAGTGTGTTGGGCTGTTGATGCACCTGAGGGAGACCACTCCATCAATAAGAAACTGCCTGGAAAAAAACCCCAACTTTTTTTTTTAAATGAAGCTTTTAAATGGCTATGTTCAAAGTCTGACAACTGAAATTCGATATTTGAGCTGGTTCGGATAACACAGCTTTTATAGTAGTAGTAGTAGTAGTGGTGGTGGTAGTAGTAGTAGTAGTGGTAGTAGTAGCAGCAGCAGCAGCAGCAGCAGTAGCTATGGTAATGCTGAGATCCTGTCCCAGTCAAAAGTTAGAGCTTTGTGCCTATTAACATACAGATAAAAAGGATAAAAGAGATTTTTTATTTAACGACTTCTCTGTCAAGGTAGATGGGAAGAACATATTATGCGTATCAAATGGTCGGTTTTCTTAAAATAATTTATAGGCAGTATAAAAAGGTTACTCCATTTGCTGCTAAAATGGATATGCAAGGTAGCCATATGGTGTGAGTAATACTTTGAGAACAGTTTTTAGGAATGGAAGAATATCTCATCATATAAAAGCCATAGAGAATTTAGGAAGAGAGAACATGATGAACTGATTTAGAATTTGGAGAGCATATTAGGGTTAACACCTCTAGTGCAAACTGCCACTTGAGCTTTAATAATCAAATGCTTCAATTTTAGGTCTCATCTGAAAGGCAGATCACATAAAGAATAGTCTGAAACTCTTTAATTGCCTTGTATAACAATACACATTTTTTTAAGTAAGTGAATGCATTACAGCTTTGACTTTTGTTCTGCTCATTTTGTGTTACAAATAGCAGCACACCCATCGTTCTTCTCATCAGTTAGAAATTTTAATGTTGGTGCATAGGATATTCAGTCTGCATAATTCCTTTTGCTCTTAATAGAAAATGTCTGGTTATGCCTTTATATGCTGAGAAAAGAATAGAAGCAGTTGTCTTTGAAAAGGGCTGCTTTTCCTTTTGGTACAAAACTGTATCAGTGTGAATTGGCATTTGTGTCCTTAGCAATCTATGAAGCAGAAGGCATTTGAAAGAACCATATCTCAAGGATCGGTGTTTGCTTGTGACTTCTTTTATGATAATAAACTGGCCTGCACATGGCTCTTATTTATCCCATGGTGAGTTGCTGCTATTGTCTTAATATCGGGAAGTTCACTCCAGATTTACACCTGTGAAACTGAATTTGGCCCCATGTGGGGACATATAGCTGGCACTGTGTCGCTTCTCATTAGAGGTTTTGGAGTCTGTTCACACAAGCAAGCAAAGAGGTAGGCAAGCAGAGACTGTCCTTTTAAAAGAGTGGCAAGCCTAGCAACTTGAAACTAATAGAAACACTCAAATACCACTGCTGTTTGTTGACTCATATGCAGTAGAGAGCCACTAACCTTTTTCTGGATGCTTCCCATGTGCTAAATGAAGATACTGCCACCTACTTCCCGGGGATGCTGTGAGGTTTAATTAATGGTGTTCTAAAGCATCACATGAACCTTATTGCTAGCTGGAATTTGTCCATTGCATACATTTGGTATTTTGAATCAGGAACAAGACCCTGGTATCCATCCTACCAATATTAAAGGGAAAAAATTATTACAGAGAAAGTACCAGGAAGTAACAGCGTTTGGGTGTCTGCCACAGACTCTCACTGATTTGTAGAGATATCACGTGTCTTTCCATAGATTTGCAATCTTTTCTTCCTTACACTGCTTGCATCCGTCTAAATAATGATGGGGAGCATATGGCTTTATTTTTAAACACTGGCAAAAATTTCAGTCAAGCAGCTTTTAGGTTATAAATCACAGACGATAGCCAGCTCTAGAAAACTGATCACAGAATCATAGAAGCACAGAATCACAGACTGGTTTGGGTTGGAAGGGACCTTAAATATCATTTAGTTCCAACCCCCCTGCTATGGACAGGGACATCTGCCATGTTGATGGCACTGCAAGCCAAAGACTTTTTTGGGAGGGGCAGCAGAGGGGAGCATGGCAAACAAACCAGAAACACAAAGGCTGTTTTGACTTCTACCCCAAATAGCTCCATTCAGATCAGACTGTAACTTCGCAGAGATAGAAAGGTAGAACTAAATTTGGGTCAATGCTTTGCCTGCCAGACTGAAGGGAGACTCTGTGGGAGTTGTACCTGACAGGTTAAAAACATTGTTGTCTACTCATCACTTATACAACCATTGTAGATAGAGATCCTCAAGGTTGGTATGAGAAGCAGCTGAAGGAGTCTTAATGCAGCAAGACAGCCCTATATTGGTTAGAGAATGTGAACAAACAGATAGATGGTTTCTCCACAGATTTTTGAAGGTCATAGTGCACAGAGTGAGACATTTTCCTTCATTAACTGTGAAATGAATAGTAAAGTTGACACCCTTAAATATGTTAAAGAGCTAAAAGGAGTGCATATTAAACATATATGACTATAGTACTTGCCTCCACCCAGATCATGTTAAAGGTACCCCTGGGAGGGAACATATATGATTGGGGTAAAATGGGTATTGAGGAAGTTACCCTGGGGGGGAGAGAAAAAATTTAAGACCCCGTAGAGGCAGTTGAAGGGCTGTGCTCCTTCTCTTCCACCCAAAACTGGGATACCTTCCTGGTATCGAATTGTGATTTTACTTTTTTGTTGAGAATACCCAGATTAGTATTTTGCTAGCATTACAATCATAATCATAAGTAGTCATACATTAGCACTAGTAGAGTAAGTGTATTTATCAACAGCAAACCAATCTCTTTATATTTGTCATTTTAATAAACTTTCAAATAGTTTCAGCTTTGCAAAAAGCTGATTAAAGTCCTTTGGGGGCTCTGACGGTCAAACATTGACCTTTCTATGTGGTTTTATATATATATATATGTATATATATATATATACACCACATATCAGTGTATATCACAGAATCACAGAATCACAAGGTTGGAAAAGACCTTTATGATCAAGTCCAACCATTCCCATTCTATGTTAAACCATATCCCTAACTACCTGATCTACCCTTTTTTAAAACACATTCAAGGATGGCGACTCAACCACCCCCCTGAGCAGCCTGTTCCAGGCCCTGACAACTCTTTCAGTAAAAATTTTTTTCCTAAGATCTAATCTGAACCTGCCCTGGTGCAGCTTTGTGCCATTTCCCCTTGTCCTATCTCCTGTCACTTGGCTGAGGAGACCATCTCCCACCTCTCTACAACTTCCCTTCAGGTAGTTACAGATGGTAATGTAATATCTATGTATATATATAATCGATATATAGAGAGTCAATATATGTGTGTATATGTGTGTGTGTGTGTGTGTGTGTGTGTGTATATATAAAATCCTTTAGAAATAAACCATTGACTGTGTCTGGAACTTGGACTGGACCTATCTGCACCAAGGCTCCTCTCAGAGAAGGAGTTTAGCAAAGAGAAAATTTCTGAACCTCATGACTCACCAGGAGGGTCTTCCTCAGCCATACATCAGACTCTTACCCTTTACATGACAGAGATCTACCCTGCAAGACCATAAAGTTTTACTTATGCTAATCAAAGCATATAAGTAATAATACATCAGAAGGGATATTATAAACAATTCAAACTCATAAAATATAACATAACCTTCATTTCTAAATCCTAATAAAACCCTAATTTATTTAACAAGTTTTCCGTTGTAAAAAGGAAACCAAAGCTTCCATTATAAGATTAGCTTTCCAGACAACAGACAAAATCTGTAATCCAAAAAGCTGATATTCACAAAGTGTAGTGGCTTTTTGCCTTGTCTAGTCTTCCAGAAACTATTTTTACTTTTCAAAGAGGGCTATTTCCATTAATGATAGAGGCTCTGGTTTGCATTAGATCATGCAGTATTTTTTTTTCTTTCTCATGACTATGAGCTAAATTCAGTCATCTTTCCTTTTAGTTAAACACTTGTGGGCATCCCTCTTGAACTAAAACATCTAGCGGTCATTCGGTTTCTAGAGTTTTGAATAATGCATTTTGAGCAGAGAATATGTTGGGCTGGGGAATTCTTTTCTGCCACCATTTTGTTATTGCCTTGTGAAAGCAGCAAAAAGGCTATCAATATTTCATTGAATATAAGGACCTGTGTGGTTTCTGTCTGTGAATATGCAAGGCAGTGAACCAGAGTCTTGCCACAGACAGGCTGGTGTGAATGCTGTCAAAACCAATGCAGCACCTCCAAATACAGGCAGTGAAATGGAGGGCAGAAAGCTAGCTCAGGCACTATTTTTTCTTGAAGAGCATTCAGTTTTCAAGCTTACCTTAACCTCATGCTATCTGCCATGAGCACCTGTGGAGGGGGAGAGAAAAAAAAAGAAAAGGCAATTTTAAAAGCAAAGAAAGTCTTTCTAAGAACATTGTGAACTGCCAAAGTTGCAGAGCAGTGGTAAAGTCACAATAGTAAAAGATTTTGGATGGAAACAGCCCAGTGCAAGGTAGTAACTAAATGTTTTCTGTGCTGCTGCTTAGAAGGAAAAGAAAAAAAAAGTCATATTTTTAGTTTGTTTAAGGCAAAAATTAAAAAAAAACCAAACAGGTGAAGTTAAATATTGATTTAGAAGCTTCATGCTTGTCATTCAGATCTGAAAATGTGAGACTTCCTTTTTTTAACCAGAGTTTAAGTTAGTAATTCAGGCTGTAATTCTGATTCCATGCGTGCATCTTATTGTACTATACCCAACGAAAAAGAACAGATTGGCTGTTTACTGTGGAAATACAATGCATAACAATTCTCTGCCTTGAAAAGCTGATGATTTACAGCTCTAATCCTTATTCACGTGCTTAATTTTATGGACTTGAATAGTCCCACTGGAAAAAGACATACCTGCCTCCGCCTTTGACAGATAAAGGCCCAATTTTATGGTTAATAAAAAGGTGAGTGTTTAAGCAATAAGAGTAGGAGATAAGAACAGGCCAGAGCTCCAACAGGAAGATGTTACAGCCACAGTAGGTGCATATCAAGCATTTTATAAACCCCCAAACCCATCGAACACATGGGACCAAGAGTCTGAAAAAATCAACACATGCCTATTGCTATATAGTCTGTGATTTTACATGTTATACCTGAAGACCCAGTTGCACATCTGGATCAGAAATAAGCTAATGCAGCTTAAAGAGGAAAACATACCAGGCAGCATTTAAAAATTGTCTTTGACAGAAGAAAAATACGTGAAAGTGATGCAGAACTGTAATTCATGCTACATGACCTAATTATTTTAAAGGAAATACTAGCGGCGCGTTAAAAGCCCATGGATACACAAGTGTTAAAATTTAATGCCAGTGTTTGTATGGTTTGGAATTTATGGAAATTTGTGTGAAATTTTCAGTCCAGTTTCATCAAGGTCTCCTCTGAAAGAAGACTATGACCTCAGTAGGGTTATTCAACATAATAAAAATTTTAGAGAAAATAAATAAGTAATGCCTAGTCATAGCTCATTTGCAGGACATCAATCATACATTTGTAACTTGTGGAATATGATTAAAGCAATACAGGGAAGAAGAAAGCCAACACAACTCAAAGCCTATGATAATTCAACATTATAATTAAGTGTATTCTATTAATTTCTTATATGAACACAATGTATTTTCTCAGTCTGAAATCCAGATATGACCCTGCACCCATCCGCAGGTGCAACACAATTCAGTAAGATAGAATTTTGAGTGTACTACTTAATCTAACAATAACCAAGCAGAAAATGTTCTTCAAGTCACTTTTACTCAAGTTGTTCTCTCTCTCTCTGAGATGCATTGTCTCCTCAGGAACTTCTCTGCAGAGATGGGCTTGATAGTTTCACAAGATAGTTTCAACTATCTGACACCAGTGAGTAACCTGTGAGGCATGCCAGCTGACCAGGTGCTCTCTGACTTGCTTCTGCATGATCTGCACAGATCTGCAAGTGGCACCTCCTTGCCCTCAGCAGATGAGAAATGTCACTGTCTGTGGTGAAAGAGGTTGAGGTATCATCCTATATGGCTATACCTGTAGGCTCCTCTTTGTACCGTAGTCAGGAGGAAACTGGTCACTAATGTTTTGGCTAAGTTAGGGACAATGGCTAATGAACCAAATCTTGCTTTATGGAAAAGATGTCCGCAGCCATCTGAATGGTTCAAAAGCTGCTCAGACTGGCATGACAGTGCATAATGTAATTCACCAGGGCCACTCCTTCCCTTCCTCATAACCTCTTTTCTTGGCTCTGTTTAAGGTTGAAGGGGAAAAGCAGTGTCAAATTCCTCTGCTTTGCCAGCCTGAGCCATGCATGGAACTGTTGAATGGATTTTACGCTTTGAGATAGTTTCTTCCCATCATCTGCTACCTCACAGCCTTCTGAAAAGACCTTGTCTAGCATTCCATGATGCTAAGGAGGACAGTATGTTGCCCATTGTCTTCACTGGTGGCACCTAAATGGTCGTGCCCTCTTCCCAGCCTGAAGACAGAATGCCCTAGAAGGATGGAAATGGATGTAAATGACTCCTAGCGCCCTAGCACCCACCAAAGTCAATGATATGCTTCTGTTCTGCAAAGGCAAAGCAGATAATTCGGTCGCAAGCAATATTGTGATTTTCACCTGACCCAGATTAATCCAAACTCTTCAGCTGGAGTAGATCTCTAGCCAACATTTCAGCACTAATGACATGAGCTGAATACTGAAATACATATGTACAGGTTGTCACTGTGTATACCCAGTTCTCCTTTGGCAGAAGCAGTGAATGTGATCCATAAAGCAATGCCATGCTAGTCAATGCCACAAGGTTGTATCTCCTCAGAAATGGGCAGCCACATTCAGAGCTTTGAAGACAAGCCTTGTCTCTCCTCTTTAGTGGAAGACCTAAATTTGGCCAATTAATGGCGAACATATAAAAAGAACATGAGGAACCCTTTGACTTAGACCTTGCAATGACATCCTTGGCTGAGCTCACCTAATAGTTGCTGTTATTGTTGAAATACACTGACCTGTCTACTTCCACTCACTATCTGTGACAATATCTTTTTCTGTTATTCACCCTTAGGGCTGGTTTTAACTAATGGGAGAGAGTTTTAGTGCTCCTGACAATGAGAGACAGATACCCAAAGCTGTAGTCAGTCTCTGTGTAAGGAGGACCCATGAATTCTGGCTCCAGCATACAGGTCCGTTAGCATAACTTACAGATTTCTGAGCTTTAATTTATTTATTGAGGCCAAATGACTTCAGTGGGAGCTGCAGCTATTCAACACATCTCAAATTCAGAAATTTTATGTGGAAACCTACAGAAAAGGAGTCAATACCTGGGTTTTAGGCATTGAAGTTTTTACACACAGAGTGAAACTGGTGATAGCAATCTGGGCAGATGTTTTGCCTCTGGCTCCATAGGCTTCTGCTCATCACACTCAGGACTGACCTGTAGTACTCCACAGTTGTGTTGGTTCTTGGACTTTCTTGATATAGCATTGCCAGATTAGAGCTAATTTCCACTTCCCGTGTGATGAATGTGTTTTTCAAAGAGAACCAGATCCAAACCACAGCACACCAAGTCAGTGCCTACCATTTGCTGAATGCAGTGTGCCTTGCTGATAGCACTTAGGCTATGGCACCCACACAGTGTTAAATCAGTGTCCTTATTGTTTCACCAGTGAGGAAAGATGGTGGCCTGTGTTTCCCAAGGTGTAGCCTGCCTTTGGTGTTTGCAGCTCTGGCTGAACTGCCGAATTTAGCACTTGACCACAGGCTGAAATCGGTCCATTTGGTCTTTGGTGCCTGGGCTTGTGCTGATGATTAATCCTGCAGGCAAATATATGCAACTTGCTGAGCTTCACTCCAAAAATTCATGTGAGGGAGATGCTGAATAGAAACCACAGGCTCCAAACTGTTGGCATGGCTTCACTTCCAATGTTTTCCTGATCCTTACTTTTGTGGTAAAACTGTATTGAAGGTAAGCCTCTGCCTTTTTTATTGTTGCTACTACTATGTGAAAACAACATAGATAAATCATTTTTGTAGGTTTTAACTGACCTTAAGCTTCATTTATCCTTTTGAAAATGGCTATACACACTCATGCATGCACACACACATGCCAACTCGTTTAAAAATCTTTCCAAATAAAATCTGGAGAGAAGGTACTTTCCTCTTTAAACGTTTAGAAACAGGCTCATTTTTCTTCCCAATTATAGCAACCACACAAAGGAGCAATAAGTCTCAGAAGATTTGTCACAAATCCTCCAAGTCCGTGACACCAGTTTCAAAGAAAACCACTGGTTCCTTTCAAAGCGGTAGTCTGCAGCTGCCTGATAAAAGGCCACAACCCAGTACAAGGTAATCATTAGGCAGACGTTATTATTATTTTGCTAATTAGTCAAAAATCATTGGATTTCCTGTGGCTTCTTCCTGCTGAGCAATCATTTGATCTTGCTTATGTTGACAAACACGCAAGTCACCAATTGTGCCTCATTTATCATTTGACAAGGACAATGTTTGCTTCGTCTTGTGTGAAGAAGACTAACAACAAGAAAACAGACAAGAAGATTCGGACTATAACTGTCCTTCCTTTTCACTTCAACTGATACAGTGACAAACCCCACCAAATGAACAGGATCTGCAGTGAGCTATAAAGCCACTCTTAGATCCTGGGGGGGGAGTTTTAATGCAGAATTCCTACAATGAGCCTCGTGTAAAATAGATTTGAAATACTCCCGCTTCAACTGAAATGTGGAGAACTCTGTGTTCCCCAAAAGGACCTCCCAGAGTTCCCCATGCAATGCTGTCGAACTGTCAAAATGTGGCTAAATTTAACTGGGAGTGCTCAAGGGAAAAGAAGATCATTTTATTTTGTAAAATGTAAAGTGTGACATAAATTTGTGCGATTCACATCCCCAAATTTAGTTTGAAAGGCATTTCAAAACACGGCTCCCTACATAAGGAGCATTCTTTCAAAGAGTGTACAGGAAAATCTGGCACAACAGTGTATATATGTGTATGTTTATTTATAGATATTGCTAGTGATGGGTATGAAATTGTTTTGGTCTAGATATTTCTCTTTTGGTAAAATGGTCTTTATGCTGCTCAGACACTGTTAAAAACACTACCACTGTAAAGCAAACTGCTACACCAGTTTCTGGGTATAAAACCAAACACTGTATTGTTTCCAAGGGAGTTGCAGTATGTTTTTCAAAGCTCCTTCCTGGTTGTTGCATTCTGCAGCTCTTTTACTTGGCATTTAAGCACATCAGAGCATTATTATTCTTAATTTGTTTTATGAATTAGTATTACCACCCCCCGAGGAAAGATCTAAATAATGGAATGCTGGTACAGAGAGAAAAGAGTAACAATAAGCATGTGACAATAACAAAAAGTATTTAAAAAGATGTAAAATAATTAATTTTCTGTATTGTTCATTGAGAGGCAGACAGACAGAGAAGTATCTTAGTGACCTTCCATATATGACTTTAAATAGGTGAGTCAAGCTGCTGAATTTATGTGACATTGACATCTGTGTCACTGAGAAAGCCTCAATACCAGACTTTAATATTTTTATATTGAATGGTTTTCATTAGCTAAGAAAAATAAGTGAAAACATGAACAGGCAGGGATGTATGTGAAAAAGAACCCGTTCTACGGCTTTTATGGAAAAGGACAAATCTCTCATAATTAAGGCTTGTGCAAAAAACCGAATTTAAGTGCACCCTCACTATTTGCTCAAACATGTATTTTTCTAGGGAGATAATAGTAATTGCTTGACTCTTACTTACACACAGTTTAAACTGGTTTTCAAAAATATAGTTTATACACCAAATGATCTCAGCTACTTTGTAAAATTACTGATGTGTTCTTTTTATTGAGGCTTACATATCCTACAGTAACCGTCCTACCATCTCTGTTCAGCTTGCTGTACTGCTGCTAAGAACCTAGAAGCAGACGTGCCAGTTTAAATTTTAAAGAAACTGCATTTTCCCCTCTGCTTTAATAAATCAATCTCACACGACAATGTTGGCACTCCTTTAAGTGGGTCAGGGTAGAGTGTGTCCTTAGTTCACCTCAGCAGCCTGATCGCTGATCATCAATAATTTGATTAGCTGTGCAACAAGAAATGATTTGGTTCAATAGATGTAAACATGACCAGCTGCATCCAAACCACATCAAAGTCAGGAGGACTCTGCCTGCCTTCTGACTTCCCCGGGAGCCAGAGCAGTCTGTCGGAGACCGTGCCCCCATCTCAGGACACCCTGTCCCCGTTGCCTTCAGCAGATGATGTGTGGCAGATGAAAGGAGCTGGGGCTGAAATTTTAAAAGAGCTGCGTCCACTCTCTGATTTTAAGCACAAATACAAAAAGTCATTGACAAACAGAGTATTTCACTGGACTAGACGAACTTGAAGACTCTGACTCAGACTAGTAGAACTATGGGGAAATTACAGCCCACTGAGCTCTTGTTCACCAACTTACCCACACCACCAGGATTTTTCCTTGTGTTTGAGGTACACATTCCTAACAGTGCTCAGCCATTCAGTTCAGGGATGTAAAGACTTTTTTTTTTTTCCCTTCCATGTCCATTTCATTAAAGAACTCTTTACATAGAACATCAAGGAAGGTTGACAGCAGCTCTGGTGTTTTCCCTTCTCAGGGAAGGGCCAACTTGCAGAAATGATGGCAGTTAATTTCCCAGCTTCTCCACCCGGTGTGCATGAGAAAGCAGAGCTGAAAGAAACATGCAGGCATTATACAGGGATATTTATTGGCAGGCTGGCTTGGCTTATTTTGTCCATCCGTCACATCTTCTGCACATTTACTCCTTGTACAGTGGCTTTATCAGCACTGCTTGATAAAGCACTTAAGGTCTTTGCTGGTACAGCTGCTCACAGAAACTTAATTTCAGCACTGCATGGGGGAGTATATATGCTCTCTTAAATTTTAAATTTGCTCAGGCAAGTATTTGGTTAGGTTGGAATGGTTTCCTACGCTCAGTCAGAGCAATGAAAGAATATTGAGAGATGCAGCTGAATTAATCAATGCACGGCAGACATCAAGTGTTCGCCATGACATGAGAGACCAAAAATTTCAGAATTACTTCAGTCTAATAAATTTATGCAAAAGGTTGGTTTAAGGAAATAGCAGTTTGCTTGTAAAGACTAATTCTTAGAATAAATTATTCATTTCAGATTATTAGCCTAGATGAGACCAGAGATAGAGGTTGTTTGTTTCTTTCAAGAAACTAAAATAAAAAGAAAAAGCAAGAAAAAAGGGTTAAAGAAAAAAGCATGTAAATAAAGACAAAACATAAATAGCTTTTCTGACTAACAAAAGGAAAGGCTTACGGGCTGTGCCTTACCATGAGATTATTCATGTTTATTTTCCTCCTGGTAATACCACAATTTCACAGCTACAGAGACACTTGTCATAGTTTTGGGTGGCTGGGTTCTGGTGGAGAAGGGGGGCTACAGGGGTGGCTTCTCCAAGAAGCAGCCAGAAGCTCTCTGCAGGCCCCACAAAGCAAACAACAGCCAGCTCAAGGCTGGAGTCATTGCTGACCAATGCTGAGCCCATCAGTGATGGTCACAGCACCTCTGGGAATCACATTCAGGAGAAAAAGAAACCACACGCAGATCCATTTTGCCACCAGAGAAGGGAGTGAGAGAATGTAAGGTGCAGGCACCAAGGTCAGTGAAGGAGAAGCGGAGTGGGATGAGGCGCTCCAGCTGCTGGAGAAAGAGATTCCCCTGCAGCCCATGGAGAAGGTCATGGTGAAGCAGGTTGTCCCCCTGCAGCCCATGGATGATGTCAAGGAGCAGAGATCCCATCCACAGCCTGTGCATAGACAGACCCACACCAGAGCAGGTTTGCTGTGGGACTTATGAATCTAGGGGGATCAAGCTGGAACAGTCTGGGCCTGAAGATTGGCACCCCATGGAAGAGAGCCATGCTGAGGCACGTGGTGAGGAGCTGAAGCCCCATGGGGAAGGACTTATGTTGGAGCAGTTCGTGGAAGACTGTCTCCCATGGGTAGGACCCCACACTGCAGCAGGGGAAGGGTTTGAGGAATAATCCCCCTGGCTAAGAAGGAAAACATCTCATGAGGAACTGATCAAAACCCCCATTCGCCCATTCCTTGCCCCTGCCACAATGGGGGAAGAAGGGAGCAAAATCGTGACTAAAGTGAAGTCTGCTAAGAAGAGAGGGGTGAGGGGAGGTGCTTTAAGATCTGGTCGTACTTCTCATTATCCAACTCTGGTTTCACTGAGTGTGCAGTGTAGTGTAATAAATTACAGAGTTTTCTTTCCTTTATTCTGTGTTGAGTCTGTTTTGCCTGTGACACTGATTGTGGAATGATCTCTTCCTGTCCTTATCTTGACTCCTAAGCCTCTCAATATATGTTTTCCCCCTGTCCAACTGAAAAGGGGAGTGATAGAGTGACTTGGGTGGGTGTCTGGCCTCCAGCCAGGGCCAAACCACCATAAGACTAAAATGATGGCAAAATGCTTATATGTAAAGGACCCAGGTTTGGGAAAAAGTACATGAATGCTCCCCTGTTCTTCTTGGATTTCTGTATATCTTGCTGTTACACATTTCTTACTTTTGTTTGTGTTCTAGAACATTAGCAACTTTTTAAAGATTTCTTGCATTTTTGTACACAGAGACTTTGGCAGAGGTAGCTCAGAATGTGGATAACAGCGGAACACCAAGTTCCTAAAGCAACATAATTATGCATCTTAAATATGACTGAGTTTAAGAACGCCAGAAGGACATGAAAGCTCTGTTTCTATCTTGCCTGACAAAGAATAAAATTAATAGCTTGGATGAATGCAGTAAAGCCACAAAGGACAATCAGAATAAATCTATAATGGGCTAAAATTCAGTGAGAGCAATAAAGGGGTCATAGTGGTTTGAAGGAAATGAGAAAGAGCTTGAATTCTCTTTTTGAAAAAAAATAAATCTGTAATGACCTTTTTTCTTAAAAAGATGTATGTTTACTCTTATATTACTCTGATACCTAGCTGTTACACTGTCCTTCCTTACATTACAATGACATACAAGTATGCCATTGCAAACAAAAGGAAATTATTTTATCTAATTATCCTCATCTGCAAGAACAGTTTAAATAGAAACAGAGGAATTAAGGTACTGGCAGGTGGAAATACCAAAGGACATAATATTTCCTGTAGGTGGATCTTTATTCTCCACATACCATGTGTTTCAGATCTGGTATCAAGGCAGGGGATATCTGGGAGGTCTGAGAGCTTCAAGTGCCACATTTGATTCCTGAAGAGTGGCACAGCTGCTGCTGGAGCTCTTGACAGGTAGTGAACTCTCTGCAACTGAGTTCAACATTAAAACTGAATCTATCTATATCCTCAGGTAAATCTCAGCCCTGCACACCCTTTTATGAAGGGTTTTGTTGAGCCTGTTTTCCCCAACCTGTTTTTCAGGGGTACAGTCATAGGTACCTCCGCTTGTGTGCACCTTCCTCATCCCCATGGCCCTGCGTGCATGTCCAGGACATGTCTGATGCCAGTTACCCTCACCCATAACAGCCAAACCCCATCCCCAGGTAGTTGCTCAATGCCCAAGGCTAGAGCTGCCCTTATGCTCCCAGCTGGGCCGCTCCCAGATGGGGTGAGATGAGGTGGGACCATATGTGGGAGAGGAAAAGCAGACCCTGAACCCAGACAGCAAGAATATATGAATTCTACACTCCTTACTCTCCCCAGCAGTTCCTGATCCACTTGAGCTGCGACCAATCATGCACCCGTGATACGTTGTTTAGGCAGAGGGTGGGCATAAATCCCGATGGATGCATTTTGCATGTGCAATCATACATTGGAAGAACACCTGCAGCAAGACAGCGTAGCAAAATCCCAGTGCTGACTGTTAGTTTTTTGTCTCTATTTAAATGACACACCATGTTCATACCATGAAATGAATTTATACAGGAAAAAAAGTGATTGTTAGAGACAAGAATTTACCACCCTAATTTATGCCCATGATCTGGATGAAATACAGATTAAGCCCCTATTTCTAGTGCTTTCTCCTCTGAATCCCAGGGTGAGAGACTAACAGAACCACGGAACATTACACATTACACCCCAGTCAGAAAGGTCCAAAGAGTTCAGCAACTGGCATACAAATGTATTCAGGCACAGTGTACGTGAACGTACATTTATTTATGTCTTGTGTAGAAAAAGGCTATTGTTAATTAAACGGCAAATAGGTCACTATAATTTTTATTCATAGCTTGTTTGTTTTTAATGTCTCAAAGGGGAACCAGTGGTGAGTGTGTTTTTTAAACTGTGCAGCTGAACCTTATCCTGTTCTTAAGACAGTGTTGTGGTGAGACACAGCAGAGTGCTGGAAACATCTCCAGAGCAAGTGAGCTGCCATCACTGGCCCAACTGATCACTGCAGTGACTTCATTTTGGATACAGGATTGGTGTTGAGGCATTTGGATGAGACTATATATACTTTATTTTTTTTCCTGGCATGCCCTCTTTAATAATTCAAAGACAAAAGTTTGAAATCTATCCTGTTTCTGTGTCAACAGTGTTATCCAGCCAGTCAGTAGTCTGCATTTATTAAACCACTTCCTAGATTTCAGAAGTAACTTCAGCTGCCTTAATTTTGATTCGAAGTGTCTGCACCAAAATTGGATCAGCTATAAACAACAAGAAAAGGTCTTCTCAGTGTGAAGAGAATAGTGGTTTCGTCATATATTTACATTTACCCTATAATGACCTGGGAAAAGCCAAGACAAGAAATGACAGATGTGTCTTAGTTCAACAGGATTATACACAGAGAGGTGACAAAGAAACTATGGCGATTTGACTGGCACTAGAAATAGGATCCCTTTGTTCCATATTTGCCTGTGGATTGACTTTTAGCTGTATCTTTTCAGTAGACAAAGGGGAATATGAACAAGTCTCATTCTGCATAGTACAGATCATCCACATAAACAATTATACAAAATATCTGAATAATATGAAAATGAAAGTAGGCTCCTCTAGCTCTTCATATTTTTCTACTCATTCACCAATGCCAGTGAAGAGCCATTTGGGACCCAGGTAAGTCATTCCCTTGGGTTTTTGTCTATATGTTTACCTGGTTTGCATTTGGCTTTCTGTTCTTCCAGATAAAGGAATGGTAATATCTGTGGAAGAAGACTGCATTGGGTCTGGCTGAGATGGAGTTAATGTTCCTCAGAGGATCCCTCACAGTGCCGTGCTGTGTAGTGGTAGTCAGCAAAGTACTGATAAAACACCTGTGTGGTAGATCCACAGAGCACTCCAACATTGCCCCCTCACCAGTTGTCTGGGGGTGGTCAAGATCTTGGGAGGGGACACAGCCAGAACAGCTGACCGCAGCTGACCAATATGGTACGCTCAGCAATAAAAGCTAAGAGAAAGGAGGAGGAAGAGGGGCATTTGTTATTTACAACATTTGTCTCTAGAGCTACCACTACATATACTGAAGACCTGCTTCCTGGGAAGTGGCTGAATATTGCTTGCAGATAGGAAGTAGAGAATAGATCTTTTATTTTCCTTTGCTTTCATGCATGGCCTTTTGCTTTTGCTTTATTATGCTGCCTTTATCTTGACCAGGTGTGGTTTTTCCGTTTTATTTTTCTTCCCTTCCTGTCCTGCTGAGGAGGAGAGTGATAGAGTACCTTGATGAGCATTTGGTGTCCAGCCAAGGTCAACCCACCACAGAGACTTTATAGGAACAATGAACTGGAAATTACTTCAAGGGTCTTAAGTCTTATTTACCTCTTACGCAAGAGTATTTGAAGGGGCCATGGAATGGTTGATGGTCTCACCACAGACCAGGTCCAAGCCATTTACTTGTCCTCTGTAGAATTAGACAAGAACTACAGCTATAACATGCTACAAGAAGACAAGAAAAAACACAGAATTTTGCCAGTGTCCCAAGGCCCTACAGTAGCAAAAGACGTTGTGGATAAAGTTCTCAGAGATTCTAGTGGCTAAGTTTCCCTCATTTTATAAAATAAAATAATATATAAATTAATAAAAGAATAGAACACATCACATTACTCTCTATAGATCTAAATAATGGGAAAATAATCCGTCTTAAATCAATCACCAGATTTGGCTCAACAATGATTAAGATGCATCAGTAAGCCTCCTAACAGAATTTAGGATCACTAAGAGCACCACTGGAACATGTTAATTCCTCAATTCAACTCTGGCCAACATCTAACACATCAGAAAGATGGAGGATCCCAGATGTTTTGTCATGCATTTGCTTAGTACAGTCCCTTCCTGGGTCCCACATGCATTCAGTGGAAGTCCTGAAGCTTGGGACCACTCCAATGCAAGTATAGTGAAAGTGAGCCTGTCACCTTTCAACTTTGACAGTCCAAAATATTGGAAAACAAATTATTCACACCACAGAGATTGCTGTTGTCAAAAATTATCAGGCATGGCTATATAATTTCTTCCATAAACTTTCCAAAATATATCTTAAAATAATTTATATTTCTTGTCTGGGGTACACTATTTGGAAGACCACTAGAATAATTTTTTCTTTCCTAATGATAAATGAGCTTTCAGTCAAATCTTTGAATCATGCTTTTCAACCAGAAATCGGTCTTTTTGGAAACACTGAGATAAGACTATAAATTAGGCTTGATAAAGAGAAATCTACACTGGAAAGTTATGAGTCTATTGTTAAAAGCAGACAGGCAGGTTTTCCAAGTCTACCAAGAGAATTAGACAACCGTTTTCTACTGAGAAGCTGTGGGATTTGAGTACTTTTTTTATGCTCTGAAAACTCTGAAAAATTTCCACATCCCTCTAAGGATGCACCTTCTTTTCACCATGTCTCTGAGGAATCTCAGATACGTAGAGAAGGGGAGAGGAAAAGGAAAAATCCACAAAAGTTTCCACAAGGGCAAATGTTTTCAGAAAGAGGCACAATTACCTGTCACTATCTTCTGGTCCTGTTTTTGAATTCTGAAAGGACTTGCTATACTCTACTTTTTTATGTCATGTAAATAGGTCAAGAGCCTCTTGTGCCTGACTTTGGCACAAGCTACAGAGGGAGGTCAAGTAGTCTGAGCTTTGAGATTTGGCCCTGACTCATTAACTTGAATGAGGTCATCTGGGTTTCGATTAGGCTACATCTGCTCTTAAAACTGGTCTGGAGTCCAATTCCTGATGGACCAAGTTGTCTCATACTGATGATTCTGGTTGTCCCCAGTTTCTCACTGGGTTTAATCTTACATGACCACAAGACCACACACTAATAAGGCTTCAGATAACATGCAGAATCACAGAATGAGTCAGGCATATCTGTACAAGGTCTTTCAAATAGAAGCCATGACCAAACCAGGGCTATTAGAAAGCAATAGTCACTTACGTGATCTCTTACTGAAAGCTGGTTTGTGAGCTACCGGTACTGTCTCACCTGGTTCTCCCACTGGGAGTTTTCCAAGAGCTGATTTGCAAAATGGGTCTTTCTACAGGGCATTCACCTACTCCACACGTCAGCTCAGAGGCTGACCCAGCTAAAAGGACCTTCACTCTGATACAACCCCACATGTCCAATGGCAATTGCCTTAAAATAAGAAACTGGGTCATTCCTGCAGTCATATTCATGTGAGCAATTGTTATGCACTGAGTTAGTGTTGTTACAGGAATGGACTATATTCTCATGTAAGTGTTTGAAACTCTCTCCCCAGGAGAGTAGGTGCATCACTTCAGTGTCTCTCTTCCTCTCCCAGAGCCTCTGTTTGGTGTAACACACACACATACTGAACTGCAAAGCCCACCTTTCATGCGGTCTATTCAGTTTTCCAATTGACTCAAAAGAAAGGTCTTATTAAAGACACTGTAAGAGGTTTGAATTCTGCCAGGAATGCCCCCTGTGAGTTCAATTCATATTACTTCGCCCACTAGGCTCATTACAAAAAGCAGGTTGAAACCTACAGCTTTCTGAATTCACCTGAGAAGCTAAGATTGGAGCATAATAAAGAAGGGCAGAGTGGTTCTCTTGATAGGCCCAGGTACAGCTCTGTTAATGTCCTCAGGAGCTATTGTATTTATAGATAGAAGGAAGAATTTTCAAATGTAGTACCTAAAATTCAGGTGTCTGTATCTCTGCCAACTTTAAACACTACATTAAACATAGCTTTGTGTGTCATGTGTCTAAATTTAGACACCCTAGTTTTAAAGACGAACCGATAAAGAGGACAATGCATACCTAAGAGAAGACAAAAATGCTCACTTGGAGTACTTCTGACTTCTTAAAAACACTTTTTAAAGTACTGTGAAAGGCCATGGAAGTATGGTAGGAATAGCATAATCAGAATTTAGGTGGGTGATCTTTATTTTCTTCTTAGGCCAATTTAGCAAAAATAGCTTCTTGATTTACATAGTATCACAAATAGCTATTCCTGGGCTTTTCAAGTTAGAGAACAGGATAGCCAGCAAATGAGTCCAATTATAGTCATCACAAAATAAAACCTCATGTTGGCAGTATTTTAAGATTCATCACAGATTTATACATTATGTGTTCACTCTCACCTGTACAAAGAAGATAAAAACTGCTACCAATTCATAACAGTGGCACTTTAAACTTTTTTTTCCTGTGGTGGAAAATGCTTCATAAATGCTCAGTTAAATAATGGATAATTAGGCTCCATTGTTTTAATTCAGCATAACCAACATTGTTATATAACTTCAGCATAACTGGTCAACTGGTTTTGAGTCAATGAAGAGTCACTTCTTAAAAAATGCAGATGAGAAAGCAGAACCGCAATGTGGAGCAAACTGAAAGTAATTCAATTATTATTTCAATTATCTTAGAAAGAAACATTAAGAAGTGTGAGTTTTCAGGGAACAAAATAAAACAAATCAAACACAGGTCCATCCCTCCATCTGTGGGTGTGTGTCTGGAGAGGAGGATTGAAAACACTATTTCTGATATTTCTGTCTCGTAAAAGGAAAACATGGGTCAATTACTGATCACATCTGTATTCTCACATCTTTACTGACTTGATCAAACTCTGCTGGAAAGTTTGCCAACAAAAAGCTGACATGCACTATAAAACTTTAAGAAAATCATTGCCAAATTAGTGTCCAAGCCATAAGAAGGAATAAACTTACCCAGTGCATTATGCTCCATCGACAGCATGAAGAGTTGTAAACCTAAAAGTCAGAGGAACTAACCAGCTCTTAGTGTGCATAATATATTTTATGTATCAGCAGGCAGCACAAATCATTTCTTCACTGCAGTTCAATAGCTAGTCATTCCTTCTATATTAAATTCTGTACCAGAACCACGACTTAAATGCTATGCTGCTGTCAGTTAGTTGGCTACCCTTTCCAGGGCTGCCAAAGAGGATGCTTACAAATGAAGCTATTGTCCCAGTAAGCAAGCCGTCTCCTGGTGGGATAGTATATGATATATTTTTAAGAATATGGCTGCAGCATCAAACGTGCTGTATTTTACATCAGACATTGTCACACGCTGATGTGTTTCTTTTTCATCACTTTTCAGATAGAAGTATTACTGTAAGACTAACAAGTTGACACTATATCGGAATGATAAGGAGGTCCAAGGTACACCTTGCAATGTAACATTGGAGATCTATGTATAATAACAATCATAAATCGTAAGGGATATAGATAACCTGATTTCATTATAACTAGCATAAAGGTATCCTGATTATTGATGGAGTTTATTTATATTAGTGTATTTTCCCTGAAAACCTGGATTTCTTTTTATTCTATTTCAGGAAAGTTAGAAAAAAATCCTCATCCAAAGCTAGTCTTCCAATATTTGAGGACAAGCAAAAAACAGTGGCTTGACATGTGTGTGTAGTTTAATTGTTTTTTCGGGTACAAGGCTAGCACACGCTACCTTATTCTTAAACACAGATGTTGAAATCTCCATAACTATGTTGGTTCCAAACATGAAGGTAAGGCTCTGGGACCCTGTCACCACCTCCTTGGGATCCAGAGAATCAAGAGTGATTTAGATTCCATGAGTAACAACCCCTCCTCATAGTCTTAAAAGCAATTTTACTGAAAGACACCAATAAAAAACCCCTATTTTCAAGATCTTTTTAAACTGAAAAAATATATCAATCTATTCAAGTCAAAGGGATCATTATATACAAACACAATGAATATTCAAGGCCTTATATTCAGCCAACACTGGAAGAAATATCAATCCACAGATATACTGAAAGAGTTCAGTGGTATCAGAAACAATTCAGCTCGTATAGGTCAGTGGATATAGCACTTTTCCCCACTTGGCGTTAGACATTAGGCGGTCTCTGATACAATGGTAATATTCACTAAATCTAGTTTTCTCGTAGAATGTTTTTCTGAATCATGAGGAACACCTACAACTGTCAAACCACACCTTTAAGCCCACTGCATTTTCTTTTTAGACCAGCCATTATTACAGGTTATACGGTAACAATATTTTGTCTTATTGCTTTATAAAAGCAGATTAAAATATTTAGGTGATAAAATGTTCCTTCTTTTTCTTTTTTTTGAATTTAGCCTCTGCCTTTGCAGATAGACTGCTCTGCTTAGAAGGCCTGATGTTTATTTTCTGATCTAGAAACACATGCCATGACAAGTAGAGATTTCACCCACATGGGATGGATAACCATGAGTGTGTTATGATACACAGTGTATAACAATTACTGGGAAGAGGCTGATGCCTAAAACTGAGTGCTGGTGTACCAAACTTCTGCTGAAAAGCACAGAGGGAAAAGGGAAAACTCTGTTGTGTAGAAACAGAGCCATCAGTACCCAACAGATTCCTGGTCAAGCTTCCAGGAGACTTGGTACCAGACTGTAGAGGTAAAACATACAGAAATTATTTTCCTTAAATTCCCCAAGGAGTATATGTAAGCATAGTGTTACATGTTTGAGCAGAAAATTGAGAGCTTGTAATTTGTTACTGGAAACAGAAGCAACATTAGGAATACTACCATGTGCGGTGGCCATAACCATGACAACATCTGGAAACTTCTAGAGGTACTTCTAGTTAATTTTTGTTTAATCTTTAGGCCTACTTTGTGCTTCAGTTTTCTCTGACTAATGATTTCTTGTGATTCTCTCTGCCAACTATGTGGAAAGACTACCTGATTTGATTCTTGAATATTTTCCTGTAACTTTATGGTGCTGAAAACTATATTACTAATAATCTCTGTCTTCTCTATTTCCCCACTGTCTGCCTGGCAAAAATTTCTTGACAACATGTTTAGCTAATATGTGGTCTAGTGGGGGGTGTCCCTGCCCTTGGCAGAGGGCTTGGAGCTAGATAATTTTCATGGTCCTTTCCAACCCAAACCATACTGTTTCTGTGAATTTAATGATGCAGCTACATAGTATAGAATCATAGAATCATAGAATGGTGGGTTATAACAGCCAAAATACTCTTTCGATGGGTGTTGAAATAAGCTTCATCAGTTATTCCAGTTACTTCCCCAACTTCTTAGCCATGTTCCCCGCAAAGAAAATTCAGCATGTATCTGCAGACACACTACAAGTTTAGAAAGACCCTGGCTTACTCATCCTAATACTCCAGGACAATTGTGATAGAGACATGCATCCATTTGGTTAAGCATGAAATAAGACAAGAAAGGAAGAAATTTTTGAAAAGACAACCTGTCTTTAATAATGAGTTTTCAGCATCAAATAGCAGCATATGAACACTCTTACTGACATTTTAGTTCAACATCTCAAATACGACAGACCAAAGACATAATTTATTAACAGTTGGCAGTCTGGCACTGACTGGAGTCCAACTTTTACTGCAGTGTGCTCTGATTTTTTCCTCTTTATTCTTTCATCTTATTTTGACTTCTAGGAAGAGACTTGTTATTTACTAGTACACTACTCAAATTCCAGACTTAATCCTGATTCCATATTAAGTAAACTACATAAATTTTTTTCAAAATAAAAAGAATAGGTAGGAATAAGTAATTTTAAGCAAAACTTAACTCTTGTGTGCTAGCTTCCTTTGTCTTACAGCAATCAGTGATTTTGTCAGACATCCCACTGTGTCGAGCTAGAATGTTTTGTATTTGCACTTGAATTTTTTCTCCTCAAATGCTTCAAATTCTTGCCCTTGATTTTGTGGCAACCTATAGGTCTTTCAAAATAACTGATATTGGGATGTTACTATTCTTTTCTTTTTTCCTACTGAAATTGAAGTTTAAACATATCTCAAATGGAATAATAGGTTTATAAAGTTAAATGAGGATAGAGATGAAAATCCTGAATTAGATTAAAATCGAGACCATTTGCTAATTCACTGTCCTTGGCAAGCAGAAAAGATCAGGCAGACAATCTCTCATGGGAGTTAAGGGGCTGACAGACTTCACCACAATATCTAAATATCTCCCCATAGGTGTTGAAGACCTAAAGTATTTCAGAGTTTCTAAAGATTCTCCTTCAGACCAAAAAACCCTCCATCTTTTCTCCACTTCCATCAAGAATCAAAGGAGAAGCAGTAAAGATAAAGCTCAAAACTAAGCAGTGGAAGAAAATACAGGACACAAAAAGGGCAACATTTTCCTTCAGAAGGCACATTTTTTAACATTAGAATGTGTTGGAAATTAAGCTCCTAAATCCTGAATTTGCATTGTCACAAATTTCTTGGCCAAGTAGTAGTCAACGATTGTAGCAGTGTCATGAGTTCTCATACTCAAGGAGTAAAGAATAATAAAGCCAAGTGCATATGAGATAACCATGAGTCATAAATTCTGGATTTCCCACTGAGGTGGCATATTGCTTCTGTGGCTGAGATCCAAGTTACTTTAAGCCGGGTTGCTTCAATTTAGTTTGCAGAAAAAATACTTTGAAAAAAAAAATCTTAAACTATTTTTCTATACCAATAGATGAAACAGCTTTGAATCAACAAGTTTAAGATACTTTGGTTTGATTTCTTTCCAGTTTACAGAGAGAGAGTAAAGAACATAACCACTGATATAGAGTGAGGTGGATTGATACAAAAGTGTAGGCCAAGTTCACTGAATGCTTGAGGTTCAAATATGTATGCCTGAAACATCAAGGAGCATGACAAGAGTGAATAATACAGTGAATGTATCAATTAAAATGCTTTGGTTTTATCAAGTTGTGGCAAGGCATCGGTACTATTTTCATTCTTTCACTATGCATGTTTCATTTAATTTATCTTTTTTGCTGTGTGTACCTTGTAATTGTTTTTTCAATGAAAGATCATAATAAATACTCATGAAAATGAAGTAGCGTGAAAGCATCTCTCTACACCAGAGAATACAGGCTCAGTAGATTAGGAAAGACTCTCTTACCAGTCTGTTAAACACTAAAATGTTTTGGCTGGGGAGCAAAATACTTTAGTAAAACTACCCTAAATTTTGTAGAATGCAACTCTATGACTATGTCATCAACTGATGTACAGAGAAACTAGGGGACACCTGGATTAGTCAGTCTTGCTAAAGCCCATTGGTCTGGGTCATCAACCCTTTCTTTCAATGAGAAGCTCCAGGTCATCAGAAATCCTCCTTAGTGATTTATTGAATAACTTAGTGTATTGTTCCCCCTGAGGGGGAACACTCTCTTTCAGCAGTTCATTTCCCATTTGGTAAAGCTTCAACAGTTACCTGCTTTAATGCAATATACTTCCCCCATCCTCCATCCAAAAAAAGATGATCACAAACATACTTGAATAGCAATTAGTGGGTTGTTACATCACTATGAATATACCAGATTTAGAAAGCCATTATAGAGGGAGTTCCCAGTGCGGTTAAACAGTACACTGTGAGTGATGCAAGTAAAAAAGTTTCTAATTTAGTATTCAGCAAAAATTCAGGCATCAGCTCAATGCAGTCACACTCTGCCTAGCTCAAGCAATACCAAGGATGTGCATATGTCCAAGACTGTGTGCTCAGCTGTCCATTCTTTTTTCTCTAAGTACACTACATTTACATCAAAAGTGGTTGTACCGTACACCCTCAGGAAGTAAGTCCTCTTACAGTTTGAACAAACCACAAGACTGCAGCCAAAATTCCTGTCTATGAGGTAAAAGGTAGACCTTCGATGTTAGTGGAACAAGCACTAAGGCTGTGCATTAGAAAATTGCAGGTAAAGGATTTGCAGTATGGAGGGAAGAATAATTTCTGTCCTTTTTAGGACATTAATTTATCATTTATTTAAAAAACATAGAGCCTTAGGACCTGAGTCTGATGAGTACGTATCTCTAATGATATGTTCTAAATAAATATGGTTTCCAGGTAAGATTTTTACTACCATTGCCTTTCAATAGCATATAACATTAAAGAAATACTGGATTTTAGAATTATCTCAAGTTTCACATCAATTTTGCAAATGAAGCCTGGTTTAAATACGCTGGAAATGTTTACTTTTAACAGAGCAGAGATGGTCAGTGATACATATATGTATGTGCATAGGGGAATATATGTACATGGGGGCTGGAACTAGATGAGCTTTGAGGTCCCTTCCAGTCCTAAGCCTTCTCTGATTCTAGGATTCTATGCATGTATACACACATATACAAGCACAAACATTTCTAGAAATTCATCTCATATACCAATATTTTTGAAGCATTTCTCTCTGATGTGTTGTCTTTTGACAAGCCACTGTGCCCTTCCATCTTTTCACAGTTCAAATGCACTGCCATAAAGGACAGAGATCGTACACCTAACGGTGATATTAAGATCTCAGCCATCCAGTCCATCTGCCAGATGATACAAGATTATTGCCTGTATCACATTTTCTCTTGTACATATCCTTCCACCACACGCTACAGGTTATTACACTCCCTAATGTGCGTCACTCATGTTTTTCCATTAGAGACGGAAGTTCCCTTTCTTTAAATCATCATATCCACTTTATTCCTTTGCACCACTCAGTGTCCTCCTGTCTTTACTAACAGAAAGGCTGTATCCTTTGTCCTTTTATTCTTTCTTTCTTTCCTCCATCCCTCCATCCCTGTACCAGCTCCCCTTTCATGACTTCCTTGAATTCACTTGCAAGTCTTTCATAGCCTGTGACCTGGCCACCCTGTCATTTCTCATTCAATAAAAATGGATACATTGCTTCTTCTGATCAACATATGGTGATGGTCTTCAACTCCAATTTACTAAATTTTTCAAAGATTTTCATGCTTTCTCTCTTCTCTGATTCTCCCTTGTTTTAACTCATTTGGGAAGTGCTTCCCACAAATACCAGAAAATCCTCATAATTTCCCTCCTTTAAGCACACTTTTGCCACCACACTCAAAAAAATCAGTAGCTGGGAGCCAGGCAGTGAGTGACTGATATCATTGTCTAATATGCCGCTACTGTCTTTATGGTCCTCTGTTACCGCGTTCCTCTCACCCCCACCCCTTTTTGTGCCCTATTAGGCATTAAGCATTCAGGGACAAGATCAAACTTTCTGATGTTTCCCTTGTTGGTGTCCTAGTCTGCAAGCAAGACTCCTAGGCACTATGAAAATACAAAATAGGGAAACTATTTACTAATATTCATTGCCCTCATATAATTGGTCACTTATTCGTGAGTTCAAGTCACACTTGTCATGCACTATATGCAACATAAAATGCCTTATGTCACTGATATCATTTGGATAAATCTAAGCATCCTAGATTATAACTTCCATACTTATTCTAATGAAGTAAAACCTCATTAGTTAGCTTCTTTTACTTTTGTTGCCCACCTATCCATTCCTCCAGATACTTTGAGGCATTTTGCCACTCATTTGTCATTCTGTATTTAACATACATCTAGCCTCCTTACCTGAGCATCCCTTTGCTTAGTCATGGAAAACCCAGGAGATAAAATATTATAAAGAACTTATCACTAGTTTGTTGCAACAGAAAACCTTCTGTCCTCCCAGCCTGAAAGGAAATCTAATGAGAGGCATTAATAGCAGTATCACTGCTTCCCTCAGAGAAGCTGGAAGTGACCAGTGTAGTGACAGATGTATGAGGACTTTTTTTTTTAGGACAGGGAAAATTTTGCAAAAGAGACTGTAACTGGGTTAGCAGTGTCAGTGCTGTTTGCACTTCCCACAAATGCTACAACTGAGGTCCTGGCACAGGCTGCCCAGAGAAGCTGTGGCTGTCCCCTCCCTGACAGTGTTCAAGGCCAGGTTGGATGGGTCTTTGGGCAACCTGGTCTAGTGAGGGTGTCCCAGCCCATGGCAGGAGGCTGGAACTAGATAGTCTTTGAGGTCCCTTCCAACCCAAACCAGCCTGTGGTTCTGTGATCCGTTTACACCATTCAGCTATGAAGCTAATGGATCAAATACACATCTTTCATTCAGGTTAAATATAATTAAACTTATTCCATGAAGATATTTAAACCAGAGAAAGTCAATTGCTAAGCTCATTACCCATGCAGGGAATTGAGTTCAAGAAGTATGGAGTAATATGGGAGTCAGATTTAAGGAAAGTTATATGGGTATGTGAAAGGGAAAGAAAAACTGGAGACATACAACCATTAAGAAATTTTGTGTAAAATCATGAAGGGATGTTACCCATAGCATGGCCTTGATCGGAAAGGCTGGAAAAAAGCCTGGAGAGAGACCACTTTTGGGCAGACTGCAGGGAAGAGAAAGTCTTGAATCAGAGGGAAATTATCTCCAATTGTTATTTCTCCAATGTTCAAAAACCCAAAGCTTCGTACACAGTACCATGTGGCATAGAGATAACATAAGTATAGCTAACTTGGCATGAAGCTCTCTCTGGGCAATGTAAGTCCCCTGAGATTAACAGGATCACACTGAAAAGGAACTAACTTATTCTTTATTTGTCTTCTTTTAATCAAAGACAGTGCATATCACATGCAGCATTGGCCAACCCCTTAGGATGATGTGAGTGACAATACTATGTGGTATTATATGCTTTTGCAGTGCTAGCACAATGTGTCCCTCAACCCTGAAGGAGGCTTCTACATACTACCTAAGGACAAAAAACCTATTGTAAATACATGTAAATAAACAGCCATTTAACGGTAGTCGAGACACATTGTTATGCTTTCTCCATCTTAAAAACCTTTACTAAAAAGTATTTTGAACCATTTTCAGGTCGTTATTTCTTCCTTTCCTTATAAACAGTATCGAAAGGTCCATGCCAGGAAAAGCTACTTAGGGTGTCATGTCGTATTTCCTACAAATGACCAGGGAAAGCCGCTTTGTTCCTGCCACCCCACAGCCTGTGGCATGGGAGGCAGACGGACGGACTGTAGTACTAAGCAGGAAGGGCAAAGATGTCTTGGGTTATTACCGTCCTTTTCAAAATTTCACACCACACACTACCTCGTGCTCACTTCTCTAAGGATGCAGTACGCAGAGCCACTATATCATAGTTTGAACATGACACGCTGCAAACCTTCTGGCTTCTAGCACAGGAGCCAAATGGCATTGTGTACTCCCTCCGTTTGGCCTCATTTTCATGTCTCCCCTTTGCACTTGGGCTGACAAGAGGAGCATATGAAGCTTTCTCTCGCTGCCGCATCTTGACCTTGACCTTGCGGCTTTAGAAAAGGCTACTTGCATGCACAGGGCAGCTATTGTCCACAGCCAAGTCTCCCTTTCTTTTGACATTAAGGGAGTAAAAGGCCACACGATACAGTCCCTTCCCAGCCCCAACACTTCTGTCCTGCTTTCTCCTTTGCAGGTATTTTGGTACTGACATTTTTTTCCCCCTCGGGTCAGGCTTATAGCATCTCTTTTATAATTTTTTCCCTCTCTGTTGTTCATATCCCTCTCTCCTTTCTCTACGCACACTGGCGCGCGCGCGCGCACACACACGCAGACACACGCGCGCGCGCACGCACACAGAGGAAAATCTATATGTGTCAGACATTCAGCAAGGGAAAGACAAAGGCACTGAGTTAATTACCCATCATTTACTGCTGCTGAGAAGAACAGATGGTAGCAGGCGATATGTAAATGGCAAGGGGCAGTGAATTATTCGATTTTTTTAGATTAATCGTCGATGACAAAGGAAGTGATTACAAGCTGTGACATTTATACAAATGTATAAAGTACATAATGCTAGAAAAAAAGAGCTTAATATTATTATGAGGATGTCAGGCATGTGAACACCATTGTCATAATACAAAGCAACACATTCTGTGAGATCCGAGGATCTGCTTTCCTTCATTTGCAAACTTTAGTAAGTCCTAGCCTCTGGAAATATATATTTCCCAAAATGAATCCATGGCTGACAATTGGGGGGTGGAGGGTGGGGGAGGGGAGGGGGAATAAAAAGGTTTGTGTGCTTTTGGATTTTTCCCACAATGCAGAACAGTGCCTAACCTGAACAGTAGAGCTTGCAAGTGACGAAACGGATGTCGAATCAGTGTGTAGGACTGTAAAATAGAAAAAGGTGCTAATAAAACACATAGGCAGGAAATGGAAAATAAAAGGAAAGGTGATGTTTAAGATGGCAGGCCCTTTGTGAGGATAGGAGGCTAAAAAGTGAGATGGAAGTGAAGACGGAAGAGAGTGATCTGTTTGTTTATTGCTCAGATGAAAAATAATTGTTTTAGAGACTAAGAAGGTCAGAATGACATAATTTCCAGGCCAGGCCTTGCTGTTGTTACACAAACACCCAACCTGCTCATCCTCAAGGTAGTCTACTGTATTTTCTGCTGTATAAATAATTAATTGGTACATGAGGAAAACAGATGCTTTCTTTTGCAGATCATAGAAACTGCTCCATCATCAAAATGTCTTCAATCACCTAATTATTAAATCTATACGGTGCTAATAATACAGATGGGAGAAGAAGCCGGTGATCCGCAAATTTTGTTCCCTTTGAAGCATCCCAATCTACTGTATTTCTTGTTTAACATCTTGCAGTGAACTACTGTCTGCAACATCAGCAAGGGAAATAAAGGGGAGAGTTTGGGGGCGAGCTTATTTATCCTCCTCAAAAATACTTTCCAATCAAGCAAGGCAAAACATCGCCAAAATTACTGTGAAACACTCCGTTGTTATGCATGCTTTGTTGATTACAGAGGGGTGAGGGAGGGACAGAATAACATTATATTAGTCAGCAGCACTGGGTAGTACGTTTAAATCTAGCAATCCATTTTGTATGAATATTGTTTCAGGAATAAAGTGCTGGCTGAACCGATCTGCCCTGAAAATAGAGAAGGATAAAATGCTGTTGCACACCAGTACTTCCAGTATGGTATTATTGGAAGCTAGATACTCAAGATAAGCACCATCAGCTGAGATATTGGTTTCTAAGGTGTTTTTCTGTGGGGTTTTTTTTCCTTTTTTCTTCCTGGATTATGTTACCTTCTGGGATGCAACTGATGCAATAGTATAGTTTCAACTCAATTCAGAGGTGGGCATACAAGGTTGCTTAGAATATTTTTCTTTCTCTAGACAAAAATAGCATGGACCCCAGAATAAAAATGCATGTGCAGTTATTGAAAGAATCAAGCTGTGTGCACTTCTGGCTGTAGAGACAAAACTGAAAGTCTCCCAAATCAGCTCACATTGTACATAACATCATGTTATCCACTTGTTTCCTTGGGAGGGGGCAATTGTGAGTTAAGAGTTGTAACCTGGGGGTGGGGAAAGGCAGTCCTTTCTTACAAGGCTAGAAAGCAGAAGCAGGTTGTCCCTTCTTGAAAATTAAAGAGAAGGAAAACCATTGTTCCTATAGAGGAACAATGAATGGGACATGACTGTAAAAATATCTAGGTTAGTGTTAGTGGCTGTATTTCTTAGCCCTCCCTCAACAAGATGAAAAGGTTCCAGTGAGAAAATCCTCACTCCCTCCTCCCCCACTTTTTTTTTTTTTTTTTAAACAAAGGATAGATGATTTAGGATATGGGCATAAGCATATACAGCTTTCTTGCACCTATAGATTCATATTTATAAGTTTTTTTTAAAACGTCACAGGTAGACTATACATTACTGCAGTCTTTCTATTATTAATGTGTTAATGCATTCCATAGGACAAAAAGCATCATCAACAGAGAAACATATGTTTTTATTTGGAGAAAATGGCTGAATCTGAATCCATGCCATATCTAGCCATCTATTTATACATATTCCTGCAACACAAAAAAATCATGAGGGAAGAGAAAATAAAACATCCGTGTATTTCTACAGATTTCCACTGCTTTGGAGATATTTATTTATGAAAACCACAGGTAGCCATTATTTATAGTTCTGATCTTTTTGTTCTTTTATTTTTTTTAGTAAAATAAAGATGAAATTGGAATTGATTTTTGTAGGGACATTTATACTGAAAGCAGGATCATTTTATATTTTCCCAAGTTGAAGTCTGTATTCATTACTAGGAAAAAATGTAAGAACAGCAAGCTAACGTATTTTCATTTGTGGCCCATATTTATTTTATAGGAAGCCTGTCACCTCACCATTGCATAAAAATGGAATTTGAACTATGCTTACACGATAAAATGAACTTCAATGCGTGCTATTCATACACATTGAAATTATACACTGTATATATATTTTTCTTATATCTGTATGTATGTAAACACATGTCTACGTAGGAGGTTTATAGTTAGTGTTTTAAGAAGGCAAGCCTACCTAAAAATCTTAGTCTTCCATTAAGAAGATATACACATTTTAATGCAAATATGAATGTTAGCCATCAGGCATGTATAAGCATGTTTGTTAGTACTCATTTTTCAGTTAATTTTTTTAGTTCAATGCTGCCCACAGTAAAATAACTGTGAATTTCTTTTGCTGTGCTTTATAGAACATATACACTGCAGTCCAGCTAATCTGTGAAATCATGAATATGCGCCGAGGCTAGCATCTTCCCAGCCATTGAGAAATGTGTAACAAGCATTAAAAAGTAGAATAGGAAGGCCTTTTGTGGCAGCAAAGAGGTGAGTCAGGGCATCAAGACATTGTTTAGTGGGAGAGGTCAGGCGCTGCGTAGCAGTCAGACACTTCAGAAAGACACTGGGTTATTTTTCAGTTTATTGTATGTCCTCCTACAGCTGAACCAATAATATGTTCCATCTTAAGTGGGATGTAATAAAAACCCTAGCTAGCTAGGAAAGCAAATATTTTCCTTTAAGTCACTTTCATGTTTATTAACATGAATTTTCATTTCTTCATTAATATGCAGATCTATCTATGTGTGTTATGCTTAAAAACATACATCATAAGAGCAAACATGACTAAAAAAATATTTGGTAAAGCATATATAGATGTATCATTTTATTTTTGGTAGGCTTTAAACATTGCAGGTTGTTTAAAATTATCTCACTGCTAATATCTTCCTATTCCTAAAATACCTCACAGCATTCTGGACTGTGCCTTTCCAAAAGCAGATAAGCATAAGTCAGCCAGCATCAGTATTCCAAAATAACAAAACAAAGCAACAACAAAACAGAGTAACACATAAAAGATGTCCCTTTAAGCATTTCTTTATATTCACTTCGGCTGCCTCCACTTTTATATAGGTTACAGGATCTACTATAGCAACCTAACACACACATATACACACACCCAGACACACACACACACACCCCCACCCCAAAGTCTAGTTCCCTCTTCTTTGTGACTTAAATCGAACCAATAGAGCCCTCTATTGGTAAAATTTCAGATAGCTACAGATGCTTCCGTGGAATAAGGAGGAAATAATTGTCACAGCCTATGCCATCATGCTCCAATTGAAGTCAAGGGCAGAACCTTTTGGACTTAGACAGCATTAGCAAAGGGCCTGAGAGAGGTCTGTCATACTCTCTAGGAACAAACTTTACTTTTTTTTCCTCAATGGAACAGCCCTACACAAGTGCTTTACTGTGAAACTCGAGCAATGTGTCTAATGACACTTTGTTCCCCACAAAAACATTTCAGTCTCTGGAAAGCATGCAGAAGTATTACACCTGGGCATGATTTAATAATTCTGCTTTGATAACTACAGGATTTCCATTTTACTCTCAGAAGATATTTAGGACATCATCACCCTGTTCAGTCCTACAAATTAATTAAGGCCTTGAGTGTATTATAATTATGGGGCCTAAGGCCAAGTCACCTCAGCAACCTAAAAATGCATGACTTATTTCATTAATACAGGAGAGAGTATATTGAGGGTGGATGTTGATTCTTTAGCAAAATACAAGAAGCTAAAATCAGAAAGTCTTGACAGAAGGAGTACTCTTAAGGGCTTCTAAGAGGCTTTTCTCTTTTCAGACAGCCAAAGCTAAAACCAAGTATTGATTAGTCCTTAGAATTTGACCCAGAATTTATATCTAACAGCCCAGTGAGATACAGCTTCTGTACCCACATGGATCCAGTTGCTGATCCATATGGATCCAGGTACCTAAGGCTCTACTGACTTCATTGAGCCCTTCACGGAGCAGGCAAGAGGCAGGAAGAGAATGCAGAAAGACAGACTATAATAAATGTCCACTTTTCGGAGTTCAACATAGTCGGTCTTCATGACCCCCATAGCTATCTATGTATTTACATAGTTTCATTAAAATTAGCACTTTGTAATTATTAAGTGGTTGTATTTATTGCTTTATTACTAAGGAAAGACACTGGTCTATCAAAAAAAATTATAATTTCTATTTCGCATATGGGGCATCAAAGCAAAAAAGCAGATTTAGTCTGACACCAGTGACCTGTGAGTCCACAGCATGGCAAGACCTGTTCTCCATCATCGCAAATGGGACCTGGTAGTAGTGCATGTTTTTCCCCAGAGCACTGAGAGGAATGAGGTTGGTGCACATTAGGGACTAACCCAGATATGAAGATGGAGCATGACAAGGACCAACACCAAAGCTGAAAAGCTCAGAGCCCTCCTAGATCTCACAGATGAGATGTAGCCAAAGGTCAAGGTCACAAAGGAAATCTGTAGCTGATACAGTTCCTGAAAACAGATAACGAAGTCTGGTGCTCCAACTGTTTTGCTGCCCATGTGGCCTCTGGCTCCTTCTGCCAGATCCACATGCTCTAGTCTTGCTCTCACTGACTCCCGGAACATTTTAAAAGTCATCATCAGTTTTCCCAGCTATCGCAGAGGTTGATCTGCTTCATGGAGATAGGTCCTGGCCTGAGCAGGCGTTGCCCAGGAAATGTTAAACCAGCAGCAAACCCATCAGTCTTCAGGTCTGCATGGGTCATTCCTTCCTCTTTTCATGGCTTTCATGCATCCATGAGGACATTTGCTGTACCTTAAAGGCCAAATCAAGGTCTCTCACTGGTTTTCTGCATGTCTGTTTTCTGAGGACAAGAAGGGAAAATACTAAAAATATTGTATGCTTCTAAATGTACATATTATATCCATTTCATTGTTCAAAAGGAGCAGGAGCTTCATTTAGTTATTAAATTTACAAATTCTATAGGTCTGCAAGAATTAAAATAAGCTGAGGGTGCTCAATATACTAAAATGTATACAAATAATTCCACCTTAAAATTTAAATATGGGTCGTTGCATTTCCAATGACTTCCAATCAATTTTTTTGTGTGACACAAAGGTAAAGTAGTTATGATCTAGTGGTGGTTTAACCCCAGCTGGTAACTAAGCACCACACAGTCACTTGCTCACTCCTCCCCCCTCAGTAGGATGGGGGGGAGGGGCAGAGAATGAAAAAATTCTTGTGGGTTAAGCTTAATAGAATAACAGCTTAATAGAATAACAAAGGAAAATGGTGTTAAAGGTTCCTGACAACAACAACAACTACTACAATAACAATAATAATAAGTGATGCAAAAATGCAATTGCTCACCATATGCAGAAAGAAAAAACCCAAAATCAACTCAATGCCCGGTCCGGTTTTGAACAGCAATTGTGCATCCTGGCTCGCTTCCCCACTTACACAAGGAGAATGATGCTATATGCTATGCAATATCCCTTTGGCCAGCTTGAGTAAATTGCCTTGACTGTGCTCTCCCAGCTCCTTGTGCATCTGGTAGGCTGTGGGAAGCTGTAAAGTCCTTTGCTTAATGTAGACACTGCAACTACCTAGGAACAACTAAAACCATCAGTGTGTTATCAACAATATTCTCATACTAAATCTAAATCACAACACTGTAGCCACTACTAGAAGGAGAAATAACTTTACCTCTGCTGAAACCAGAACAAGTCTGTGGGAGCCCCTAGGGTCTACCAGAAAAGGTGACACTGTCAAAACACAAGTCCTTCATTCCATAACAGTTGGTGAACATTGTGGTATGTTCTGAATACTGGGCATCTATGTAAAACTGTGTGACACAGTAGGACTTATTTCAATCCAATTGCAGAATGAAATGGTACTTGGGTATCTCTGTAGGCATTACATGAGAAAGTACTGAAGGGAAAGGTAGAAAAGGAAAAGGTCCTTGTGAGCTGTAAGCAAACCTGCTGGAACAAATCAATCTACTAATTTGCTTATCAGGTCTTGCAAGCACTGTTTCTGTGTATTTCCTTGGGCATGGGATCTTCATACTCTACAATGGGTAGGACCAAAAAGAAGAACAGAGAAGAGGGGCCTGACTGATATATCTCATTGTGTTTTTCCTCTTGCTTTTACATGCTGTTTATTGACTTCTTTTTCTACATTTGCCAGACAACATAACCACCTTTAAACCATCTAAAGTCTTAGAGTAGCAGGGGGAGTTTTATTATTTCATAAACACCTCTTATTTAACTACGTAAAGACGCATAAGTTTTTAACTCTCTTGAGCAGAAGTAATGACATTCTAAAAATGATGTTGCTCCCTGATTAAACAGAAGAAAATGCCACTGTGTTAAAACCAGCTTGCCTCACACCCTGAAGCTCTCGAGGCTATAAATAGGGGAGGCTGGCAGCCTACAGCTCGCCATCTTCCACTGCACTGACGCGCCGTAGCACTAGCAAGGGATGCGATCGCTGCATTCACCTGAGGAACGAGTAATTCAGTGTCTCGTCAGTGTCTACTGAGAGAGGGCTTCCAATTGGCTGATTTCTACCCTGTTAGGAAAATTACAGCTGTCCTTGTTAAATCATCCCTACTTTTTCACACAGAACAGCACAGGTAACAAGTTTGGATGGATACAGTGTGGGTGTGACTGCTAAAGAAATGCAATAACATAGACATTAAAGGAAATACAGCTTCATATCTCCAGTCTTGCAGGGGAAAAAAAAATAACAGGAATAAAAATACATTAGCACAAACACAACGTATAATCTGACGTTTGTTGTGAACAAGAAAAATATTTTTAAAAAATCCTTGTAGGACACAAGTAAGAAGAAGAAGATGCAACTACGCTGAAATTGTCTGACTATACATTTAATTGATAAATTTATTTTATCCCATGGAAAATGAAAGGAATGTACACATTGCAAGCTGGTACTCATCCCGGGATAAAGTGAGATAAGATGTTGCCAAGTCGCCCCAAAAAGCTGTGTGCATCAAAGAAAGATTAAATGAAGTCATCTGGATAAGACGTGTGCTCAGATCTCACCTCTCTCTGAGTGAAGGTAGGTTGATGCACTTCAGCAGTCATGACCCTTTCCCTCAGCCATTACCAGCAGGGTGCCACGAACTGGGACAAGGACAGAGAACAGCTGTGAAGATGCATCACTAATGCCCAACAAATATGGGCAGAAAGGTCCTCAAAGTGGAGCCAGCCTGCACCTCCTTCTAAGGAAGCCCTGACCCCTGCTATCGCATCTCCCGTTCTCAAGGGGTTACAGTGCTGCTCTGTTGCCCTCCTCTCCACACACAACCTGGTGGCATGGGCACACTGACACCTTTCATTCTCCCAGGCCAGGAATATAACCAGCCTCAAAAGGATTAGTCACATCAGTGTCAAGAAAATCCAGCAAGAGTCACAGCTTCAGAGAAAGCTGTTTACTGGAGAGTAAAAGAAATTTCTCTGTATGAAGTGCAGTGACAAAGCACCGGGCAGAGGCAGCGACTGAACTGCAGAATTCTTATTTGTGACACCACAGCAGCTGCAATTCGGCTCAGCCCCTCTGCACCTCCCTACTGCTTTCCCTGTCAGGGTCATGCTGCAAAATATGGCTGCTTCCAAGCGAGGAGCGGGGCAGGCAGGAAACCACAGCTGAATTCCCTGCGGACCTCAGGCAGTTTGTAATTGCCTGTTGGTAGGTAGGTTCTTCAACGGTGTGCATGTTGCTTAAAGGTCAATGCACATTCTCCTTAAAATTTCAGGGCACATTTGTGCTCTACTGCATGCTTTTTATTTCCCTCAGAAACTGGCGCAGGGGAGGTAGAGCTGAGCTTAGGTTCTAGGAGCAATGCCTGCACTAGGAATGCTTCATGTTGGTTTTTCTCATACCGGATAATTTTGATTTCCAGTCTCCCAAAACTTTGGGGAATCTTCCGGTCATCTAAGGTGAGAAGATACCAAACTGTCACTTTGTCCCTGCTGCTTTTACTGGTTTAGGTGGAAATCAACATTGCTTTAACATGCTTGTGCAGTTAATACACTGCACTGAGGAGTCGAGGAGGAAAGAGAAGGGCAACGACCAATTCACCTGCCAGCTTAATAGGCTGTTTGGATAAAGCTAAAAGCGAACTGTGGTTTTGACAGTAAGCAGTGATGTCCTCAGAGTCAAAGATGTTATTACATACTTGTTGTGATCAATATACGTTTCAATGCAATGTCACTGTTTTTTTCTGCTTTAACCTCTGGAAGGTGTATGTCTCTCAAACACTAAAATAAGTCACAATATTGATAATTACAGGGTCTAAATTCTTTACCTAGCATGCCTACAGTATGAGTGTCATGGAGCCTAAAATTGAAATTGTCAACAAGCCAAAATATTCAGAAAAAGGACAAATGAAATACAAAGGATAGTCCTGAATCATTGCCTACAACAAATAAAAGCTGCCTTGAAGCTTGGAAAGTGTAGTAGCCTGCATTCCCTGTTTAAACAAAATTATTCCATGTGACTTTATGGCTCACAAAAGATTTTGGACAAATAACTCTGGACTGTCTCACCTTCTAATTGTCCACAGAAACTATCAATACTTAACCATTAACACACCCAGAGATGAGAATGATTGCATTGATATTGAGAAAATGGATATTTATAGCAACATTTTTATTTTAAATAATTATTTTCACTAAAGACCAAAGACAATCTAACAGAGACACCAATGGTCTCATTGTATTGTCTTTGATGATCAAATTCTAAACCACCTCTTTCTTTTATTTCCATAAACCCATCCTTTTTTTTCCTGCTTCCAGCTCTCCCTTATGAAACACCACATATTCCAGCATTCTGCAGTTTTCCTATTTCTTCACGAGGAGCACAAACAATTTATCCCCATTAGCTGTCTGTGCAGTTCCCATCAGAAAAGTTCAGACAGAATGAAAGGCTCCAAATCCCATTGCCAGTTCCCTAAACCATCCAGTGCCAACTCCTTTTTTTCTCTAACTTTGCTTCTCTCTGTCAGTAATTTCATGACTGCATACAGGGACAGATAGGGAAGAAGCAAGAAACAGTGAAAAAGTAGATCCAAAGAACAGAAAGAATATTTCTAAAGGTCCGATGCTTCAAAGTGCCTAGGCTAGTTTCTGGGAAATAAATTGTATTTTTCTTAAGACAGGCTTGTGGTAAATTAAAGCTATTAATATGTGACTACTTGTATCACATTCCTACAAAATTCAATTGTCATTTGCAGTGTGACATTTATCCTTTTTTATTTTATGATGTCAAGGAGTCTTAAGTAAAAGCTGCAGTGCTTTAAATTCCAGCTTCTAGTTTGGGAAAACACCAGCAAAAAGACAAATAGACTTCAGTCTGACTGCAGATAAAAGTGACTCGAATGCCCAGGTGAGCTGTGCTGATCCATCTGCACTCTACTCTCCGTGCCAGGCTGCTTGGCAGGGGAAAGGAACGGACAGGACCCTGCTGTCCAAGCATTGCAGAAGACATGAATCTTGTCAATTTGGGATTGGATTCCCTGCCAGTTATCAAGCAAGCAAACAGCAAACTGCAGCAGAAACGCACCAGCGTTTCTGTTCCCCACTGCCCTCCCCTGGATGGCAATTGTTAAGGCATTTCTGTGGCTCCCCGTCTCTAGGTGCTATGGAGACCATCACCAATTAGACTATTTACACCAGCTGAAACACAAACCTATGTTTACATACAGCAGAGCTTAGAGAAGCTTTAACGTGTGACTCAAAATGAAGTCTCTCTTTCTCTGGACAAGCTTACAGCAGCTATAATCTCATTTCACAAGGGTTTGGGTTCTTTGTATTTCTGTTAGCTTTACGTTACTGAACTCTGGCATTGTCAGTTGTATTCCTAAGGGCTTTAATCACTTCCTAGAGATTTTATCACCACATACTTCACGTTAGCCAGGACTGCAATCATAGTCAAAGCATAGTCTGTTGATCAACAGGAAAACTCCCCAATAAAGAATTCTCTGTTACTAATTCAATGGAAAAAAATATACTTTTTTTTCTAGATTAAATTTCTATTTTGCAATAAAGACATATTTGATTTTCTTTTGAAATTCGCCCTTTAAGCATCCTGATTCTCTGAAACAACTCCCTCTTTTCCCCTCTGATTTTCTTACATTCCTTCTTCTTTGTTACCAGTTCTGTTCTATTCTTTGTCCTATCCACAGCAATTTTTTCCAGTCAAGATATGAATCAATAAGTAGAGCCTTTCAAAATGATAGGAAAATGTATTTCAAGAAAAAAAGATAAAAAATATTTTACAGATGTCATTTACAGATTATATTCAGCCAGTTTCATCAACTTGTAATCAATGATCCACAAGCATGAGACTTTCCATGTAAATTTTTCTTAAGGTGGAGAAAGACAGAAGACCTGAACTATAACAGTTCTGCAACCTCTAGAGAAGCCTGATTAAAGCAGCCACAAACAAGTATGTATTGTCTAGGGGTCTCCATAAGGGGCCATAAAAATCTTGGGTTTACTCATGGAGCTGACCAGTTGCACCTCTCAGATTAATTTCTCCAAGCCCTGGTGCTCAGCAGTGCTGCTACTGAGATGGACAGTGACAAGGTTATTTCAGGTCTTAGTAACCCTGTAGCCAGTGCAGAAAGCTGCTCCCTGGAAGCTCAGCAGCAGCAAATGCTGACAGTGTTTCACCCTTGTGCCTTGTCCTTACCCCTGACTCCACATAGGACTCCGTGTCTACTTCATTCAAGAAGCAGCATCTTCAAGATAATTTATGAGAGTGACCTAGGGTACCTGAAGACTCTGGGGCATGGCCACATCAGAGTAGTTTGCCAACTTATTGTTTATCAGCTCAGCTCCTGTAATCACTGGTAGATGACTGTGGACATACTGTTAGCCCATCCCAGGCGTAAAGTGATGCAACTTAATTGAAGCTTTTCAATTTAAAGTTAATTGAAAGAGGTTAATGCTAAGCCATATTGTCTTGCCACTGGAACAGGCCAAGAATGGAAAATTACTATAGCTCAGCAGATGGGCTACAACTTAGTAAACCCTGGTAATTTCATTTTGTTCTCAACTCTATCTGGCCCGATGAATATCAGGCAGCTACTCTCCACTAGAACAAGGAAACCTCTCCTGTGGAAAAAGGTTTAATGGGGAAAGCTGGACCACTAATGTTTTACACACCCATAGTCTGTTCCTACAGGACTCCAGAACAGCACAACCTTACAAAGTACTACTCCAACTTATGAAACCAAAGCCTTCCTATGTATCTCAAAGCATACACCTAGTTCCAGGAACTGTTAAAAAAAGTGGAGCCTGGACACCTCTCCCAGCCCTGTTAAAAACTGTTACCTTTCTTCCTAGTACAACTAGTGCCATGATCCAATGCAGAAGCATGAACATTTCTGGGGTAGATTAATTTGCCCCCCCTTGCTTGGAATCTGAAGCTGTGTTATTATGATGCTGCAATGTGGGCAATCATTTAATTCCTGGTTTTTGTCCTGTACTCACATCAAAGCAAGCTTAATGTCATTTTAAAGATCATAATCTAAACTAGAAGATTTAAAATTATGCCCAAGTCGACCTCATATGCCAAGAAGATAGGGAGAAAGTGTGATTTAATCAGCTGGCAGATTTTTAAAATATTTGTTCAGCACTTTTCTTTTCTCCTAATCAAATTTACCAGTAGCAGGGGAATTAAAGTAAAAACTGTCTGTACAGATATATATCTTGCTTATCCGTATTTTCATGAAAAAGGAAACTGATAGCAGACTTCAGATTTTGTGAAAACTCAAAAGAATATTAGAGACTTTAAAATAATAAAAGACCCTACTATCGTTATCCGGACACCGAGGTCCTAACATCACTATGTGAGCCAAATGGTTTTGTTGGCACATAGCCATGTCAGAGCTCCTCCCAGAGGAGAGGGCATCCTGATTCAGGAAGCAGTTCAGGGGAAGTCAGGCTCATTTATATTTCTCCTGTCTTCCTCTGAGAGAAATTGTGGTGCACCATTAAGACCATCAGCAAGGGATGGGATGCATGCCGCCTTCTTACCAATAGTAGGCAGATGTGGCTCCTTTGTTCAGCCACTTTCCTCAGGCTGTCATTTTTTCTGGGGATCATGACCATTTGCAGTAGCCTGACACGAAGGTCACACAAGGAAATAGAATGGTGAATTTGAATTTTATGTTTAATTGGGTCTCATTAAGAACTGCAGAGGATTTTTTACCTTTTAAGTTCTGGCTGGTAAAATCATCTCAATTGAAGCTACATGCACAAAAGTTGGGTTTGATACTAAACAGCAGGCACTGGGAAAGTCTTCAGCTCTACTGTGCTATTAGAAAAGTCGTCCACAACCTGGGGAACAGTATTTCACAACTCCCGTCTGCCCTTTCAGTACTGGGATAAACACAGGAGGGAAGAAACATGAAGACTTCTCACTGCATCCTTAAAATCCATAGACTCTCTGTATGATAATGCAGCAAGGGGGCAAGACTGATGAGCATGTTTTTAGATAGGAAGCAAAATCAGGCTTCAAAGAGCCTAGAATAATTTTTAATTAATAAGGGATCAGTAGGAGCCAATTAAATCATGGTCATTCCAAATAGAGATGATTGCTTTGCTCTTTTTCTTGTGTTGCTGTGCAGTAGAGTCTTAAATTTGTCGGGTCCTCCACAAAAAAAAAAGTGCTTTACACCTTTTCAAATTACCTTTCTTTTCACAGTCATAATTAAGTGACAGTTAAGAAGCAAAGGAAACTTTTCATTTTTAAAAAAGTTTAAGCTTTAGTTATCCAGGAAAAGTTTTCATCAGTGTTTTTTAAAAACTAGAGACCTATATCAAAATAACTGGGAACAGATAGATCTGTCCTGGCTGTCCTCACACAACTAACACACACTTTTGTACCGCATTGCTTTACAGAGAAGTTAAATATGTTCATATCCAGTTCTTTGTGTTCTTCAGTGTTTTCACATGGAGGCAAATCATTAGGAAAGAAATCTTCAAGCTTTATAACTTTGTGGGAAATTAAAACCTTCAGTTAAGAGCATCAGACCTGTGGCTCATGGCATCTCAGTGAGTGGAAGAAGTTGACATTTAGTGCAATGGCCCACCTAGTCTACTGAAACAAAAAAACTTAGAGTACATATGAGTGGGTTAAAGTCTATGACACTCAAATGAAAACACTAGCTAAAAGGAACTAAGGGATAAGAAATTTGCTATAAAAGAATAATATTTTATGGGAAATTATACTCAAAACAATCATAGTCCCCCAAGGTGGCTTGATCTCCTCTCTTTGGCAACCAGCAATAGAACCTAAGGGAATGGTATGAAGTTGTGACAGAGGAGTTTGTGTTGGATATCAGGAAGAGGTTCTTTACTGAGAGGGTGGACAGTCACTGGAACAGGCTCCCCAGGGAAGTGGTCACAGCACCGAGCTTGAGTGAGTTCAAGAATTGTCTGGATGATGCACCCAGTCACATGCTCTGATTTGGCTGGCCATTGTGGAGCCAGGAGTTGGACTTAATGATCCTTACGGGTCCCTTCCATGTCAGGATGTTCTATGATTCTATGATTCTACCTAAAGTATGGTACCATGATAAACTTGCTTGCCTGCTATGACATCTAAACTCACCTATTCAAGCTGCCCAGTATCAGAAACTACTAAACTATCTCAATATGCTGTGAATGTAGAAAGAAAGTTGTTACACTTTACTTAAATATATATAGTAAGTGTCATAACTATATTTCTCCTTGACTATAGAAAAAGCTAGGGAAAGTGGATCACAGTTCAGCTTGGGAAAAGTCCATTTTACTTATCTCTGTGGACCTGTACCTTTACTCCCAGCTTTGTTCAGTTCAAGAATTCAAAGTTATTAAGAAACTGGACTTCAAGTCGTAATTTTTAAAGAAAGTTCTACAGTTTTGACTCATGTTTGCATAAATTAATTTTTCACTGTCTTCCTTCCTGATTTGAAGTGTATAACAACAGCAAGCTTGTCCAGCTTCTGACATCTACAAAATAGGAGCATTCCATTTCTTTGAGAAGGCCCAAAGATCCATATTTCAAATCTTGCCACGTAATGTTTCCTGCCCCAAAGACAACACTTAAACAGTTGACCTAAATACCACTCGCACCCTATTTTCAACTTTGTCTACCCAGCCACACAGCTATCCCAAGACCTTCTGTCTTCCCTTCAGCTCTTTATTCCTCTCCTGTGGTATTGTTATTTAGTGTTTATGCCACAATTTGTGATACGAGAATTGCTAAACATGTAAAATACTAAAAGAATTGGTCTCTATAAGGGTTCAGGGAGCTAACACTTCAAAACATACTTTGCTCACTACCCATAAATAGGTAGTCTAGTTTACTGCCACTCAAATAACTTGATGCCTTTCTCACATCATATTCAGAAGAAAGGCAGGTTAGGAAAAAAACCCATAATCTGTGTAGATCCAGGTTATGTACTCTGCTCCAGCATATCAACACTCTCAAAATGGTAAGCTATAATATATTCTATCAGTCAAATCAATCCCCTCACCTTTCCCAGGCAGAGGTGAGCCTTACCTGAATTCCTAAAAAGGAGAGCTTTCACTCATGCTGCCTTCAAATAAACAATTTCAGCCAATTCATTTTAATTGCCTTGGAGCGATCAGCTCTGCATCTCAATACTGAAGTTAGGCTTTGTCTCTGGAGTTATGTTTTGGACTCACTCTCTTGCTGGGTAAAACAATCATAACAGACAGGGCCTCCATCTTTCAACCTGGGTGCTTAGGAGCTACACTTCTTTCCTCTGTGCTCTCTTTTTACCACCCCTGGATCACTTCTGACTTCTTATGACATTCTCCCATACTCCGTGGTAAGCAATGGCTTTGCATTTCCATTCTTACTAATATTTTATGGCAGGAAAAATCAGGCGACTTTCCCAGGCTTTTGGTAACATACTGCTGGATTCGCCACTCCTCCTGGCCAGCCAAAACCCCTGTGTGTTGCCAGGCTCGTCTTCTTACCTGTAATTCAGGGGGCTTTCATTTTAAAATATGGGTCACGTGAGAGTGCTGTCTGTCTCTCAGCATTTTGTAGAGTCATGAGCCTCACTGCATTAGCAAAGTGACTGTAGAGGCAAAAAAAAAAAGTAATACAGGCTTAATCTGCAATGTGCATTAGAAAGCGGTTTGTAAAAAAAAAAAAAGAGAGTTTTAGATTCTGTGCTCATATTGTTTTGCATTGCCTCAGAAAGCTCTGTCTGAGAAAAACCTGCAGAGATGGCTGTGGACTTCATTACATGTCTGCAAATTTCAGAGATACTTGCTGGGAATGTCCCTGGGTTTAATTGTCATATTGGTTTACATAATTTTACTTCTGTCCCATCTTTACATATTCTAATTAGCAGCTTTGGCCTACATTTTTGTGTTTCACTAGCCTTCCTGCGGAAGTGGGCATTTTTTTCTGGTGCCCTGTTCCCTTAGGACACAGTGCATCATCATGTGTGTGGGCATGGTACAAAGCTGACTCAAATGCTGCATCCTTTCTATTCCTCATTCCTTTTCCCTCAGGAAACCCCAGTAACTTCCCATGATTTCTTATCTTCTGTTCTTAGGATCCTTTCTGCGAGGAAAAACACCAGTATCGAGGAGTAGGTATCTCCTGAACTAGCTATTTACAACAAACGTCCCTTTTCTTTGCTGTTTCAGTAAGAATTGATAGAGAGAGAAGGAAACTATGACAACTTGAGTAATATTCACAGTAAATGTCTTTAAATAAAAGTACTAAAGTCTGCTGACTGCAGATTTTTTTTTTTTAATGCCTGCTGCCAGTCTGGCAATGGAAAAGGTTCCTCTCGCTCTCTCAGATGCACACTCACAGCCCCAAAAGATGAGGTGACTAAGCTCTATGTGCTTCTCCATCTTGGGCTTCTACTTTTGGATCTGGCCTTTACCAGAATCATTTACAGATGGAAAATTAGTCATTTTACTGCTTAAAAAACCAAGAGTATCAATGATATTTGAAAGGGATGGGAGAGCAAATAAACAAAATCTCTGGGAAAGACTGGTGGGCATTCTTAGGGCTAGTTTTTGTATGTTGTTTTCCTTATGCTCTTGAAGTGATTAGGATTTTCCATGTGAGTTTTTCATGTCACATTTCCACTGGGAAAGACTAGACAAAATATTTTTCCCGAGTCTCAATTTTCCTCCTTGATCTGGAGCAGTCTTGGTGTTACGAATTTTGCAGCAAGCTGACCTGCTGCTGCACGATGCACCACTGCTGGTGGTAACTGGAACTCCGGGGCAGCTTCATTAAAGTCAGCAATGGAGAGTTTTAATAATCACAATACAAAATTAAATAAAGCATCCAGTGTACTTTGCCACTCTTATTTTTGCACTATTTTATTTGAATCTGGTTCTTAGGGAAATTAAAAAAGGTCTTTGTGATAGGGATTATCTCCATTATAAGGCTTAGCAGTGAAGTAGTTAAGCATGTTGATTTCTACACTGCTATATTTAAATTTCAGAGTTAACATCCCTCTGAAACAAATAAGGCTGATTATTCTTTTTAGAACAAATTTTTTTTGTTCTGGATACTGAGGTATTGTCTACATTAAGAACATTTGCACCATTATAACTACCCTAATTTTAGTCACATCAATCCCACTCCTTGATGTAGACAAATTGTACCTAACCACATCAGATAAAACATTATTTTATGGCTGTGCAGGCTCCTCATATTAGGCATTTTCAACAAAGAACAATAGAGTTCCATTAATGCAAAGTTTCCCAATTGGGAAAAGATATTACATCATTTTGCACTAGCTTTGCATTTAAAAGGTTGTATTTTGAACAACAAGGAGTTAAAACGTTTTTTAAGAGGGAAAAATAATTTTTAAAAAACCCCAAATTACCTAAACCTCTGTACCTGACTGGAGCAGCCCCAGCTTGAGCCTCTGAGGAGTGTAATTTCCTGCTGCAAAAAGGGCTCTCTGTTTAATAGGTGTGGGTGCATGGTGAAAGACTAGCATACCAACTTTCAGAGCAAGCTAGTGATACATCTGATGATGCAAACCACTGCCTTCCACATCACCAACCTAATGCTAAAGGGGCTTATGTTCCCTCGAGAAGGAACAGATATTTTCTGTTTGCATACTACCTTACACAGGAGGGTCAGATACCGCAATATAAATATTTAATCCTAATAATGAGGGAGGCAATATCAAGGGGATATGTTAACATGAAGCTCTCCAAAGCTTACACTGAATAAGCAACAACTTTGCTTTCTTTTTAAGAGGTAGGAGAAGTCAGACTTTCAAAATACAGAATCGGAAGTCGACCAAAGCCTAAATTTCCATGCCCATTGACGCTGTAGCTGAAGAACCCAGATTTTCATCATAAGGCATAGCACGTGGAGATTTTGCCAGTGTACAGAGTCAGACAAAAAAAAAGGGGCTGGCAGTGGTAGAAATGGGGTTTTGCCTCCCTCTTCCTCCCCTCCCGGGAACACAACGTATTTCTACCAGGAACAGAAATAAATAAATCCTCAGTTGTCTTGCTGTGCCCAATTAGTATTCCACCCATGAACTGTCCCATCAGGGAAAAATGCCTCCCTCACACACGTGTTCAGGATAGCGCTGATGGATCTGAGGGCCTCTCCAAACACAGTGACCATCTGCTAGGCAAAACATAGGGGTCTGACAAGCAGGAGCCATTCAGCCCTGTTGTTGGGCCACATTATTACATATTTGACAAGGGTAATGAGAGGCTGTCATTAACCTTACATGACAGTCTCCACAATGACACACACTAAAGCAAGAACAAAGAGCAGAACTCAGTAAAAAGGCACCTACTTCTCATTTAACCCCGGAATTGTCAGACACCATTATTGCTAATGGAGGCTGGCGGTCCTGGGGTTAATTTCCATCTCTGTGCTCTGCTTGTTCTCTTTCTGAAATGTACTCCTCATATGGTTAAGGAAGCAGTTTTATCAAGGCTATTGGGAAGGCAATGCATTATTTATCATAACACACTGAGATGTAAGAACAGAGAGGATCTCCTGGAGGAATGAACAAACAGACATATTTCATGAATCCTTCTGATGGTCTGAAAAAAAAAATAAATTCTGAGCTCAGTCTCTGATATTTAAGGTTATCATTGCCTAAGTGTGACATTTCTCTCATCTGCATTTCCTGCCAGATTTCTGTCAGGCTTAAAATCACAAGACTCTTTTTCTTGGTGACCTTGTCACAGTAACCTGGCTTTATAATCACAGGGAAATCCCATTGAGAAAGTTAATCGGTCACCTGACTTTCAGTTTTACAGCAGATGTAGGATGAGACAGTATTTACAATTTCAGGAAATAAAAGGTCATCTGAAAATAAAATCTCTGTCTCAAATGCAATGGTATGGATTACAGTCCTCCTGCAAGTAGCGGAGATCTTGTAACAGAGCTGCTTGCCACCTCGACAAGCCAAGGATCACATCTATTTCCATGGTGACCTCCAGGCTCAGCCTAGGACGGGGGGGCTCTGGAAATGAATGCAAGCACTTGTTTGGATGCTTTGGCATATTAGGGACAAATGATAGAAGTGAAAGTGAAGATTATGTCTCACGGCAGGAGACTCTGAGCTGTACAGCTGGGCGTGAGCTCACAGGAGTCACAAGGTTTGGGAACAGCTAGAGCCAATGAGAAAATAGGACATCAGGTGGCCGGTAGCTGCAGCATGAGGATGCTCAGAGCCATCGGGGAAGGGGGGGGAAAGGGGGGGGGAAGGGGATGGCTGGGGGGAGGGGACGCCATCTCTGTGGAGAAGCCCTCTATAAATAGCATATACAAAAAGGCAAATCACTTTCCACACAAAGAAGTGAAACCAGCAGTGCAAAACTAGCCTTCCAGACCCACTGGCTAGGAGGCTGGGAAAGAAGCTGGCTGAAAGGTTAATACTTCCGTGAAAAAAGCAGAAAGTAAAAACTGCAATTAGGAGACAAACTATCCAAGAAGTCCGCCTGTTCACTGCAGAAAAGGTAGAATAAGTTGTACAAGCACATTGCAGATTAAGAATTGCTTTTCCAAATTTATTGTGGCAATCCTTTGCAGTTAGATGCCGTCATCATGTGCTACCTATTCTGTTCTCTCACTGGAGACTGTCCTCTTCCCAAGCCACCCACAGAGGAGTCTGGCTTACAGCTAAGTAAGTCTTGTTGCCATTGAATCAAACCTCTTTTGTTATCTAGCTACCCAGCCATTCATTTGCCATTAACAGCTGCATGATCCAACCGCTGTTTTACAACTATTCTCGAAGAGCTACTGAAAGGGAAACGAAACACTTGCAAAATAGAGTTCTGCTTTGAAATGACAAAAATGCCAGAGAAGCGGTTTTTTTCCTCCTTTACCCAGCCTGGTGTACATCTATGGCTACTGGCATTCAATGGGGAGTGGAAACACACAGCCTGCCTGCCCCATCTCTTTATCATGGGATAAGGCTAACCCACTAGCGCTCCTGCCTACAAGATCTTTCTTCTCAGTTAGCACAGGACTCCATTCATTAATTTCCTCAGTAAACGTGCATGTCAAACTAGTAAGGACAACTGAAGCATTTGTGCTGCAGTACCATCAATATATGGATTGTACACTGCTCTCTGTCTTTCCATCTCTCTCCTTCCCTGCCCCCAGCCTTTATGTACCGCCGTCTACTCCCCCTTGTTGTTTTCTCAATCTTTAGCCAAAAGAATTCTTGGCTTTAGCTCAAGACAGAGTAATAGGGAAGTCTACCTTCATCATCTGAGTCTTAATAGACTGGTATGATCTCTAATAATGGTTGTAAAATGATGTGTTTCAGGACCCGCTGATGGCAGCCTTAACAAGTATGACTGCTTCTCTCCAGCATGTACAATGAGAATGAAGCCAAATTACCCTTGGTTAGGATTTCTTAGGCTAAAACTAGTGGAGATGTTCACCTCTGCTTAGTTCAGACTCTAGCCATATGCCAATGAACAATGGGAGATGGCAGTGGTTTGAAAGACAGTAATTTCTTGCTAGTTTTTCTGAATATTTTATGTGCTAACCTGACAGTAGAAGAAAATGATTTATGAATATAGAAAGATCATCGCTCCTAAGGAAATCTTCAAATATAGCATATGCATAATATTCCAGTGACTTTTAATTCTGTGGAGAATTTGAAGAGTCTGTGTTATCAAGATCCCTCAGGACAACAAAAAAGATTTGATATGTCTTTCCTTAAAGGGAATTTTAAAAGGGTTCTTTAACTCTAATTAGTGAATCTACTTGGGAATTCTCAGAAATAGTACTTGCTGCTCCAAAAGGAAGAATACCTAATAATTTTCAAACAAAACAAAGTTGATTTCCTGCTTTAAGTGCAAAAATCAGACTAAAGGACCAGATCTGATGGCTCCATATTAACATACAGTGAGTTCCCTCAGCGTGTCCAGTCTTTAACCACTTAGGAGCAGGATGTCACATTTACCTATAAGCTTTATTTCCTTACAAAGGATGATTCCACTGTCCTTGTGCAGTTATATAAATCTATTAAATTTTCATTTAATATTATACATGGCAATTAGATGTTCATACCGTTAATTGCCAGAATTTCTCTTAATTTTCTCTTTCTGAAACTAAGACTAGCTGTTTGCTCTGATGTTTTGTCAGTGACCCTATTTTGTATCACTTTTCAAGAAATACATATATTGAGTAAGATTCTTCCTGTGTTATGATATTAAATAAAGATCATTATATAAATGATGAAACTGTACTGTACTCCAGTCACTAAACATTTTCTAAAAGCTACAATCAACTTTTTAACAGCTGTGGAAACTATCTAATATTGAAGTCTAACTGGAAAACAAATGAGGACTACTAATAGAATGCATTTCTGTTGTATTTTGCATAGCATTCAAGAACGGACAATTATTTTTATCAGCTGCCCAAATCACTTTTAGGTGCCAAGCCTTTGATCCATGGATCTATCGTGTAGGTAATAGATACGAATGAAAGATTTACAGTATAACTCTGTCTTCTTGTTTTCAATGAAAGAAAAAAGGTAAAAAGAAGGGAAAAGAGGAAAAAATTCTCAATGTGAAGAGAAATTTCTGCTATCCCAGAAATAGGAATATATATCTTCTTTGGAATATGAAACCATATCAAATTGTTTTTATATATTAATCAGAAGGAGGGAGTTCATTCCGCAAACTTGGCACATATTGGCAAGTTGTGCAAGTATAATGTCCTGTTTTTAAATTAGCCTCAAACACTATCACAAGTCAGACTAAACTACATTTAATCAGATGTTTGATGAATTATGAATGGGTCTACCAAACGATTGGGCCATTAAGCATTAGATGAGACATAACTCCCCCAGATGCTTCACCTAGGGTAAACTTCTAACTTTCAGAAAGTTAGAAGACTTAACCTAAATTTACTGAGAGTTAAAGAGACTTCAGGACTGGAAATTTACTTGTGTAAAATTAAGACAGGAAATGCAGGATTGCAACATGTAGAAAAGCCATATATGAAAACCCCACCTTTTTTGTCACCTTTGGCAGAAATAACTCAACCATACTCTCAATAACTGAATCCCAATTAAATAAGAAGAGCAGGTATCCACCTGAACTAGAAGTTGCCTCTCTGAAGAAATGGTGGATATGTTTGACTTAGACCTTACTTCCATATAAAATCATGAAAAATGGCATCCATTCTGAGCCAGGGATCTTATGGCAAGATCCTGCCAGTCACTATTCAAAGATTAGTAAAATAACTCTGTCAGTAAAATTATATGACTTTCAATATCGAAAGAGTTGGCACCATTGTGCATTTTCAAAGTCGGGATAAAATGAATGGAAAATTCTGACCTACCATCATCACAAACAATGACTGCAATGTGGATATAACCCAGTGTCAGGGCACGGTTTCCTCAAAGGTTAGTATAAGCAGTCCAGCATTAAAGTTGTATTTCTGTCACTCCTCTCATGACCCACAAAGTACTCGGCTTTTTTAAGTAAGTAGCTGCTGGCAGCATTTCCTCTGTGGCCAGTTTCTCAATCAACATTGCTACAGAGTAAGGCAAGTCAGGATGGCAGAGTTGCTTGTTCACTATGATCTTGTATGTAAGGTTCAGAGATGCAAATACCAAATACCTAGATGCAGCAGGAGTGCCTAAATTTGAGCTGTGAAGATTTCCATCTTCAGGTAGGAGGCCCAACACCTGACTGGAAAGGAGCTGTGCCTAACACTTCATGAATTTTTTACGCTAGTGTGGACATTTACCCTGGAGGTGGAACTTACTGGTGTCGCTGATGGAGAGATAAGAGGGATGCACTTCACTCTTAAAAGAGAGGCAACAATAAGTTTATTGATATAAAACAAAGGGTGTAACGGTGTTGATAATAAATGTGACAGTGATTAAGGTCTGCTGGTAAGGTGATCTTGTTTATTTAGTGCATAGAGAACAGGATCAGATGAAGCTGTCAGGGACACTCTCCTGTCGGGTCACAAGGTTCAGAAAGGACCCCTTGCTTTCCAAACGCCTACTCAGAGAGGAACCTAGGTGCAGCTGGATCCCGTCAGTCTCAGACTTGATAAACAGTTAATGTCTGAAGGATTATATATGCACAATAAATCTTTTATCCTTCTTACCTAAGATCACAAAGTTTAGTGCACTTACTCCCAATTCACCTACTGAGGATCTGTTGCGGATCTGTTGCAGCAAGGATTGTCTTGACCTCAAGGACTAACCTTGAGATGTGTCCCTTTCTAAGGGGAGAACTTGATGTGCAACCCACTGTCATTTCAGAAGAGCTCAAAGGGCTCTTGGGCAGCTCACTATTTATGGAGTAAGATGATTGGCTCGTAGTCATATTTGCATACCACCCACCGGTGTCAGTGGACACTGAGCAACGTTCTGTCCAGGTGAGCACATTAGCATAAATAGCCCTTGGATATTGTGTTGTTATCTGTCTTCCCAAAATCACTGTGAGGAGGATGGAGACATCATGACCATCACCAATGGTTATCAACTAATCCAGATTCACAGGAAAAAGTCAGACAAATTGGGGCGCAGAGGAAGCATACAGTCACAACTGGAGACTTCTTTTACGTATAGCATCATCACTGTAGTTGTCCTGGTTCTCACAAACTATCCTGAAAGCCCTACTGGAAAGCATCACATCCCCCCCTCACTCCCACTCTCCCTGTGTCTCATCCTGTGTCCCCTTGTCAGCCCACAGTGACTTGTTGCTTTTCCCACACAGAGGTCTAGAACAATATGTTCTTCTTTCCAAACACCTTCAGGATGGTGATTGTAAAAGCTCTTCAACAATTATTTCTCATCATGGTCATGTCTTCTCTGGGTCTTCTGATTCTCAGGACAGTTCCCTTCCACAACAACTTCTCTGGAGGAATTTCATGCCAGTGGCAACTCAGTCAGCAGGGTCATCTGACAGCTCTCAGCTCATTGTTATGCTGAAGTCAAGAGTAACACAATACTTCTTTTCAGAGGAACTATGCATCTAGCCAGGTAGCAGCCCACAAGGACACTGGTACTCCCCGCTCTTTGTGTCAGGGGCTCTACATAGTGCAGGAACACAGACAGCATTACAAGCCTACATGAAACTCTTTTTCTCTAGGAAGGCAATCAGCAACCTGATCTACTGAGCTGTGAGGACATTTCATAGAAAACTCTGGTGTTGTCTGATGTAGTTGAGGTTTTATCAAAACCAGTGGTCTCTATTATAACAAGCATTCAGGCAACAAATGTGTTGGAATCAGAAGAGGGCCACAGCCTCCTTCCCCAGGGTACCACCAAACTAGATGCTTTCTTTAGTGTCCTGTCTGAGGTTTTGTCCTTTCTAAGAACACTAGTGTGCTATAGGAGTGCAAAGGACTCATTAGTCCTTTGTGAAGCACCAGACTACTCTGGGATGGGGATACTTCATCATGAAATGGGAATAAATACGGAACACATCTGACCCTTTCTAGGAATCAAGATCAAATTACTGCAGCATTCAAATAGAAAGGCACCTGTCTCACACTTCTTTCCTTACCTCCCATTTCACTGATTCCTCTCACTGTCAGGCAGAGATTTAATTTCTGCTCAGGACACCCATGCTGCATTTTCATAAGTAAACTACAGGTACTTTATTGATGGTGCTTACACATCTTCCTGCTCTGGACCATCTCCTGAGAGATTCCCAGGATCCATCTAAGTAGTGACACATCCTGCTAGTTAAGCAAATTTGTGGCTTTCCTAGTGACATACTGTCCAAAATTATTTATATCCTGAGGAACTGTATTTCCTTTACAGTCACAAAGAGAAAACTAACCCTGCACATCTTGGATCATAGGTGTGAGCTGCTAAATCTATTCTGCTAAACCTATTCACACTTGGAAATAGTTATCAGCAATTCTGTCGCTTTGAACAAAAGAGCCAGTGTGCTACCTCTGCTCTACCACCATCTCATAAAAAACTGTCACAATCAGGCAAATGAAGTCTAGACAAGACATCTAATACTGCAAAATAAATGTTGTGGCCACAAAGAACCATCAGAGCTTTCAGGATTTTTTCTTGCCTCAGGATTCCTGTAAGAATCTTCAGAATTCAGTGCCCTTCCTTCCTTCTTCACCTTGCCAGAAAAGTAATTTGGAGGGTGAATGTTCAAGGTATTATAGAAACATAAGTACCAAGAACAGAATTTGGGTGACTGACACGGCTCTCCAGAAAAATTCCTCATCACTTCGCTTTTCATCATGAAGGCCTCTACGTTTGGCTTTGACTGCTTCAGGTCTACCTCTGTGCATCCTCCGCAGATTCCACAGTCTACAGACCTGTAAGGCTCAGACCCTGGAGGAGTCAGAAAGTTGGAATACTGCTTCCCAGACCATCCTTCACTTCACAGGGGCTCAATCCAGTACCTGCTTTCGAAGCTGACCAGATTTGCACACCAATTGGGTACAGTAAAGCAAAGACTTACCTCTCTGTTCTCTTAAGAAGTGATAGAACTGTGTATGAAAAGCTGAGGGGTTAGAATGATGACTCAGCACACACAAAAGCAGAGCTGAACCACTTTGTCAGTTCAAGGGCACAGGAGCTGGTACTTCCACCTCTCAAGTTGTCCTAGACTTTGCAGCAATGAAAGTGGGCAAAGGCATCTCCCGAACTCATCTTGTTTAAGCTCTTCCACCACTGAGCAAGGACTGCAAAGCCCACTGTGTGCCATGCTCTGGCAAGACACACCTCCTGAGCTCTATTCATATATCTGGTTTTACTCCCAACTGGCTTGGATTGCAGTTAGAAACTTTTACTTGGGGCCAAAGTCAATGGGACTCTCATTTTAGACACTAGACAAATCCTTGGCATACACGGAAAAGCCTGGTACCTTCATTCCTTACCTTTTATTGTATGTTTGTATGTTTCCTTCTGCCAGTAAAGCACTGGAAAAATAAGATGGTTGTAATCAGATCATTGGCTAAAACAACTGATCAATAGCAACTGCATATGCTGCAAAGAGCCTTTAATGGCTCTTAATCCCCATTAGGCTGAGCTGGAGGAAGTTGAAGGGGAAACTGCATCACATTTCAGGCATTTATAGCAGCATCCTGGTACTTGAGCAGCTTTCAGAGAAGGGGAGCATTTGTTCAGAGGTGCTCTGGGACAACCATCAATAGAATAGGAAACTATTGCATCATTATTATCCAGGAAATGCTTTGGGGACCCACCAGGGAATTGACTCTAAGTCATAATTTTTTAACAAGAGCCTATGTTGGGTCAACCAGCAAAGCAGGAGCACATAAAGTTTTTCTGCCACGGATAATTAAACATGTTTTGGGACCTATTTCACAAAATGTATAAAATCAAAACTGTCATTTTTAGTAATGTATGCCCCCATACGATCTTTAGGAACATCTCCTTCCAAGCAAATATTGTTCATCTTCTACTTGCTTTAATGCAGCTGCATAGTGAGAAATGTTTGCCAAATAAAAAAATCCACTTCAAGCTTTACAGTACACCTATAGAGGCCTTGAGAACACTTACTGGTGCCTCATATGTCACTCCTTTGGGCTGAATCAATTCTACATGCATCTCTCTTCAGGCCACACATTTTGTTTTGCAAAGAGAAAAAGACAGTTAAGAATAAGAACCTAAAATCTGTACCACCCAGTACATAGATATTAGGTGTTGTCACAGGATTCAAGATGAAGCCTTGGTGAATCCAGTATTAAGTTTACTGGGTGATGTATCTTGCTATTGCACAGTGCTGACTTCGAGAAATATAAAACCTTTGAAAACCAAATTAAGATGCAAGTTGTTTAACCTTAACAGTGTGCTTTGGACAATGACCCCTGGGAATGATCAGGTTTTTATTCCAGTTGCATTCAGTATGGTAAGTGGGGGGAGACAGATAAGTTCAGTAGGCCTGTGACTGAGATACAAGGTTAAAGAAACTCTGCTCCGCAGGCCAGAGGTCTGTGGATCTCTTCCCCCTGTGCATACTTGGTATGTATTAAAAGGAATTTAGAAAAGCCTGTTTCACTGATGAGATCTTGAGCTGAACTAACCACTGCTTCTCCTTACCAAGAGAAATTTTAGCAACAAATGGACTCCAGGGACATCTGTGAGTCTTTTGATGGATGGAGGGAAGTCTAATATTAAGAAACATCTTTTGTAAAATGACACCTATGCTGCAGGTATATTCAGTATTGCTTAAAATTGCAGTATTGAAATAGCAGCCAAGTTGCTGGTTCCTGGAGGTCTGGGTTTTACTCATCTTCAGTGTCTAGAGGAGCTCTGCATCAACACAGCTAATCTGGCACTACAGGGAGGAAAATATAGCTCATCAGGCTTGCTTTAACTATCATCTAGCCTCAAGAGGCTCCACCTCTTTTGTGTGAATTGATTTTGCAGCTGGAAGAATATTTCCCCTTCTCAGTTCCAACCAACTCAGCAATGTAATCAGGCAAGTATCAACTCTGAGAGGGACATGCCCAGGAATTTTATAGAATCTGTACATCTTTTTTCTTTAATAGTTTATAGAAAAGATAGGGAGTTACTTGCTTACTTGTAGGCACAAAGATGTTAATTTAGTCTTTGGTATCAAGGGGTTAGCATGGTCTCTTGATGAAATTTGGCTATCATATCACTTTTTTCAGAGCAATTACACTAAGCAGCTGGTTTTTTAGAAAAGGGACTCCAGAGAGCCGTCATTCTAGAGCAACTTGTGGGATGCCATCCAGCTGTTCTCCTGCATTTTCATTGAAGGGTACTGTCAAATCCTTACTAAATCAAGCAAAATATTTTCAGTGGACACTAACTATAACCCAGATGAGGGGTGGCTCAGTTTCTTTGCTGTCATCCTGCAAAATCAAGAGATTCAGAAACTGAGGATCTCAGTGCTCCTAATGCTTATACTGGTACTTTTACTATTAAGGCTAAATATAGAATTTTGTTGAACTGAGCCTTATTCCTAAGGCTTTTGTGTGTCATTTAAGCTTCTGAGGGTTAAATAACAGCTGCAGTAATATGAAGAGATTACAGAAAAACACCAGCCATTGGAACCAATGAGGTTATCCCATGGTGCTGTTTTTGAGTTTACTTCATAGCTGCCTTCTGAAGTCTTCTGCTTTCCTAAAATAATACGTAATTAGTATTCGAGACACATGCTTTCTACTTGCAAATGGGAATAAAGCATAGCTGCATTCTTGAAGAATGCTGATTTTTAGTGTTTTTCTATTTTGAATCTTCAAAAATGACATCTGCTTTGTGAGAGACTTAGAAATCTGGAAGGAGGTTTGCAGAGGAGAATGAAGTCGTATCATTGATCCTTCTGTATTCTCTCCCCTTCAAAATAAATACTTGTGCTTGCCTTCCTGCGAAAATCAGTACAATGCCAACTCACTTTCTGACAGTGTTATATAACATCCAGCTTTGTGGAAATGTTTTGAGAAGTTTATTTCCATGTTGTATTTCTATTAGGCTAATCACAACAGTTACGCATTTTAATAAACATGACTGAATAAAATCACACATCTGTCGGAAAACACCAGTGTTCTACAGTGTTATCTGTAGTTTTACATACCAGGAGTTGAAGCTAGCTGATAGACTAATTCTCTAATAACAAAAAAAATATACCTTTTTAAAAATAAATTGCATATTCCCAATTCTTAGAGCTCCTCTGGTGCTATACATACAAGGGACAAAACCACCACCCACGTTTCCTCCTTATGCGTCTGTAGAAGAAAGGGCTTTACTTGTTTAAATGGCATCCTCTAGGATATACGTGTGTATAGATGAGATGACTGGAGTCTGTAACAGTGTCAGGATGTATGAAGACAAAAAACTTCAGTCTTCTGGGCTCAGCTCACACTTATGAGGATAAGATGTGTCTCTCCAAGCTGGGCTGCAGGGATGCCTAAGGCTCTTGCAAAGGCTGAGACTGGGGAGAGGGGCTACCTGTCTGCAGGTGGTGGGCACTGATGAGGGTCTGTGTGGTATCAGAGATAGGGAAAGATGTCTTCTAGATCTTATCTGTGTCCCAGTGGAGTCAAAGACCCCTACCTTCATGGTACGCCCAGAGCTGGTGGTTCCTGGCACTACATGGAAGCACGGGAGGATGTATAAGGGGCACAGAGGCCCCTTTGCTGGCCTGGTCTCCTTCCTGGAGAGTTTTGTCACCTAATGGGAGTCAGTTCTGGGACCCTGTAGATGCACTGCTGAGGGTTATCTGGCCTTCCTGCTAGAAGCCCCACTACTCTTCCATATGGGCACCTGTGAGATGGCCAGGAGAGGAATGGATTGTTTCAAGAGTCATTATGTGTCTTTTGTGTGAGGGCTGAGTATAGGGGGGACCATTGTTGCCTCCTTGGTCCTCCGGTGAAGGAGAAGGTATCAGGGAGGAGTGGATGAATTCTGCAATTCTGTGCATCAACAAATGTTTGCACAGCTGGTGTTGAAAACAGGGATTTGGCTTTTAGGACCCTGGGATCTTCTTTGAATATTGACAACTGCCAGGAAAGGGTAGGATCCATATGACCAAGTAGGGCATCTTTGCCTGTAGCCTGGCCAACCTGGTGAAGAGACTTTTAAACTACGAGTGATGGGGTCAGGATGGTGACATACCTGGGAAGAGGTGGAGTGGTTTGGGAAGCAAAGGGTCCAGAGTGGTGTGTGAAAGAGAGATTTTTAATCATCAAAACAGGACAGAAGAGGTCCACCCCAAGTACGTGCACACAAATAAGGAAGACTTACAGGACAGCAATATGTAGGAAGCTCTCATATCCTTTTTGGAAAGTCAGTATGACTGACTGCCTCTCTGAAATACCCGTGCACTATCACATGTATCATGGGGAATCAGATGTCTGAGAAGCTGCAGGACTATAAGGGCTATATAGATCTTATTGACATCATGAAGATGTGGGACAGCTTACATGACTGGAACAATGCAGTGACTGGATAAAAATTCTTTGGGAAGGATGCGCCAGGGTGGTGAGGAGTGGAGTTGCCCTGTATATGAGTGGAACAGGGATGTGTGAAACTCTGTCTTGGGATGTGTGAGGAGCCAGCTAAGAGCCTAGATTAGTGGGCAAAACCACACAGGCAACATTTTCATGTCTGTTTGCTACAGAACCACAATCGGGAAGAAGTAGTAGATGGGGCTTTCTTCAGAAAGTGGAAAGAAGCTTCACATTTGCAGGCCATAGCCCTCATGGGAGGCTAACCAACTCACTGTCTACTAGAGGAACAACACAGCAGGGAGGTTTCAGGAGTGCACTGATGATAGCTTCTTGACACAGTTGATCAAGAAGAAGCCAATGATGGGGTATGCTCTGCTGGACCTCATACTTCCAAACAGAGAAGAACTTGTTGGCAAGGCAAAGGTCAGTGACAGCCTGGTTGAAGTGACAATGGGATGGTGGATTTCAGGATACTGCAATAACAATCCCAGGTACAAGAACACACTGCAGGCCAACAATCTGGAAAGTAGAAAGTCCTTGGGATCCTGGTGAACACCAAGCTTACCAGGACACTGCAAGGCACCCATGCAGCAAAGGCAGCCAACAGCATCCAAGGCTGCAATAGGCAGAGTACTGCAAGCAGGGCAAGAAAGGTGATCCTTCTTTCTCTTCAGCACTGATGAGGCACATCTGGCATGCTGGGTCCAGTTCTGGGCTCCCCAGTACAAAAGAGAGATGGATATACTGAAGAGACTCCAGGGAAGTGCCACAAAAATGAATAAGGGATTGCAGCAGCTGACATACCAGGAGAGCCTGAAGAAAGGAAGGCCCAGCTGGGGGATTCTAGTAATGTATAAATGTCTGGTAGGAGGAATAAAGAAAATGAAGCCAGTCTCTTCTTAGTGATACCCAGTGAAAAAATAAGAGGCAAGAAGGATAAATAAAAAAAAAAACCAACAAACCGACAACAACAAACCACCACTTTTTTTTAACTACGAGAGTGGTCAAACACTAGCATGGGCTGTCTGTACAAGTTAGAGAGTCACCTGGTCTGGGCAATGTCCTAAGCAACCTGATCTAGCTGACACTACTTTGAGCAGGGGGCCTGGACTGTCTCCAGGGGTGCCACCCAGCCTCACTGTAAGTCTGCAGTTCATTGCTGAGGCAATCAGTAATAACATTTTGTCTTCTGGGAAGAATTGTCAGGGGAACTGGAGCTGTACTGTAGTCACACCTAAACTGACAGACACAAGAAAGATGCCTATAAGAAAGCTGGGGAAAAACTGTTCATGAGGGAATGTAGCAATAGGATGATGGGTAATAGTTTTAAACTAGAAAAGGGGAGATGTAGGTTGGGTGTTAGGAAAAAAATCTTCAATATGAGGGTGGTAGATCACTGGAACAGGTTTCCCAGAGAGGTGGTGGAGGCTCCATCCCTTGAGATACTCAAGGTCAGGCTTGATGGGGCTCTGAGCGACCTCATCTAGTGAAGCTGTCCCTGCTGCTTACTACAGGGCAGTTGGACTAGGTGACCTCTAAAGGTCCCTTCCAAACTTACACATTCTATGATTCTAAGAATTCCTCCAGGATCCTAGTTGAGGGTGCTCACCCTGGCAATGGCTTAGGTCAAGGAATGCTCCTGCTCCCTTTGCCTTGATTTCTGCTGGAAAGGAGCCACATCGCGGTACTGTCAGGTCTCTGTGAAGAAAATTCTCCCTTGTGCACTAATGATTTCACTCTCCCTTTAAATCAAGAAGTCTTTTAGGGGATTTTTGTTTTCTTTTCCAATCCAATATAATTTCTTTGAAAGTCCCAGCTGGAAGCGCAGAAAGAGAAAATTCCCATGCAGCTCTAGTTCATCCCGCAGAGGAATTGACAAGGCTGAGAGTCTAAGATGAGTCCAGCACAGACAGAAGAGCACCAGACTGAAGTACATACAGCAACCAGAAAGCTGACAAGCTGTTGCATTTTGTAGCAGATGCAGCTCTAACAGGGTATGTGGCTTCATTCCTAGATATAATGAGTTGCAAACGCACACTGGGAATGCTGTTTTTGTTCAGAAAGTATCTCCTCAGTTAATATACAATATGTGCACTGGATGGATATGTGCTTCTATTCCCATAATGCAGTGAGAGATCACAGAGAGGAGCTGTCACACATTACTGGACCGACACTGATTATTTTGGCTGTTCATATCATCACTGTCTCTTCCCCTTCTGAAAAATACAGCTAAAAAGCTAATGCTTAGGGATCAAGTTAAAGGATGGGTCTTCTACCTCAAGAAGTACAGTTCCAGACTGAGTTTAAAGAAATGTTCTGCCTGAGGTTCAAGGCAGCGGGATGTATGCACACTGTGTGTGCAAAAGCCTGGAGATGAAGTCATATATGCACCAAAATGCAGATGAGATGCCAAACAGATCAGATAAATCTCTTCTCTGTACTCAAGCAACAGCAGAAAGTGGAGGGGACAGGCACTACAGGTATTGGGACATCGAGAATGGATTATATGTCATTGAGAGGTTGTGTAGGCAGAAAGAGCCTTCCTTCAAGACAACTCAAAGGCAAGAATTGAAGAATGGGTACCAAACAGCTAACTGGATACGGCAAATTCACTAAAAAAGGACACGCTATCAGGGCAAATAAACAGCACACTCACGCAGATACCCAAGTACATACATAATTCTTCAGTCACCTTCATGTTACAGCATTAACATACGAATGACAAGGCTCACAAGCATCTAAGACTGTATGTTTAAAGCAAACGAAGTTTTTAATATGGAATACAATTAAATATGAAGGAAGAATTGCTATCAAAAACAATGTTGATGAGAGAAGTGTCTGAGCCATTATGTATGAACACTTTGGAATTAGTATAAATGAGGTATGAAAATATCAGAACAGCAAACTAAGGAAAGCTACTTCTTTTTTTCCTTCCGTCTGAGGATCCAAGAAGCTCCTGTGCTGAGTGGCAATGCCCAGTACACTGCAAGCTTGTCCTCAGCCTCCATCTTATTGAGCAGGAAAATTGTTTGAGGCACTGGCAGTAAAGGCGGACAAGAATGCGATCATAAACTTGTTTTCAATGTTGCCATTAGTGTTCAGATATTGAAATTTTTATTAGGTGTTGAAAGCTAATAATGACAGAATTAGGCTTGCAGTCTTTGACAGAAGCTGCCATACTTCTGCTGACACAACAAATTGCAGAATCATGTGCCTGTTCAAGGTGCTGAAAGGATCAAAGTGAGTGCAACTTTCTTGTCAGAAGTGACTTTAAAAATCAGCTTCTTAAGGATGTTCCTCCTACTGTCTCCTTTATTTCAAATATATTTTGCATCTAATCCTGCCATCTGGCACACTTTGGAGTTTACTAGTAGACTCTGAATAAGATTAAGAGGTCTACCTCGTACAAATGAGAATGCAGACAAAGGAAGGAAGAAGGGCCACATTTAAATGCATGGTCTTGGGTTACTAAATTACACTGGTGGCTCAACGCATGAAGATATTTGTGTTTTGCTATCTAAAGCTCCTTCTGATTTTAAGAGAATTCTGAGAGAATAATGTGCCTGATCTGATTGCAGAAGAGAACTGGTGTTTTTTTACTTGGAAAACTTATTTAAAAAACCCCCCAAAATACAGTAGACCCAACCCCCCCCACCCCACTACTGGGATGCTAAGTTTATAGGGTGAACAACTCAAAACTACAAAATGCTTCAGACTTCTCTATAGATAACCTACAACCTGCATAGACACATACACATTATCAGAGTATATTTAATTATACGACTTTACATGATAAGCATGGCATATCATATTCATCTGCCATACTCCTGCCTCATGCAATTTACTGTACAGACCATGTCCTAAGGATGAATCAAAGTGAAGTGGGCAGTTATGAGAAGGACTCCCATGTCTGGCTGGTTGCTGAGAAAGGTTCGTACAAGGTGAAACAGGATGAAAATTTCCAGAAGAGAGGCTGTCTTCCTGATTAAATCCCTTGACTATCATTTTGAGCTCTGAATTCTTTCTCTTTCTAGAGCATAGAGTTTCTGTGTGATACTGATCATAGCATTTGTGCAAAGTCTTTCTCTGTGATCACTCCTGTTTCATTTTCTGAGTGCCCAATCTGAAACAGCTGGAGTATTGAACTCCTGCAATTGCAAAAGTTTGATATGAACTGTGTTCTGAACACATAAAAGGCAACAGAATGCCCAGAAAAACTAGGTTCTGGTCTGGAAAATTAGCCCCCAAAAATGAGTTGATATATGGCAATTTTGGATTTAGTCTCAATGCCTGTTCCCAATTGGTAAAACAGAGACACCTTCCTGTTACCTTTTTTGTGTGTTGAATAAACAAATTCATTAATATCTACAATGACAGAGAGATCAGAAACAGAGAAAATACCACAAAAATGATTACATTTATGCTCCAAGCAGCTTTTGGATGTTAAGCATTAAATGATGTATTGGACTACTCACCAGAAGAGGGTGAGGAAAGACTGCTGTCAATCATGTCTATTAAAGTCTTTATTATAAGACATGTACACAGTTGGCAGATACAAGACTGTAAGATATTTTAACTCTGGTACTTCCTGGCTGTCAAGCTTCACCAGTCTTTCCAGTTATGATTTTCTCTTTAGTTTAGAAATACCTATACACCTGAAAATTTCTGAAGTTTCTACACAGACAGCTAGGAGCCAGCTATATCAATCTCCATTACATGGATAAATAATTGAATCTAAGCCATATTAATCTAAAGAGAGAAAAAAAGTTCTAAAGCATTCAGGGAATTCTAAAATTCTTTGGCAGTCAATCTAATCTCCAGATTATTCAGGTTAAGAGGATATTTAGACAAGAAATTATTTTAGTTTCTCAAATGTCAGCTACATAAAATGTGCCCTGGGCATCCACAGTTTTCTAGGAGATTATGATCATCTTTTTTCATGGTACCTTTATTTTGTCTTCCGTATCCTATAGGCTGAATAAATGTTAGTCATAATACAGGGCTTGAAGGTCTAAGTACAGGCACCATATAGTTAAGGACAACATGTTCCCAAGAAGACAAGGAGTACAGTTAACATCCATTTGTTCTGCTCTGCTTGCTCCTCCCTGAAGTCAGGCAAAGTCTCAATGTTCACTTTCAAAGGCTTTAATAGACCACATCAAAATTTATTCTTAAAAGGAAGTCTTTGTTTCTGGAAGTCCTTGGCCCCTTCTGAATTTTCTTGCAGGGAATGGCATGTTCATACACATAGGAACAGACTTAGCAGGTGTTTTTGTTAAAAGCAAGTGTATTTGAAAATACGCTGCTAAACTTCACTATGAAAAAAAATTGTGGACTTTGGAACTGACGCGATAGCTACACAGCAACAAGCTGAATATCAGAGTGATGGGCACTGTCTCAATACACAAGGATTGAAGAGACCTGGCAAGAATGACCACACCCCACCTGAGACCACACAGAATGGATCTCCTTATGTGTGGTCCTCAGATAACATCACAGTAGCTAGGGAAAGGTTTCAGAGCTGTGATAGAAATAAACTGAGAACAAGATACCTTTTTCTACAATGGAAGTGTAGCTCACCTCAAAAGGGTGACAAATCTGTTTGAGAGTTTTTTATGGTCTTTGCCATTAGTCCAAAGCCTGTATGTGATTAATAGAAAAAAAAAATTAAAAAGCATTCTTGATTTGTTTTTTTTTCTCCTTTGTGGACTCACATACACCTAAGTATTCTCTTTACAGAGGTTTTTATTTGATGTTCTGCTTCCTCTCCTGAAGTTGAGGCATAAACAGTACCTGTTTCATTAGTGTCACTTGGCTTTTCATTAGATAGGGAAAATGAGCCTCTACAGCATTCAAGGAACAGACCAATAAAGATATATTACTGTCACTTTACTCAATAAGAGCAGATGGGTCATAATAGTATGCCTGATACCAGTACGTGTGTAGAGTCATTTTTTCTTATCAGGCAGTTAATGAAATGAATTTCTATCATAGCATCTTTAAAATATAATACTCTCACAACTGTCTTTAAAGACCTATTTTGAACCAAATATGTTATCTATCAAAATATTCATTAAAATTAGGTGCAGGCCTACAGGAAGAGACAGATTAAATCATTGAGGCATCTGGGCCTCTTATTCTTCTAATGTGACCTCATTATATCGTAATTTGTTATTGCAGAAATTTAATTTTCTGATGCCATAGAATTATTGAGGGTCTTCCCATTTCCAGCATTTTCACTCTACCTAATTGTAAACTTCAAGATGATTCGGTATTTGATACTGGTTGGCTCCAAGATTGGATAGGAAACCGATACACTCTAAATGAGGAAGCACTTAATGAGGAAAACGTGATTATGTCATATTGACTACATTCTGAGATAAAATATAAATAAATAACAGTTTCACTTGAGATGTTCCCAACTTCTCACCCACACATTTATTAACTATGTTCAGAGCAAGATGCTTCATCGTGTCAATATCCAGAGAGAGATTTCCAGAGACAAGCCATGGCCACAAGTCTACTGGCACCATGACCAAGCAGTCACCGAGCCCAGGGTTATGGAGGACAAACTACCTTACCTGTAAGCTTGATAGCTGGTCTTTAAATGCCACAGGACTGACATAAGAGACAGACAAGCAATCCTGTTAAGGCACACTCCTGTTAGACTTCATGCACTTCCAGTGTTCTTCCCAGGGCACCATTCCCTCCCATTGAAAATCTACTGGAAAAACAAACTATTTTCATGGTGCTTTATTAATCCTCACAATCTGAGGCATGCCATTAAAAGACTCCAAATTTTCCAGGGATGCATGACCAAAGTTTTATCATCCACAGATTTTTATGGCAGAAAATGTCATCTAAATAATGTGATGACATTGCCCTACAGAGAAGGTTCTGTAAGCTTTGGATATTGCTTACCTGTTAGATGTGGGACACACAACCAAAACAACTCTTAATGCACATAGCTCTGGACTCAAAGCTATCACAGACTGAGGTAGAATAATAAAGAACATATACCCTAAATGGATAGCATTCCAATGTTCCTATTGTTTCCTACACCAACCACAAAAGGCACTTCCAGAGCTTTCAGGTCAAACTTGGTGCTTGATCACTCTGGGACAACTTCTCCTGCTGCTCTGAAGTTTGAAAAACGTTTGCACAAGATAGAGTCTCAAAGAAGACATAGGACTAAATAACTTTAATTAAGCAATTAAAAAAAAAAGAAGTCAGGTATAGGCAACCAAACGGAGCTCTCTACAAATACACCAGTATGAAGAATGCATCCAAATTGCATGCAGCTTTGTCATATACTAATTTACACATACACTTGTGAAGACTAAAATTAAAATTTTAAGACAGTTCTAAATCAACACAGAGTGGGCTAGCATCAATATTCATATGCAAAATTTGGCCAAGAGATTTAGCTTCATTTTATATGAATACATCGAAAATTAATTCTTCAGTCAAGGAATGAAAATACTTTTGCAATGGTGCTTCAGATTAAAGAAAAATTTAGAATAGAGAAGTATTCACATCGTGATCCAAATGCACAGAATAATCATCTAGAATGTCAAAATTTCTAAAATTTAAACAAAAAAAAATCTTTCATTTTTCAGTCTGCAAGTGCATACAGGACTTCTAGAAGACATTAAAAAAATCAGAGGGCATCACATGCATCTAAACTCCCTGATGTAGCTTCTGATAGGCGTGTTTAAGTAAAAACACTTTTCTTAATAATCTTGTAGCTCAATAGCTTAAGAATTAATCATTTCAGCAAACCTGTAAATAACACTTAAAACACAAACTCCATTTTTAATCAGTGAAAACTGCCATTTGTTGAAAAGGTTTTTTGAGTAATTACTTTGCATTCTTATTAGTAATGTGGATTTATAGGAAAATCAAAACTATATTAATTATACCATATCCTCATTATATATTAATAGACTCAGAAACCAAACATTTTGTACCTTGCAGACTGAGGTGTAATATTTATACTAGGCTTTGCAGCAGCTGCCAACACGGCACTTAGCTCTAATGCACCTACTTCAGAGTATTGACTTGGTGCTCCTGGGACCCATGAGCTCAAATCCCACCTGGGAATGCAGATACACTGCACCGAGTCTCCAGAATAGAGTCTTGGGGTTTTTCGCTTCTCATATGGGGACAATTTTTCTCAGTGGGTGCAGTGTATGTTTTGAGACATCGGTTTCCAGGTGCAACATGTGTGTCATGCCTATTCCAGGCAAGGCTGGTTCAATGGCAGGGAAGCCTGGAAAGATGCAGCATCCCAAGGTTGGTGATAAGCAGATCTACAAACACAGGCATGCACAACCCTCTCACAAAGCTATGAGCTGGAGTAATACCTCATCCTCTGAGGTAACAGGAATGCTGCTTCTTGCACTACACACTATATATTTGCCTGGCTGGAAAGCCTGGTTGCTTTGATAACTGGTAGGATCCAGGGTTTGGGTTACTGTTTCTGGGTATAAGCTGAGAGCAGAATGTCTGATTGGTTGCAGCTCCATGACAGTACCACTTGTAGAGCATGTGTTTAAGTCAGACGTCAGACTTGTGACATTACTTGACCATTAATGGTTTCTGTAACTTTACTGAGCTTATTGGGTTTTTTTATCTAGATGTTGTGATGTGCAAATTATTTATTTTGAAGGCTGCTAAAGGTGACTGAAGCCGCCAGGCAGACACTGAACTCCATTAATGTCAACATGAATCTTCACTATGTTGACCTACCCTGCCAAGGATTGCTGTACTCACACCAAACCCAGGATGTTCCTTTGACAGAAATGCTCTTCAAAATGGCCTTTTAGGGAGGAAATTTCCCCTTGAGCACTCATCTGCTGACCAATATGGGGAACCTAGGAGAAATAATAGCACCACTCGTGTATGGTATGTCACATCACTACCTTATCATTCAAGGGGATGTGCACTAGTTCTCCCTGGCCTATCCTTTCCACATCTGCAGGTGCTGTCACACGCCTGGGCCAGCATGACCTTGTGAGATGCCAAAGGACAGAGAGGTCTGAATCCAGGGGCCTTATAGTAATGCAGTGGCAGTGTTGGAGTCATCGTGAATTGCTCTGGTGTGCATGAGAGCCCTGGAAACTTCCTCCCACAGTGACCTGGGGTGGCCAGTTGGCCTCATTTACATGCAGCGCCGAACAGTCCATGCTCAGATGCCCATTTCAGCTCTCTCCCTTACAAAGCCCCAACCAAACAGAGCAACAGAGAATGATGTTCCTGTAAAGAGTTTAATTCCTCCTTTCCACAAAGGAAATGGCAGATCCTCATGCCTGGTGACTGCTCTTGGTCTGTTTTTAGCTTTCCTAAGTTCCTTTTCTTGACTTCACCATCCTCATAAGTGTTTGCAGCTCAAGCTGTGTCATCTGAATATGTCATTAGCCACTGAATAGCCGAGAGAAGAACAGTCAGCTGGGGAGGATTCAGGACTATATAATACTGATCTCTGCCCTCTGTAGATTATGAGCATTTTTCTAAGTGCCTCTAATTTTAATCTCCCAAGCTGTGGCTTGTACAAAAATATATTCAATAGCCTCCTCTCTAGTGTAATATCTTTATATTAAGGATTTTCTATTTCACCTCAGGAAGTCAGCTTTGTGGCAGACCATCTCATTTAAAATCTAGTATAACAACAGCAGCATTTTTCTGTGGAAAACTGGAAGTACCACAGGTGATAGATTCAGCTTTTGCCTCTGTCTGGTTACAAGTGTTGGAGATGGAAAAAATCACTTTGAAACACATTGCTGAAAGTTCAGATCTTTTCAGTTAGTGAAAGTAAGTAATTTACTTCTGCCTGTAAGTAATAATTATCTGTACAGAAACCATAGTGATGGAGAAAGACAGCCCAGCAGGGTAAAAGGAGAATGAGAAATCCTGGGATTTTCTGAAAGCATGCAAAAGGATCAGTAAGCAATCTGTCTGTATCTCCTTCCTCCTACTGTGCACACAGGATGGGAACACAATAGAGAAATACATAAAAAATTCAATAAAATAAAGTAGGTACTAACAAGTAGTGCACAGGTGACTATCCTGTGATCCAGATAAGGCCAGTGGAGATGGGTAAGAAGATGGGTAAAGAGGCAGAGATAATATGGGGTTAATCCTGATCTCAGAAGAGCCAGATTCTTTCAGGACTTATCTGGGTTCACCCAGAGATCCAATTTTGTGCCCACATGAAAACATAAGAGTGGATGTGCATGATTCAGACTAAAAGGTCCAGAGATATGGATCAGGTGCTTCTTCCTATATCCTGAATGAACAGTGTTTGTTCATTTATGTGCTTCCCACCGAGGGCTGCACAAAGGGATGGGAGCCTTTTCATCGGCTTTCTTGTGGTTGCTGACCTATGGCTCCAGGCTGAGGAAACCCAATGGCTCCTGGTGACTGTGGGAGCTAATTTTCTGTTCCTTACTTTCTTGTGTGCTCAGACAGATCACCACTGTGCAATTTTAGCCAGCACCATGGCTGGCTTTCAGGGAGCTTATTTTTAGTATACAGCTGCCATATCTCTTTCATTTTACCCCTTTATTCATCCTCCGCAGTAGTTTGGTTATTCGGCAATATGCCCCTCTCAAACTGGGCAGACACTTTAGTTTCAGGAGGCTGGGAAGCCAGTAGAGGCAGCAGCCATTAGCAGATCCTTATGGAAAGACATTTAGAAACAGAGTAAGCATACCAGCGCTTCTTGGCTATATACTGACTGTCTGATACACCTCCAGCACTTCCTCCCAAATGTATTTTTATTTTTCTTATTGTTCTGCAAGCAGTTTGCCTTTGGTAGATCCTCTTATTTTCCTAATGAATCATTAAACTCATCTGTATTTATCCACCCTTAGCACTTTGTGCTCAGTGCCTTAACCAAAATATCTTTTAATCTGCCAGGCCTTCCTCACAGAATTGTTTCTGATCGAGAGTACAGCTTCATCTGCAGTCGGTGCCCTGAGCACTGTGCCTCCCCTTATCAGCTGTTTCAGGCAGGAGCGAAAACACACCCTATCCGCCTATGATATCCTCTTTATTTCCTTGTTGCAGCCCTTTTCATTTCTCCCTGGCTGTTCTCTGACAGCTGCAGCCCAGGCTCCAATCTGCTGCAGGTGGCTCTTTTTGCCCTTCAGGCTTTCTTCACCATTGTGATGCATTAATGAAGTAGAGCTCCCTGTCAGACTTCATCAGCAGTCTTGTGAAGGCAGAATGAAATCACTTCTATTGACCCACTGGCATATTTATAGGCTCCTTCTTTTTTGCTGAGTATGGCAGTTATCACCTTTCCATCCCTATGTTGTGTTTATTCAGCAGAAAGCTAAATCACATCTGTGCACAAGTGGAACATTAATCAGTGAACGTAAGCCACTCATAAAGACTGCCGAACCTATCTAATTACCAGAGCTGGGACAGCTCGCAACACCTACCCCTCAGAGGGGTTCGCAACCCCATCAATCCACGACCCTCTAAACAGAGCCCAGCAGGCTCAGAGAATTTTCAGTTCTCCCTTTGCAAGACTGTCCCCAGAAATCAGCATTTTAAAAGTTTTACTGGGCTTGTTCCTCTGTTTTTTTCTACAGCAACAACAACAAACCCAATTGGGAGGAATTCCCTTCCCTTCCCTTCCCTTCCCTTCCCTTCCCTTCCCTTCCCTTCCCTTCCCTTCCCTTCCCTTCCCTTCCCTTCCCTTCCCTTCCCTTCCCTTCCCTTCCCTTCCCTTCCCTTCCCTTCCCTTCCCTTCCCTTCCCTTCCCTTCCCTTCCCTTCCCTTCCCTTCCCTTCCCTCTATCTCTGTTCTCCCTTAATTCTTTTCATAAGGCAGAATTACTTCCAAGATAATCTCTTCCCATGCATATCTGTTTCTGCCTGCCCCCCTTGACAATTTTAACCCCTAATTTCCACCAATTAACAAAATCAATCATCCTTCATGTTATTTGGGTTAGGGTCTATCACACTTGAAATTTTATTAATTCATATTACAATACTAGAGAGAGCATAATACTACATCAGTATGGTACTATTTTCAGTAATAATGCATAAACAGCAAAACTGTTTAATAAACTTCATGTGAGTAGTTAGTTGAGGTATGCATACTTACAATGGAAAAAAAGGTGCTGTCATAAATATTTTCTATCATTTTTTGATGAGATTACAGATTTTGCTGTCCAGGATACCTCTATGGATAGATATACTTCAGCTTCTAAAAAGCTTCTGTCTCAGTCTTGCTTCTTTATGATGAAATTAGTTGTTTTCCTTCTGACTCTCAGTTAAATATTTTCTGAAATTTTGATTGGTTCTATCTAAAATACACTAGATGGATTAAAAAGTAATATATCTACAAATCTTAAAATAGGGAAGCATTACCTTCTGGGGATATTTTCCAGGCAGTAATCTTTTCTTAGATCAGTGCTATATTCAACAGTGAAGAGGAAAATCTTGAAGGTAAATTTTGTCAATGACATAAAAATCTATGGAGTGGTTAAAAAAGACAGATCCGTTCCAAAGAGAAGACAGTGTGCAGTATGCATCTTATTAAAACTGAATCTAAGAACCAGGGTTATAGATCTTATTTACGAGAGAGAAAAGCCACTAAGAAAAGGACTTTGAGGTCAGGAGAATTGACAGGGTGCCTCATGGCAGTGAAGAAGGTAAGTATGGTCCTTGACTGAGGATCAAGGGAGAAAATGGGAGCTGTTTACACTACAGTGAAATAATTAGCAAAATCCTCTAACTAGTAATGGCCTCTAAGTTTATAATATGTGTGAAAGTCAAGAAAGCAAGCTCCAAAAATTATTTCAGTAACTAGAAACCCGATTACTGTGAGAAGCTAAAGACAGTCAGTTTAGTATAAACTATTCAGGAGGAAAGGTGATGAAGTAATCACTCAAAGGGGGTGTACACTTCAGATGTTAGTAAACTTATTTAGATGAGTAGAAGAAAATATAGCAAGAGCCTGAGCTTGGTTGCTTGTGCCAAGTAATTGCAGTACTGGAATAAGATCTAAGATAGTTTTAAAAGGAAAGGAAACATTGAGACACATTACTTAGATTTGCATTGGGTTCTCTGTCACTTATTTAAGCCAAAATAAAAAATCTTCCAAAAACAGATGCCATATTTCAAACAAAAGTTATTGTATTTGATAGAGAAGTCATTTGATACAATTTTAGAAGATTAGATGATCTTACATCCAAGTAGGTAATAACTCAAGTCCTTTGGGAGTAGCCTTTTTGTACTGAACAGTGATCTATCTTCATGTCCACTAATGGGCCTCACTTGAACTCTGAAAATTTTACTGATGGCAAAATGGATAATTAAAATTTTAGGGGCTTGCCTAAGCTAATAAAGGAAATTATTAGGCCTGTGAGGTGACAGCTTTGAAATTCATATTCACATCACTAGAATACAGGTCAGCAGATATTGGTTGCAGGGATCATGTAAACTGTACACAATCAAGAATTCAAGAAGTTCTAATGTAAATTATTGAAATAGCTGTTCATTAGATATGCAGCCTCCTTCAATTTACCTGATAGCAGTTTTAAGGAAAACCATGGTTCCAATTACAGATCTGTAAGTATAGAGAAATTCTGTTCAGTGCCTTTATTATCTATGTATTGAGAAGAACTTTTGACTCTTTTCATTTGAAAGAAGACATGAGCTTTAGTCCCCATGAAATCTTTCTGATTAGTGTGTTGATTTAGTCTCATGGTCATTGTTTGTTGCCCTCTCTAGGAGATATCATTGAACTGTAATCAGAAAACAACAGATGACCACATTCCTTCTAAATCTCCCTCACAAATTATCATTGCTGGTACTTTAACATTAACACAAAATAAGGTTTTCTCACCATTAATGCTTATTTAATAGGTCTTATTTTGTTTATCCATGGGACAAAAGAGTGGTCTTGCGCTTGAGTGACACTATTTTAAGTGATTTTCAAGTTTCAGCTCTGCTTGTAAAAAGCTTTAGATATTTCCATATAAAGGTAAGCCAGAAACACAAGATAAGCCTTTATTTATGACATCTGAAACCTTCAAATACAATAGCCCAGTAAGTATGAATTAACAAGACTTTATTATCTTATTGTGAGGACTAAGATAATTCCAAGAAAAGCCAAATGAAACTAGAGGATCTTCCTTTGGGATCTGAGTATTTAAAAGCAGCTCATCATGTATGTGGAATTGATTATATTGTGTTGAAACAAAATGAAAGAATCTAACAATGCATATTTCTTCTGTTGGGAAAAAGAACAGCAGTTTGTAAGACGCCTGTGATCTTAGCATCCATGTCCTCTCTATATAAGACACTTTGACTGCCTGCTCCCACTGTGGAGGGTGTATTGAGCAGTGGAACCGATACAACCTAAGATTATATATGTTGCCTCTCCTACCAGATAAGAGAATGTCTATAAATACAACTATAGAATCAGATTTGTCATCATGTTATTATACAGCAGTTACCACAAAGCCACCAAAGACCTCTGTTTCATGGTAACCTTTCCAAAAGGCAATGTCAATTAATTCAACCGGTGAAGACTCAGGGAGTCAGAGAAGGCTCCAAGTGAAAATTACTTTTGCTAGGATTCCTCAGTTCTCCATGTATCCGGCTATAGTACACTTTTGATATTTGAAGAAATACTTCCACTGCATGCTTTCAAGAAAAGACCACTGAAGCGTTGCTGAGACCAGGTACTATTTCCTGGTCTCACAATACCCAACTACTAAGACAAGGGAGACTGTACACGTGAGTGTGCCCAGATGAGCTCAAACATCTTTTTGCCCTGCTACCTCACACTCTCCATCATGACTAGGATCAATAAGTTCAGCAACTCCCCTTTTCCCCACATAATTCCAGAAAATTGGAGGCTTGGAGGGTGTTTTGTTTATCCTTATTTAATTGTTCTGTCTCTACATTCCATTTTTTAAAGATATGTCAGATAAACCAACCTCAGTGGGGGCTCATACCTCCCAAGATTAGGTGAATGGATTTATGATGTCAACATTAATTTTACCTTCAGCAAGACAAACATGCCTTTAGTAGTACTTTATAGACAGTTTCCCACGAGCAGGTGCAGTCGCTTCTCATGGACCTAATATTGGCTGTTACCTGACATGAAAAAACCCTCAGGCTTCTAATACTCTGGAAGTATATGATTTCTATCTGGCTGTACGTGCTCAGTCAGGTTTCCTTACATCATCATGTCTACTGCCAATGTTATTTCGGCCCCTGGAGTTGTTCCTACAATGTGCACAGAGAGCACTGAGTAATCATTACAGACTTCATGAATAACGACCACTGGTGTGAGTCTCAACACAGCAGGAGCTGAGGAACTTCACCCAAGAAAGCAAATTAATAGTGCTACCTTGAACCCTTCTATTGTGAAAAATTATGCTAGGAGTAGTTCAGGGAGCAGATAAAATAGGTTTAGCCCCCGAATACCCCTCCAAACTAATTCTGAGGCGAGTACCCTCAAAAAAAGATAATCTTTGCCTATTGCAGAGCATGGGAGGTTGATAGTGTGTATGACTACAAACTATGAAGGTAACAAAACCATCTACCTATGTCATGAAGTGACCCAGGGTAAAATAATTAAGGCTGCACTTCAAAAGGAGGTTCTTGGAGATTATTATCCTCTCTGTGAGGTGCTGATCTGTTATAAGTGTCTTGTACACACAAGATATGTTTTTTTCTATGACTTGCTAGTTTTGAATTATCTAGAAATGAGATATTGCTGAACATTCAAAATTACATACAGTTAAAATGGAAAGAGAAGGAGAAAGAACAGAAAAAGAGATGCAATGGGACAACTGCCTGAGTGAAATATAGGTATCCTGTATTTCTAAAAAAAGTCAGTAATTGGACCAAGGAAATGTCATACATCAGAAGATGCTCCTGTCTACAATATGGTATCCTGTTCTCTTACTGACTTAACTGGAAATTGATAAAACAGACACAGAGATTTTATTTGCATGGCCTCTCTCACCCTTGTGGCTTATACTCAGCATGGTCTCAGTTCAGAAGAACTGGTATATGTGTTGCCACAGTGACCGTTCTGCCCAACACATCCTGGTTGATTTTTTTAAGATACACAATGTGATTATAACTCAACATCTTTCACAGATTTTTCCAAAGCCCACAAACCTAAATATTTCTATTATTGACATTCGATCATCTCATACTGTAGTCTCTTTGAGAGGCAACTTCTCTTCAATGTCTCATTGACCACTATACATGAAGTCAGACTGCTCCTGAGACAGGGAGTGTTAATGCCATACCATGTATTTTGACTAAATGGGAGAAAGGGTAAAGGTAAAAGGGATGGGAAGTAGTCAGAAGAAAAGAGAATAGCAAGATTTGATAAATGCTTTTCTCAGCATTATGTCAAACATGTTTACAGAACTGCACAATTAATAAAAAAACCTTCACTAGAGTCCCTAATTACTATTCTACACAGGGTGGAACACTTCTTCATTATCCCTTTTTGAATTGATTGTGTACATCAAACAGTCAAGATATAAATAAAATATGCCTGCATGCATAATACCCTCACATTAAAGCAGAAGGCAATTAACCTATGATTTTTCATTAATTAAATTAAAATAGCCTTCTGAAAATGTCTCAAATCAAAACAAGTTCCTTACATTCTTGCTTGCCGTGATGCACAGAGCCTCCTTGTAAAATCATTGGTCCATTGAAATTACCATAAACCACGCCAATTTTATCAAAGGCTACCAATTTTCTTCTGTGACTGCCTTGTTCAAAGTGCTAATCCCAATTACAATATTTGCTTCATTTTTCCATCTTTAAAATAATATTTAAAGATGTTTGTCCACTATTTAGCACATAGTTGAATTTTATTTTTACTAATTATAATGATATGCTTTGCAGAATTACAATTAATTATTGATCTGATCAGAAATTTGGCAAATAAGATTTGGCTCTAATAGTGGGTCCCTTTTCTCCTCTTAAATTTATATGCACAATAACATACTCAGCTAGCATAAGGGTTTATTAGCTCTTTGCGGTTATCTCCAGTTAACTGAGTTTAGGTTATGTTGCCAGAGAGAGGTAAGAGGAAATCTGCTTGCTGCCCCACACACAAACATATTTCTTGTCAATCATTTTATTCAGACAAATGGAGTTGTTCCAAAGACCCCTTCCGATGTCTCTTCACTTTGTGGCTTGTGAGGATGCACAACTGCAAAGCAAAGGGAAGACAGGCAGTAATACTCACTGGGCGATTACACAATGTCTAACACAAAATTGCTGCTTCTAAGATACACCTATTTCCCTTCCTCATATTTAAGGGACATCTATCCATTCAGGCTAACGAGGTCACAGATCTGGATGGAAGTCATGATGGAGCTTAGTTTTGTTGGTGGTTTCTGGTGGGGTTTTTTGTGTGTTTGGTTTTTTTACTTGAGCATAGAGAATTTTAGCTGTTTCCAGTTATATATAAACTTTTGATAACAAGAAACCACAAAATAAACTACTTCAAGCTGTACATACATCGAATTGCATGGCTGTCTTAAAGAAGGGAAAAGAGGTTTTTCAAGTACAGAATATATGAACAGTGGTATTAAAGCAACAGTGTATTTCCTTTACTTCAGATGTCACTTACCTTTTTTAAAGCCCTGTAAATTCTGAATTCACAAGCTTTTGGCTATTTTAAAGCATAATAATGACTTGTTATGTTAGTGGGATTAAAATTAAGCCATTGAAATACCAGCAAAACTTCTTTGGTAGAGATCACACATGCAGAAGTAGCAGAAAGGAAAGACCATGTTCATTTTCCTAAGAATTTCTGAAAGCCCAGGGGCCATGGGCAAAAAACTGCAGAGAACGTTTAGTGTGGGGTGGGAATACATGCTAGCATCCAAGCAAAATCCAGCATTGATTTCAGAAGACACCTCAAAGCTATTGCCTCGTCGAGGCTGCAGCAAGTCCCGCAAGAGCAGCAATGATGGATGGAAAGAGAAGCACAACCTTTATTTCCAACACATGAGTAGGGAATTGTGTACTGAAACACAAAAAAATAAGGACAGATATTTTTTTATTTCTACATTTTCAGACATCACAAAGTGGGATGTCCGGCCTCAAGGAAGGGAATCATCTCAGTCCTTAACTTTTACCTATAAAATGGGGACAATACTAACCACACACAAGTGCTGTGAGAAGACACTTATTAGAATCAGTTTATAAAACGAGTTAGTAGACATCAGCAGGTACTTCTCTGGTGTCTCAAGTCCTCAGGTCAGCCTTGCGTACAGCCTGTCTTCAGTCTTTCACTGGTCACAGAAGCCTCAATATTTTCACTTTCTACAAAGGTGAATCCCAAATTTCTGTTAGCCTCAGAGGCTTCAGTGCTATGTTGTCTTCTTCTCCCTCTCACCTGTTGGTTGCTTTTTTTTGTATCCCAGATGTAATTCAATTCAAACATTCCATTCATACATTAATATCTTGATGTCTCATTTACACTAGCAAAAATATGCTTTTGTGTTCAATATTTGTGGTGTGTTTGTCTGGTTTCCTAAAGAAATTAAGATTAGATGGCCAAAGTCCCCTAATTATGGTCAAAGTACAGAAAAAACCATTTGAAATTACCCAGGCTTATCTTTCCTAAAAAAGATACAAAAATTCATCACATTTTACATTTTTTCTGTTGGAGAATTGGCAGCTAAATAGGAAATAAAGATCAGAAATTTCACATGAAGAACTTCAGTTCCAGCTACCCATTTTTCCTAAGATGGTCCAAATGATCAACAACCTAATTAAACGCAGAATAGCCATTTTCTACCTGTATTTAGCTTTGAAGATAACTACTACTCTTTCAGACCTGAAAAAGGGCTTGTGGGCCTGAAAGCTTGTCTGGTTTTTTTCCAACTATATGACTTGCTCTAATAAAAGCTCTTACTTCCCCCACAAATCTTGCCTTGCATTTATTAATGTATATGAGCACAATTGACATATGGATGTCTATTCAAACCCATTTCCTTCCCAGAGCAAAGAATAAGCATAAACTCTCACCAGGTCACAGCAGAGGAGCAGTCAGAAAATTATATTACCCGCATGTCTAAAAAAGCTATCCTTTTTTTAAGCTTTTTAAAAATTCAATGAGAAAAAAAAATTCAATGCTTTAGGAAGCATAAAGTGTTAGAAGTTAGACAGAAAGCTATCAAGTACCACCTTCCCAGTCTAGTTATCAGATATTTTGTCTAATTAATTTCACTGATTCTCTTCCTACAAAAGTACTACAAGGTATTCATTCATCTTCCTCATGGAAGACAGCTTTTAGCTCCTGAACTGCCATCCTAATTTCATTCCTAACGAGTAAATTATTTTCTTCATCCAAGGGTAGATAACTCCTCTAATATTCTCTGTTTCTCCTCTTCAGGTACTTAGATGATGCTTTCATGCATGGTAACTGGCCAAGGTCCTGATTTCCTAAAGAATATTAAAAATGTTTGCCTATCTCCATTCCTCAGTTAAAATGCATTTGTGAGTTGGATTAGATTACATTACTGATACTACCATTTGTTTTAAAAAAAAAAAAAAAAAATGATGAATGCTACAGACTGGGTTTTGTTGGGTTTGGTTTTGGGTTTTTTTCCAGACAGCTAGAGTCATTAATGAGGGCAGAAGGAAGGACACATATTTCCATTATGGCTCATCCTTAGGAAAAAACCCAGCTAAATTAAACAAAACTAAACCCAAAAGCAACTTGTAAAGAGTGCATGGACTGGTCCACCATTTCTCTTCCAAAGCTGGAAGTGAAATTTTCATTTCACTTTTTGGAACACCTTCTCCCTCCTATCAGTCCTTGTTCTTCTCTTCAACTACTCTTTCCCTAAAAGAAACCAATCTGAGAAATTATGTTAGATTCAAGTTTGCAATAGGCAAATACCTTTTAGCAGTGTGGTAAAGCAGCCGAAGACCAGTGCCTTAGACACCGTAGGTGCTAATGAAGGACCATGTCACTTATGGTCAAACAGAAATGGTGAATTTGGGATTTATACCAAGCATGTGAAGACTCTTGTGTTTTTCATGGAGTGTTAGTCAAAAAAAAACCCTATAAATGACACAGAAAACAGGCAATTTTCCCACTCTTCTCCTCACTTCTCCAAGAATAAAGAGCTTGTGAAACTTATATAGAAATGGTTTGCAAACCAAATGCACACAGGGAAACTCTTTTTTGGCTGCAGAATACACCCTCACCAGAGTCTCAGAGGACTTGCATAAATATGAAAAGTAGAATTGAAAACAGACGTGGTATCATAGGTTATCACATGGTCTCCTATAATTATTTCCTAATTAGACAAAAGAGGAAAAAAAGACACTGTTTTCAAATTCAGAAAGGAGAAGGAGGGAAGAATTCTGTCTGACATTTTGCCTTGATGGAGAACCATCTGGCCCCATCCAGATAAGCTCCAGCCCATGGAACAGCCAAGGTAAGCAATAACCTGAGGTTTTCTTTTCTACTGCACAGCTTAGGATACTTCAAGATGAACTAAACATTTTAGCATGTTTATGAAACACAGATATCTGCACTGGTTTTCAAACATTACTTTTTCATGGACTGGAAAGAAACAAGGAACATAGACAGAGGATTCTGGTTACAGGGTTTCCTCAGGCAGAAATCTGAAAATTTGCCATAAAACTGCTGTTTTTAGAAGGCAAACAGGAGCTAGGAGAATAGACCTTAAACACCACCACCATAAATAATTTCTATAAATATGGTGGTAAGAGAAAGCAAGAACATAAACACTAATATAAAAAAAAATTTTGAAACTGTATGTAAACATGACATGAAATTATGTGCTGGATTCTCATGAAAGCAATTCTAAAAGCTCCCCAGATCAAAAACTGACTGCAGAGCCTGAAAGAGCCCTGCATAATTTCAGCTCAGTGACAAATTACTGTTTGACTGGACAGTTAGTCATGTACAATTTCCATTTACAAGCACTGGACTGGATTTACTAATAAAAAAAACCAAATAATGGATCACTGGCATTTCTTCATGTTACCCATTTTGCCACGAGAAGGAGGAGGAAAACATCACAGATATGGAAGTGTTCTAGTATGAATAGCCTGAACACAAGCTCTTGTCATCCTTCTACTTGTCAAGAGAGAAAAGAAGTAAACACTAATTTAAGTTAGTCTAAACCTAATAAAGAAATAAATAAATACGATTCCAGTAAACTGTGTGTTTCTTAGGTCTGTCATTTGAAATCACTGCATTATATGCCTCTACAATTCCAGAAAAGCAGAGGAAAGTGTAGGATTACAAATTACAAATTCAACTCCTGTAATGAAACAGACACATTTTATCTTTTCCTCAAAGCAGGCTCCTGATGGAATTCAAAGCTGTTAAATGAGCTTAATTCTTGTTTCATGGCCCAAGGATGCACCCATAGTCTGAGCAGAGCAGGTCTCTCAGAGGATTTGAGTGTTGACTTTCATGACCTGTGTAGTTTCTAGACTATTTGAATCCCTCTTACGAGTGCAGTCAGATCATGTTCATTTTCACTGACTGGGGGAAGTCTAAGCTCTGGATATATATCAACTGTTTTTTCACACAGTAATACAGCCGGTGTCATTACTCCAGATTGCACAAATGAGAATTAAGACTCACAGTGAGGTGCCGTCAGTGCTGGAGTATTCCACTGTGGACAGCTCTGCAGCTTTTCCTAAACATACAACTTGCAGGTAAATAACATGGGAGCTAAACTAGTTTGGTCTCAGAAATCAGGCTGGATACAGTCAACTTAGCAGTGTAAATACACGTTAAATGGCATGGACCTGAACGTGCACTCCAAGGAGAAAGGAAATTCTTCATCTAACTGCTCTCTAACACTGGGCATCTCTAATTTACATTACTCTGAGGGTGTAATGTAGTTTGTAGGAAGTAGATTCTCAGGAGGGGAGTAATTCTGCACAGAGCTTCTGCAAGGAGGAACTGTCTCTAGAGTTCAAAGGGTGCAGTCAATCCTCTTTTTGTACCAAACAAGGGACCAGGGGGAAGGAACAAACAGCTGAAGGGGGGAGAGACTGTGAAGCTGGACACCAGATGGAGTAGAAAATTTCTCTGTTGTGACAGATCTGCTGTAGGACATTTCTAATTTCTGCCCCCAATTAGTCATTTCTGCCCCCACTACCACCGGAGTTTTCTGGCTCTTTGCTGTACTGGTAAAGGACTTTGTATAACTGCAGCCTAACCTAACACTGTGGGAAGACGGAAGGGGTATGTTCTTAACAATCATGCTTGTTTTACTATCGGCTGTACCTATCGGGCAATATTATGAAACTCAGCACTGAGGAGCACGCAGGCAGATTCAGGCTCCAGGGTATTACACACACTCTATGACCTGAGCCTAAAACCATCCATAACAAAGTGGCTGTGAGGATTATTTCAGTCTACAAGCAAGAACAGGAGCAGCTTTTATGAAAACGCTCATAGCAGACAACAGCCTTCCCTGACTCCTTAGCTTTCCTGTTTTATTCTTTACTTTGTCTTATATGTAAATATAATAAATCATTATCCAAGGCTCTGAAAGTGTAAATGCCTGAAAGGCATTTCAAATGTGCAGTCATTGCTCATGCCATGGAGGCAGCATGGGGGGTATGCTCCCTATGGAGTCCTCCAGCACCTATGTGCTGATTCCCACGGGCCATATGGTGGAGTTTCATGGATTCACCACCCCCCTCCAGAGAGGCACAATCAATACTCTCATCTTCACACAATACCTGCTCCACTCTGCTCTCTGACAGGGGAGCATAAAGTCTTTCAAGATAGAGAAGTGAAGTATTCCCTCTGCAGTTGAAGGGTCCTTGGGCAGGAGGGCTGCCACAGGCTCTTTTTACAACACATTTTGCTCAGGGTTGTTGTTGGGTGAGAATGAACATGTCATGTGCCATCTCCATAAACCCCATGGAAATCAGCTTACTGTCTGACTGCACCTGACGTTTAACCATGGCAAAGCATTACATTCCAGAAACAGTAAGGTCCCTATTTTAATTCAGGACTGCATTTTGCTGTGTAACCACTTACCTGCATGTGTAACCTACCTGTAGGTGTGTGTGGGATTCTCCCCTCTTGGAAAAGGGCCTTGAGGTATTCTTCAAGGTATTCTGCGTTGGTCTCTTTTGAAATCAGCACAAGTTATGCAGGGTTTGTGCCACCTTCATGTTTGAAGAGAAAAAGTTAATTATCTTTAGTAGAGAAAACTCCAAACATAGAGGCACCAGTGGCTGGTAGCTTGAAGATGTCTTGCAGAATGAATCTATGCAGATATAAGGTTGGACCTGATGAATCTGTAGACAGGCCCAACTCAAAACCAGGCCTACAAAATGGGAAGGACTTTGATATTTTCCATGGTGACAAGAGAAGGAAGGAAGGTACCTGAGTGAGGGTAAGCAGGCAAAATAACTTTGGAAATATACTAACAAGAGAGGGATAACCAAGGCATGGAGAAGAGAGAGACCTGTGAATCACTAACATGGAGCCAATTGCTGTAATAATGCTTGTAGAAGGTAGATACTGAGTGAAATAAAAACAATTTGAAACAGAAAATTAAGGAATAAAAAAATTTTAAAAAGAAAATTTAAAAAATTAAGAAAAGAAATTAAGTGTCTGAGCACCTGGGAAGAATACAGGTATGTTATCAGGGCCTGTAAGGATGCAACTAGGAAGGCTAAAGCCCACTTGGAAGTGCAGTTGGCAAGGGACATAAAGGATAATAAAAGGGGTTTTTTTAGATATGTGAATAGTAAGAGAATGACCAAGGATAATGTAGGCCCCTTGCTGAATGAGGCAGGTGTCCTGGTAATGGGGGATGGTGAGAAGGTGGAGATACTGAATGCCTTCTTCACTTTGGTCTTCATTTCAAAGGACCCCCGGGACCCACAGACACTGGATGAAAGTAGTAATGTTTGGGAAATGAAGAGTTTCCCTGTGGTTGAGGTGGGGGTGGTCCAGGAGCGTCTCAAAGGGATTAACACACACAAATCCATGGGCCTGGATGGGATGCACCCATGTGTGTTGAGGGAGCTGGTGGAAGTGATTGTGGAGCCGCTCTCTATCATCTTCGACAGGTCTTGGCGAACAGGAGAAGTGCCCAAGGACTGGAGGATAGCCAATGTCACTCCGGTCTTTAAAAAGGGCAAGAAGGAGGATCCTAGCAACTATAGGCCAGTCAGCCTCACTTCTGTCCCTGGACAGGTGATGGAACAGCTTGTTCGGGATGCCATCTCCAAGCAACTGGAAGAGAAGAAGGTCATGAGGAGTAGTCAGCATGGATTCACCAAGGGGAGATCGTGCTCGACCAATCTCATAGCCTTCTATGGCTGGGTAGATGGAGAGATAACAGCAGATGTCATCTTCCTTGAATTCAATAAGGCTTTTGATACTGTATCCCATGACACCCTGATAACAAAGCTGAGAGAGCATGGGATCGATGAGTGTACAGTGAGACGGGTTGAGAATTGGCTGTCGGACCGAGCCCATAGGGTTGTGATCAGTGGAGCAGAGTCGGACTGGAGGCCTGTGACTAGCGGTGTTCCCCAGGGCTCAGTGTTGGGTCCAGTCCTGTTCAATATCTTCATTGATGACCTTGATGAGGGAATAGCATCCACCCTCAGCAAGTACGCTGATGATACAAAGCTGGGAGGGGTGGCTGACATGCAGGAACACTGCGCTGCCATCCAGCGAGACCTGGACAGGCTGGAAAGCTGGGCAGGGAGAAACCAGATGAAATTCAACAAAAGCAAGTGCAAAGTCTTGCACCTGGGAAGGAACAACTGTTTGTTTTAATATAGACTGTGGCATGACCTGCTGGAGAAGAGCACTGTGAAGAAGGACCTGGAGGATCCTGGTGGATGACAGGTTGACTGAGCCAGCAGTGTGCACTGCTGGCTAAGAGAGGCAATGGGATCCCGGGGTGCATCAGGAGGATGTGGTCAGCATGTCGAAGGAGGTGATCCGTCCCCTCTACTCTGTCCTGGTCAGGCCCTACCTGGAGTACTGTGTCCAGTTCTGGGCTCCCTGGTGTAAAAAGGACAGGGATCTCCTGGAGAGAGTCCAGAGAAGGGCTACGAAAAAGATTAAGGGCCTGGAGCATCTCCCCTATGAGGAGAGGCTGAATAAGCTGGGACTGTTCAGTCTAGAGAAAAGACGATTAATGGAAGACCTAATTGGTGTTTATAATTATCTTAGGCATGGGATGCAGGGGGAATTAGCCAGTCCCTTTTCAATGGTTAGTGGAGACAGGACAAGGGGCAATGGCTGCAAGTTAGAACACAGGAAGTTCCGCACCAACATGTGGAAAAGTATTTTCGCAGTGAGGGTGACAGAGCCCTGGGACAGGCTGCCCAGGGAGGTGGTGGAGTCTCCTTCTCTGGAGATATTCAAGACCTATCTGCATGCCTATTTGTGCAATATGAGCTAGGGAGCCTGCTTTGGGGGAGGGGGTTGGACCCAATGATCTCTTGAGGTCCCTTCCAACCCCTACAATTCTGTGATTCTGTGAATCACTACCAAAATAATAATTTTTTTTTATTTTAAAAAAGACAAAGAGATGGGAGGAAAAGATATTAAAAGACATGCACATTATTTTATAGGGAGATCATAGTTTGTAAAGAATCCTCACAAAACTGATAACTAGAGAA